>CATLJY010000005.1:0-75000 GCA_949987705.1 Thereva unica | reverse complement strand
GTGTCAATATTGTGGACAAGGGATGATGAGTCACCACAAGCGTTCGCGGATCAAGGATTAACGACCAAAAAGGTGTTACTGTCAGGGGCGGATCGCGATTTTTGGGGCGCTGCACTATACTACTTAGGGCCTTACCTTATTACTCAACTAGTTGCCATTTTGACAAAAAACTGTTTTCTGTAGTGATGTAGGTCTACGGTGTAGGAAAATATAGGACAATAAAATACTTATTTATATAATATGACTAAGTGCTGAGGTTGGCAACCTATGTCACGAGTGAAACTACTTGACACACGAGAAGATCTCTGATCACACGATAGTTACAATTATTTAAAATTTATGTTAAGAAAGTAGATGCTGACATCAAAAGGTCGACAATCACGTCATGCCTTTTCATATTCATGCGCACTGTTATAAAGGCATACACAAACGTAGGAAATTACGTAAGGAATATACGTTACCGCAGCCCCGGGGATACAGTTCCCTTGAACGTTGATATATTTATTTATTTATTTATTTATTTATTTATTAATAAAAGAAAAAGTACACAAGATGTACATCTTATTTAGTACTGTAACACCGGAAAATATTATAAAAATTATTAAAATTAGAATTAATGACAAAATTAAAAATAAATTTAAAATTAAAATTAAAATTAATTTTCAATTTGAAAGAAGTAATAGAAAAAGAAAATGAAAATGAAAATAGAATACAAGAAACTAGAATAGAAATTAATTTAATTTAATTTAGTTATTAGCTAATTCTTAGCCGGTGTAGTGAATCCGAGGCCGAGGAGATGAAAGCTGATGATGCGCAGCGAGCAAGCGATAAATACAATTTTATGCGTTTCGTGTTCCAAGGTATGCGATCACTCTGCTCCTGAAAGTGCCGAGGGAGCTGATACTTTGCAGATTGAATGGGAGGCTATTCCACAGTCTAACAGTATGTACAAAGAAGGAACAACCACCCAACAGGGAACAGTGCCTAGGAATACGAAATTGCATAGAACGACGAGTACGAAGAGGAACAAGACTATCAGTAAGATATGAAGGGGCAGAGGAATTAACGATTTTATGCAATAAGCATAGGTCATGAACTTCGCGATATGTAAGGAGGTTACAAGGTAGCAAGGATGGACGAAGACCAGAAATATGTGCAAATCGATTAAGGCCAAAAATGAACCTTAAACAATCATTGAAGGCAACATTCAATCTATGTTTACATGTGGCATATATAAACAGTGGAACCATATAGAAAATGAGGAAATATAAGGGATTTTACTAGCGCAAGACGAGTATCACGGGATAATAAGCTACCATAGAGACGTAGGCGACGCAAACAAGTATAGATTTTTTTCAGAGTAAGCGACACATGATCACAACAGGACAAAGTAGAGTTAACCAATACTCCAAGATTCTTAGAAGACGAGACCATTTTCAGCGGAATATTGTTCAGCTTTAGCGGGGGGATGCTGGATGTATCAAGAAGACGTCTGCTAAGGATTAGTACAGATGATTTTTTAGGATTTAACTTCAAGAAGTTATTTTCACACCATAGGGAGAAGGATATCAGATCGTTATTTAAGGCTTCAATAAGGCGATGGATATCTTTAGGAGTACAGTAATTATATAATTGGAGGTCATCCGCATAGCTATGGTAACGAGCAAAGGATAAACAATTAGGTAAATCATTAACATATAGACAGAACAACAGTTGCCCAAGAACAGAGCCTTGAGGAACACCTGAGAGCACAGGGATAAAGGAGGAAAAATCGTTGTTATATTTCACGCATTGATATCTATTAATTAGGAAAGAGGCAAGAAGATTAGTCGCAGAGGACGAGAGGGCGAAATTGGAGGACAATTTATTGAGGAGAACGCTATGGCAAACCGTGTTGAAAGCACGTGAAAGATCTAGAAGAATCAATATACCCAACTCATTTCTATCACTTGCCATTCGTAAGTCCGTCAAGACCTTTAGCAGCGCAGTTTCACAACTATGGAACTTCCTGAACCCAGATTGCAACGGATTCATTAGATTTTCATGGGTAAGATAGGATTGCAACTGGACAGATAAGATTTTCTCAAGTGCTTTGGACAGAAATGGTAAAATGCTAATCGGGCGTAAATCCCCCACATCAACAGGACAAGGGACTTTAGGAATAGGAGTAATAACAGCCTTTTTCCATAATGATGGAAATGTAGATACATGAATTAAATATATGCGTTGAAACCGGTAAAATTAGAGGAGCAATGGTTTTAACGAAATAAGAAGGGATATTGTCGATTCCAGTTGCATTGGATTTAATGAAGATAATGGCACAGTGCGTTTCGCGTTCATCTACACACCTGAAGCTAAATCCATCCACGGACAGAGAGGACAAATGAACTGGCGGTAGATTATCCGGAAGAGGCTCCACAAAAGAACGGTTTAGAACACAGGGATCGAGGTCTACTTCTACACTATCTCTACCACAAACACCCAACGATCGTAAGTTCTTCCACAACAACTTAGAAGGGAGAGAAGTGTTTAATTTTTGTTCAAAGAACTGTCTTTTGGCACTTCTAATCTTGTGATTAACAAGATTGCGGACTCTAGTATACTGCTGTCGACTTTCTGTTGTCTTCAGACGGCGGTAACGTTGATACAAATATTCCCTTTCAGAAATCAGACGTTTAATTTCAATGGTAAACCATGAACTTGAATCGGGATAACGTTTAGTGCGCCTGCATTTGAGAGGGACAGTTTCTTGCAGTACTGTAGTTAAAAAAGATTTAAGAAGTCCTACTTTGTCATTCACATCAGTAGCGTTATAGATGACGGACCAAGGTGTTGAGAGACACTTCTGCCTCAAATTATCAACGTTTAGATTTGTGAAGTCTCTGTAGGTCGCTATTCCAGGAGATTTTAGAGTTGAGAAATGGAATCGGAGCGAAAGGAAGAAAATATCATGGTCAAGGAAACTGGGCGGAGATAATTGCTGATGACGAATTACTGCATTGTCATTGGTAACAGCAATGACATCGAGCAAGGATAAGGAAGAGGGATTAATAGGATTAGCGAGTAGGCAAAGAATTCAAGACACTCAAGCCACTGGAATGCATATTCCATTTGAACAGCTCTGTAATGTTATTGTGTTGAAGAAGATCCACATTAAAATCTCCAGCAACAACGATATCCTCATAATTAGCAGAGCAATTATAAAGCAATTCTAAGAGTTCAGCAATATTCTCTTCCTTATACGCTCTAGGGGGACAATAAACAGAAATAACCAGACATTTAGAAGTCGACGATTTCACTTCTACAGCTACAAACTGGACAACTTCATCAGTAGATTTAAACATTAATTTGGAGGATAGCTGATTAGAGACATAAATAGCAGTGCCACCACCTCTCCTAAGATGACGATCACTTCTAAGCAGGTTGAAATCAGGAAGAGACACGAAGGAGGATGGAATATCAGCGTTTAACCATGATTCACTAATCATAATAATATGCAATTTAGAATTCAAAAACAACTGCCGCAGCTCATCACATTTACTCTTAATTCTTCTAGCATTGAAGTAACAAATATTCAAACCATGCGACTGTGCGCAAAGGATGTTAAGTAATGTTCCTGCCTTGTACGGAGAACTGTTAGAATTAGTCATAAGGTTGTGTGATATGGCAAGAAACAACTCCCTCGTCGCCTCAGGAAAGAGAAACCGTACATGGAAAAAAATACAATAAGCAACCCGCCCGCATATATGGGAAACCGCGCGCCATACACCTCAGCATCATCATCTCGACATCACAGGCATCATACATTCCGGCTGTATAAAAGAAGAAAAGAACAAAATAAAAACATAAAGCTAAAACAAAACTCTTGTAAAAAAAAGAATAAAATAATAAAAAATAAAGACTCAAATAATAACATAAAGCTAAAGAAAAATGATTGCAAGAAAAAGAATAAAATAATAATAATAAATGTGGGAAATCCGTTTTTAGTAATGACTAATAAACTATTTTTCAAAACAAATTCTTTCAATACCATTTTTCCACAAGTATTTATAAAAAAAATAATTCACAAACAGAGTTTTAACTAGTAGTGTAATGAATGGCTTTTAATTTAATCATTTCTTATAGTCTAATAATGACGTTTAGTTCATAGCGCGGGTCGTTGCTTCTTTGCTTCGTTGCTTCGTTGCGTGAGTCTTTTTTCTGACTGACTCTCTCGACAGCCTTCATGGCTGTTGATGCTTATTATTATGTGAGAGTGTATGTTTGTTCCTACATAAATAAAGAGCAAAAAAATAATAATTTATAGAGGCCCCCAATCACATACAGGCCGCCGGCAGGCCGTGTCCTGAAGATTTCTCGCCTTGAATCCAAGTATAACCAGAAGGCAACTGGATGACGCAGTCCAGGAAAAGTGGCACAAATCTTAACGTCTGCAGGTATTTATCATCACTCCGAGCCTGAAGATTTAATTTTCTATTCAGTCTGAATTTGTTAAGGACACAAAGGTTTTTGCACTTGAATTAACAACCTGCTTCTCTAAACTCTCGCCTTCACTTGAGTTTATGCTGGAAATCATGAATTCATTTGCAGACCACGGCCTGTCAGCCCTCATCCCTCAGTAATGTGTGGCCCTCAACAGGCCTTAGCTGACGACCTGGCCTTAAAGACCAGGGCCTGCCGGCGACCTGTATGTGAATGGGGACTTTATGTTTCTTTATGGAAAGTGTTTACTACACAAATAAAATTATCTTCAAATATATACATACAATCTTCAAAATACATACGCTCAATGTACAGTAGTTTTAAGTATCTGTTTTGTGGCACGCCAAAGCATTGTGGTTGGTTCATAAATTCTAAAGAGACCCTTCTGCATTTTTGGGCTGCTAATTGATCAGAACATTGTAACTCCATTGTCAAATCGCAGTTTATGGAAAGAGCTGTTAATAATTTAGTCGATAGTTCGAAATTATTGCCCTATATTTGTTTTCTGTAAACGACTGCCTAGAGAATGAGCTTCGCGTTCCATTTTTTTGTCTTGCAAATGCATTAACAATTTTTTCCTTCTTTTAATTAAATCCATAATCAGATTATAATCAAAATTTCAGTTTCGAGTTTCGCCAGTTTATTAAACAAATTTCGTATATCTTTTCAGAAATTGCTTCGCTGAAACTTTTGAAAATATTTATAATGTCATCATAATTATTTTTTATAGCTTTGACTGCATCGTAATGACAAGACCATCTGGTCTGGCTTAACCTTTTTAATGTCAATTTTTTTTCACGATTTAACAGTTCCCAGAGTGAGTGAGTGATTAGTAACTGTCGAAAGATGCACAACTACATTCACTACATTTCATTGACAAGTGCTGCAGCTTCCCGTTGAGGTCAGAAACTTTTCAGACCATCCTCGAAAGTGCGATGTATAGGTCCAAGAACAAGGCTTGAGTAACCCGTGACCTTTTTATTGGTTGGATCAACGAAGTGTTTTTTCCTTCACGAGAGAAGAGAAGAGTCTGCCACTTCACGCCTTGCTTGTTATGAACAGCGCTCTTGCCTATGCCCTAAGCCTACAAGATGACCTGCCTGAAGAATTTGAAGTCATCACCATTCAGTTTTTGCCGCCTAACACCAACCTATGGACCAACATGTTACTTAAAAATTTAAAAAAAAAACTAAGTACACTGAAGCACTCTTTGATTGTTTTGAGGGTATAAACCGGGCGCTGGAGGTAGTTGAGTACAAAGATTATCTATTTTCAATAAGATGTGGCACTCTTGATTTACTAACCCATTTACAATTCCTTATAACCACATCAACAAAAATCTCCTATTAGTTGAAAAAGAATAGCTACAGTGCTTTTTTTCTAATTAATTCCCTTATGAAAATTCCCATAAAAAAGAAAGGGTACGAAACAACATCACATAAGTTACGCCCCACCCATAAAATGTGTACAATAAATAAAGTCACATTTTTTCATAATGCATTTTTAAAGGCGACCTGGAGCAATCGTCATGGTATTAGTTGTTCATTCTCAAGCAGTTCGCGCAATGTAAATCAGAGGGAAATGTGGAATTGAAATAAAGGAAAGACATGTGAAACCCCTACACGCATTACAACTTGAGAATTTTTTCACCCCATAGTTTTAAAGGCGACCTGGAGCGATCGCACTCGTGTTAGTACAGATAACCAGCAAGGTTACAGCCTGATCCAAAAAAATTTTAATATATAATAAGATTACGCCGTCAATTATTTCATTTTAATACAAAATTGTAACCGAGTATTTTTAAAAATAGTAAACTAAAAGAGAGTGTTAGACGTTGCTTTGTGGTGCGGGTATAGTTTTCAAAGTGCTTTTTATGAATTTTTATAAGCGACCCAGAACCAACTGGTTCCTTTGCGTTGTAAGGACTGCGAAATTCCGGGGTAAGAAATATTGATTGCATTTAATTAGATTTTAGAAATTATTTTAGTCATTTTTTTACTCTCGAAATATTTTTAAAAATGGGTAAGCACCATATTAAGTGTTTGGTATGTGGTGCCAAAAAAAAAGACAGTTTAGAAGTGAAATTTTTTAAATTACCGGTGAATAGTGCTAGGAGAGCAATATGGTTTTTTTTTTATGTGACAGACTAGAGGCTTAGGGAAAGTCCCTTTGTACTGTCGACAATCTATTTTTGAAGTGTTAACTTCTTTAGGCGCGTTTGGCACTTTTTCGCTGGGGGTAAAACAAAGAATTCGCGACACGCGCATTTTGTTGCTTACACCCGTTTCTGGACACATGTTGGCGACACGCGCACTTTGTTGTTCACTCGTTTCTGGGCACTTGTGCCTATGAAGCTGGCTAGAGCATGGAAACTTTTAGTTGAGCTCCACTTACAAACAGCAGCGCATAATTATATGTGTGCGAGGCAAAATAGCCCGCCCTTGGTGGGTGGGATTGGGTTAGAATGTTGCAATGCAGAAGCTGCTCTCAGCATTCGTTTTATATTCTCGCGCCGCTCTCAAAATTCATGTCATATTCTCGCACGCCATCGCACACAGCAGCGAATGTGTGCGAGACAAAGCCTTCTACATTTACAAGCCATGCTGTAGGTGTGTGTGTGTGGTTGTATGAAGTCCCAACTTAAATTCGTGAAATATCGAAGTCCCATTAAAATCAAAGGGAAAGAAATTTTCGTTCCGCGGAAAGTGCTGTTTCGAGTGCGATTTTATTGAAAATAAGAGCTATTCCATCAATGTAAAAAACGTACAATAATGCAAAAAGTACCCAATTTACCTGTCATAACTTTGCAATTTAAATAAATAGTGTTATTAATAAGATTTACGGGGCTTATGTTGGCAATGGAGAAAAAAATATCAAAATCCCTTTGATAACGAGGAAAACAAGTGTTTCGTGCCGCGGAAAGTTTTCTATTAATGAAAGTGCCGGGATTTTTTGTTAAAAATAATAGTTTTTTTTATAAAGATAAAAGCAAAATTTTCGTTTATTACATTTATACATTACATTATTTACGTTACATTTATTATTTACATTATTATCACAACTTTATAATATGTAGTTAATAAATGTTACAATTAATGTCCATAATTTTTGTTTTTATTTGGTTTAAAGAAGATTTTATCCCCAATAATTTATTCCCAATAAACGTACATAACCGCACTCCACACAGTCTGACAGCAAAATTGAAGTCCCATGCACCTTTGAATGTGAGTGTGAAATTTTGTTGTGCATGGCTTGTAAATGTAGAAGGCTTTGGTGCGAGAGGATGAAATGAATGCTAAAGAGTGAAATTACACGGCCATTCACTTGGGACTCACGTCAAACCTGTCTGTGTAAAATTTGAGTATTACACGGTGCATTTAAATTTCCGCCTCTTTTCCGTGTAACAATTCTATTGTCTATGTGGTTGTGCACAAAACAACAAAAATTCTTATAATTATCGCAGTCCCAGCGAAGAAAGTTATGCTTGTGTTAGTGTAATTTGCTGTGAGACCGAAATTTTTCTTGGATTCACAAGTGAGACCAACACATGCACTTCCCTGCGCCCCCTTGTCTAAAAAACCGGTTTATTGGAAGTGATTGGAAAGTGAGTCTGGGAAAGTGATAGGTCGTGTAATTTGGCTCAAAGAGCGGCGTGAATATGCCATGGATTTTGAGAGCGGGTCTGCATACATTCATACATTCGCTGCTGTGTGCGATGGCGTGCGAGAATATGACCAGGGTTGCCACTAAACAAAAAATTTTGGAGCCAAATTTTCCGAGAAAAAGAGCCAAAGCTGATAAAAAAGAGCCAAATTCAAACACAACAGGAATTACATTGAAAACCGCGAACAATAAGATGTCAAAAACAAATCTTCTTCTTTACCATACGAGTAGGAGGCATGGTCGACCAGAGAAATTAGTTGTAGTATAGTTCTAAAATCTTCAAATCTTGAAATCAAATATTGAATTTTTATCCAGTAACAGTAATGGTAAATTCTTTGCGAGTATGTAATTAGGAAAAACCAAATCAGTTAAAATTCAAGATCAAGTTGAAAGAAAAAGGCAAAAGAGCCATTTAAGTTGAAAAAGAGCCAAAGAGCCAATTTTAAAAGTTTTTTTTTATAAAGAGCCACAAATGGCTCTATAGAGCCAAAGTGGCACCCCTGAATATGACATGAATTTTGAGAGCGGCGCGAGAATATAAAACGAATGCTGAGAGCAGCTTCTGCATTCCCAGCAAACCACATGTAATGCATAGAACAAAGAAATGCATTCGCCGTACATTACAAGTAAGCTATCTGAAAGTTATCAATCAGCGACTGCTTACATGTGCCTTACAAATACATTACAAGCAATGTATTAAATTGTTAGGATTTTGGGGATTCAAAAGCGTATTATAAAGGGCCAAATACACGAGCACTCCATTCCGCCGTAATCGTCGTATCTCATTTCAGATAGCAAGACCCTCTCCATTACAGGCCATGAAGTTCTCTCTTGAACTAATCCAACCATAGCTGAAGCCGGTCCACAAAATCTGACATTTGGTTAGAATAAACATGGCGCGGAATAGGCTCGGGATTATTTTCGTTATATTTTTGTGGTAAAAAGTGGAAAATCATTGTAAGTTATTACTCTAAACTAAACATGGATTATCAGTGGCAGTGTTGGGCAAAACTAAATTTCTGGACGATTAAAAATTGACAATTAATTAATTGTTAATCACGTCTACTGCAATTAACAATTAATTAATTGTAATTGTGAAAACTCGCAATTAACAATTAATTAATTGTTAATCGCGTCTATTGCAATTAACAATTAATTAATTGTAATTGTGAAAATTCGCAATTAACAATTAATTAATTGTTAGTCGTGAGTTTCCACAATTAAAGACGATTAATCAATTGTCAATCATTTCTATGGATTTGATTAAAAACTAAAAATTAAAATTTATTATTATATGGAAAGAGTAGTAGTATGTTATTTTTTATTAGTTCATTTTAAAAAGCGTGTTTTTAGTTTTTAAGGTAAAAACTTTTTTAGCCACGTTGCGCACCTTTGCGTCACGGTCAATTTTTTGCGTGCCGTGGGGGAACAATTTGGCTTTGGGGATTTTAGTTTGTATTGTATGGATTATCTATAATAACATTCTACTTGTGCCATTTTCAACATTTTTCGAAATCGAAATCAATGGAGCAATTTTTTAGAAGAGATTTTTTTTATTTTATGTTTTTTTGTTTGACCGGAAGAGAATTTCGTTTTGTGTTTGATTTTTTTTGCTATTTTTCGTTTTGTGTTTAAAGAGGGACTAGTGTATTATATATTATTATGTAACATATAGCAATATGTACTACGTGCTATATACTAAGTGTTATGCACTATGTATTAGGTACTATGTACACGGACTATGTACTATGCGATATGTACTATGTACTATTTATTATGGACTATATACTGTCAACTATGTTTTATGTGCTATGTACTATGCACAAGGTATTATGTACTATGTATAATCTGCTATGTACTAGGTATTATGTACTTTGCATTACGGACTATGTGCTATTTACTTTGAATTATGTACTATGAACTGTGTACTATGTACTTTGTACTATGTATTATGTATTATGTACTATTTATTTTGGACTATATACTATCTACTATATACTGTCAACTATGTTTTATGTGCTATGTACTATGCACAAGGTATTATGTACTATGTATAATCTTCTATGTACTAGGTATTATGTACTTTGCATTACGGACTATGTGCTATTTACTATGAATTATGTACTATGAACTATATATTTTGTTCTTTGTACTATGTATTATGTATTATATACTATTTATTTTGGACTATATACTACCTACTATATACTGTCAACTATGTTTTATGTGCTATGTACTATGTACAAGGTATTATGTACTATGTGTAATCTGCTATGTACTAGGTATTATGTACTTTGCCTTACGGACTATGTGCTACTTACTATGAATTATGTACTATGAAGTATGTACTATGTACTTTGTACTATGTATTATGTATTATGTACTATGTATTGAGGGCTATGATTAGGTACCATATACTGTTCACAATGTACTATGTATTAGGTATTATATACTATGTACTGCGATTATGTACTAGTTATTCTGTACTATGACTAAGTATTATGAACTATGTGTTATCTGCTATGTACTTTGCACTATATACTCTGTATTATGTATTTTCTACTAAATATTATGTACTTTGTACCAAACACTATATACTATGTTCTATGTAAAAGGTATTATGTACTATGGTACTAGGTACTTGCACTATGTACTATGAACTATGTATTATGTTTTGTATTATCTATTATGTATTATGTACTATTTACTATGAACTATGTACTATGTACAATGTTCTATGTATTATGTTCTATACACTAAGTGCTATGTACTATTTACTATGAACTATGTATTATTCACTACTACTATGTACTATATTGTGTAATATGTACTATGAATTATGTTCTATGTATTATTTACATATGTATTATATATTACGGATTACGTATTATGTATTATTGTATATACAAAATTTATTGACCCTTATCCTTCTGTAGTACTAAGATTGATTTGGACATATAGAATGACCATAGAGGTCTTAATTTCCAAAATGTGCCCAGACACACATACATTTTTTTATGATATATATTTTTGTTTAGGTTTTTTGAGATAGGTTATTGATAGTACATTTTATTAGGGTTATAAGGAACAAGTACTGTTATTGCGCCCATGATCAGTATTAACGCGTATTATATTCATGCCAATTTTTACGGTAATTCGCTTTACCATATAACATAAAATACACCACTACAACGCAAAAAAGCATTACGGTTTCGTTTTTGATATACAGTATCCGTTTTATTAAAATAGATTCTAAAAGAAAAAAGTAAATAAAAGGATTATTCTAATTTGACATTATACACTCGAAGTCACTCACTGAGGGAGTGTTAACCACAAATTTGTCATTTGGATCCCTCAAAACCCCTCGACACTAATTTACAGCACAATCGGTGCACAATTGCCAAAACTAGTCCGCCATTTAGAATTTTAAAATTTTAACCACAAATTTGTCATTTGGATCCCTCAAAACCCCCTGACACAAATTTTCATTACAATCGGAACACAATTGCAAAAATTAGTCCGCCATTTTGAATTTTAAAATTTTGACCACAAATTTGTCATTTGGATCCCTCAAATCCCCCTGACACTAATTTACATTACAATCGGAACACAATTGCCAAAACTAGTCCGCCATCTTGAATTTTAAAATTTTAACCACAAATTTGTCATTGGGATCCTTCAAAACCCCCTGACACTAATTTTCAGTACAATCGGAACACAATTGCCAAAACTAGTCCGCCATTTTGAATTTTAAAATTTTAACCACAAATTTGTCATTTGGATCCCTCAGAACCCCCCGACACTAATTTTCAGCACAATCGGTGCACAATTGCCAAAACTAGTCCGCCATTTAGAATTTTAAAATTTTAACCACAAATTTGTCATTTGGATCCCTCGAAACCCCCAGACACTAATTTACAGCACAATCGGTGCACAATTGCCAAAACTAGTCCGCCATTTAGAATTTTAAAATTTTAACCCCAAATTTGTCATTTGGATCCCTCAAAACCCCCCGACACTAATTTTCAGCACAATCGGAGCACAATTTCCAAAATTAGTCCGCCATTTTGAATTTTAAAATTTTAACCCCAAATTTGTCATTTGAATCCCTCAAAACCCCCCGACACTAATTTACAGCACAATCGGTGCACAATTGCCAAAACTAGTCCGCCATTTAGAATTTTAAAATTTTAACCACAAATTTGTCATTTGGATCCCTCAAAACCCCCTGACTCTAATTTTCAGTACAATCGGAACACAATTGCCAAAACTAGTCCGCCATTTTGAATTTTAAAATTTTAACCCCAAATTTGTCATTTGGATCCCTCAAAACCCCCCGACACTAATTTACAGCACAATCGGTGCACAATTGCCAAAACTAGTCCGCCATTTAGAATTTTAAAATTTTAACCACAAATTTGTCATTTGGATCCCTCAAAACCCCCTGACTCTAATTTTCAGCACAATCGGAGCACAATTTCCAAAATTAGTCCGCCATTTAGAATTTTAAAATTTTAACCACAAATTTGTCATTTGGATCCCTCAAAACCCCCTGACTCTAATTTTCAGTACAATCGGAACACAATTGCCAAAACTAGTCCGCCATTTTGAATTTTAAAATTTTAACCCCAAATTTGTCATTTGGATCCTTCAAAACCCCCCGACACTAATTTTCAGCACAATCGGAACACAATTGCCAAAACTAGTTCCCCATTTTGAATTTTTCTTCTTTCTGCCATTTTGGCCGCCATACTCCCCATATTTTTTTTCATATTATGCTCTTTATATGAATGATTCTCCAAAAAAATGGCAGGATCATTTAAAATTGGAGTGTCTATATCTATATTGAATCGGAATAATTGTTAGTTTTAATTGTTTTTTAGAACAATTGACAAAATTAATTGCAATTGATAAATTAATTGCAATTGATTTAGTTCTAATATACAATTAATACAGATTAATCCAAATAAATTAATTGTGGGGTGCAATTAATAGTTCAATCGCAATTAATTTTAATTGCAATTAAATTAATCGCAATTAATTTTTTAATCAATTAATTAATTGATTGAAAATTTAATTGATTAATGCCCAACACTGATCAGTGGTTAGTTCTTTAGTGATTTAATAAGAAAAAATTAAAAAAAAATAGTGATTTAGTGAGTTTTAAGTGTGTTAATTGTTGAGGTGATCAATTTCTTTTACTTTCGCGGTGTTTTTTTCGTCTTTATTAAGGAAAAATATGCTGATTATTTAATTAAAAGTGATTTTAAAGTCATTAAATAATTTATTATGGAATTATTATTAAACATATAAGTGCAGAAAAGTGTGAAAGGAAAAGTGAATAAGAAAAGTGTTTTTCTACACCTATATTTTTAATACTAATTACATAATATATGTATTAATCACTTTAAAATCACTTGTAATCCCATAACTAAACAAAATATTAAATTTTCAACATTTTTTTCGTAAATAAACATGAAAAAACACCGTGAATGTAAAAACAGTTGTTCGCCTTAACAATTAAAACACTTAAAAGACACTTAATCACTAAATTATTTTTATTTTTTTTTAATTAAATCACTAATAAACTATTCACTGGTAAATCCAAGTGCAGTTAAAAGTGTTAAAATACAATATTTTATCACTTTTTACTGCAAAACTATAACCAAAACGTTCCCGAACTTATTCCGCGCCATGTTTATTCCGCTCTCTCCGGTGAATTTTTGGACCGGGTTGACCACCATGAAAAACTCTCCTTCGGGGCCTGTAGTTGAGAGGGTCTTGCAGATAGCATACATACTGACAATTATTCATTTTCTATTTTCGAGAGAGATATGAGGGCGACTATACGGACGTCACATGGTAGAACACATATCCAGAAATTCAGGGCATCTAAAATACAAAGTTCAACATAAAATTATAATAAATTTTGTTTTAAAAAAATATTTTATTATTAAATGCATTTTTAGTCAATTAGAATCAATGCATTTTTTCCTAGGGCAATCCTAATGCTATTCAATACATTTTATTAGTTTTATGAAATGCCTTTTGTAATGCATTTCCCACATCTATAAAATCTATTTGTAATTTATTATTTATGCATTACATACTTCTATATGAAATATATTGTTAATGCATTACAAGCAATGCATTTCATCCTAGGACATGCCTAATGTGTTTTAATGCATTCCGTATTACTTACAAAATGCTTACTGTAATGAATTTCATTCATTTCTGAAATGTATTGTGAATTCATTTTGTATGCATTCGTGGTTTACTGGGTAGTAAGTGGAGGAATTTTGCGTTCATTGGTATCTTACTCATGAAAATAGGTTATAGGATTACAAAAATACAGGGTGATATGTAAAACTCTATCTTTGTACAACTCTGACCGTATTACATCTAATATTACATCATCTAATATTGCTCCGTTTTATAATTATGTTAATTGACATATTATGTTGACATGATATATACGCCAAAACATATAAAATATGTGTGTTCTTATTTTTGTCGTCGTAAATTGGCTATCTGTCCCAGTGTGTGGCGGGGGCGTGCATACTTTTGTGGCATGCCTATTTGTTCGCTATGTGTGCTATCTTTGGACGCCTGCGTGCCTGTAAGAAAATTAACCAACTAAATTATTTTTAAGAGGGGGAGGAGGTGGTGTATTTGCATGAAGTGTTAAGCTGCATTATCGGTTGCGGAATCGTTTGGTCCACAATAGACTAGTTAAGGCACCGCATGAAGGTATAATGTTCCACTCAAGTAACCGCTCTCCTGGATGAACACCATGGTTATTGTCGCAAGACAAAACATGTGGCCTCGACCCACAACCCAAAGTGTGATCCTAAGCTTGATTTATCAGAGAGGAAAGATGTAACAAAGAACAGATAAGAAGTCCTTAAAATGCAGTAAGTTAAGCTAAAATGCGACAAGTGAAATTCAACAGCAACAGAATTTATATGAAAATTGCTACTAAGCCAATAAATTTCATTCATCAGAATACACAAACCCTTTCAATAAACGATGCATTTTGAATTGCTCACGTGATAGAGCCATTGTTTCACGAGCTGTGTGCCAGGTGGCGTTGTCCTACTGGAAATTAAAGCCGTCCACATACATATAATATCAACCCATTCCATTTACTACAATTTTCGAACCAGCAGCACTTTCATAAAAGTATGCTCTCATTAAACTACATACATCAAACTGTCACTCACAAATGCGAAAGTTTTTCTTGTTTACGTACCCAGGCCAATCCATACCTAAAAAACTCCAACTTTTAACTTGTCAAATGTCAGCGTAATGACAGTGGTATATTGATAGTTTAAAAACGGCGCGAAATATCGGTGAAATATCCTTTATTAGAAATTATTTAGCCTAATCTAAAATGACATTTCGCATTGAAAACTTCAACACTTCGTTACTTAAAGCAAAAAATGTTTTTTTTTTTTTTGTATTTTATCATAAACCAAAAAAAGTAAATTGTGTTACAATAACGACTTTTTTTCTTAATAAAAGCAACACCATTTCTCATCATCATATTTCAACACCAGTCAAAAGGAAATCTCAAACTGAATCTCCCAAAGAAAATCATTTTATTTCTAATAATTTCGGTAAAACAATTTACAATTTTCCCCAAAAATATGGAAAAAAAAGAAAAAAAAAAATCTCCTCAGAGTATTTCCCAATTGTTTTTGTACCTTTAAAAGACCACCACCGCTCTCTCCGCGCGCCGGAAGTATCACCTTTAAGGGAAACATAAATAACCGCCCTCTCGTTCTTTTATTAAATTTATCAAGTTGAATGAAACAGGAATTCGGAAAGCGTAAAAATGAAAAATAATAAATTATTCTATCATCGCTTACAGAGCCCACCACACACCCCCCAGAAAAAGGGCATGTTGTAACCCTCATTTGGTCGAAGGCAAACACCCGTTGACCCTAATATCATATCAAACGGCACAATAATATCCGAACAGACCTTCGATTATCACAAAATTTCCTAAAATCATGGACCCCCCATCCAGGGCCCAGACTCCCCGCCAGGACCACCCTGTAAATCACAGCACAGAAGTCATTTCCTCGCCTGCCATATTCGTACCTTTTTTGCACCCCTAACCATCCCTTACCCGATTTATCGTTTCTGGCACGTTCCATCCACAGAGGGAGTCACATACCGTGTAGTAGTGTTCTACGGGGGATGCTTTTCCCCAACTCCCGGGTTTCGCATAGACGAAAAAAGTAGGGAAATATTACAGCAACAACATGACGAGTTGGAGACGTAATCACAATGGACTGACAGGATCAGGATCGGGGGTCTAGCATAGTGGGTTGCGGTTCGAAATTCCGCAGTAGGATGTCTTGTCAGATGGTTTCGTGTTGAACCGGATGATGTCGTATTTGGTATCCTAGCTTCCTGTTGAAGTAGCTGAGGGTGTGTGTAGGGGATATTAAATATTTTTTTTCGAGCTCGCCGAGTTCTTTCCCTTGATTGTATTTGCTGCGGGGAGTACGAGGTTTGAAATTGCTTTTCAAAGTGGCTCCTATCGGTATTTATATTTGATGGGGAAGGAACGAATAATTGCAAGAAACGGAAACGGCGGTTTGATATCAGTCATCAAAGAGGAATGGAAACTATGAAAACGGGTCATGAAATCAATCTTGGGTTTTTCTCTTATTTTTGTGAAGTAAGAGATTTGATGTGGTTGGGGGAGCGCAAAAATAGACACTTAAAAGTGCCTTTGAGTTGGCAAAATCCATGACTTTATAGCGATGTTCTGAAAGGATCAAGGCTAATATTCTTATCTCAAGTCTATTTGAAGTTATGTGAACTAGAAAGATTCACAAGTTCACTCATCAAAACTCATAAAGTTTGTTCTTCGAACCGATGAATGATGACTGGAGTCTCAGGAAACTATTTTAGCGTTAAAAAAATCTTTATTAAAAAATATATAAAGCCACTAAAATGCTGGAAAACCATAAAAGTTGTTAGCCAAATTTTATTGATTTTCATTTATATCTAGAACATTGAGAATCAAGAACGTATTTTCGCGATTTGAAAAACTTAGATTCGGCTCTCTGATAGATCATTTGGAGACTACCTTATGCCTACCTTCTTCACAATAAATAGAATTAAATATTGAACTAACTTCTTTCAACAGAATATCAGAAAATAATATTAGGGACGTGACCATAAGCAAATTTAAACCCTTATCGTACTTTTATCATTAACATCAACCTAGTTTATCCCACGAAAATTTCAATATAGTGAGTAATTTGATGACTTTGCACCAGGTATCCAACCGAACGATTGACAGAGTCTCTCACAGCGATCGAACTGTAACAGTCAAGAAACTATTGGATTAAAAATGAGCAGCAGCGCTGGTTCTCAAAAGAGATGTCCTGCATTCGTAAGGGGAAGCTGATAGAACGCCAATCTACCTTATGGAAATTATGCCCTTCACTCAATGATCAGGGTCGCTTAAGACTTGGGGGGAGGTTGCAAGAAATCGATGATGAACTAATAGCTCACCCTCTGATATTACCAAAGAATTCATATTGTGAAATTTTCACTAAAAAGGCCGCAGGTAAAATGTCCTCAATAATTTATTAGCAACTACAATAGAATCATTAATTTACATTCAGTTATATAAAAGGTAACCTAGGCTGAGCTGCCAATTAATCTTCCGTATACGCTAGTAGTATTCCTTGCTCTTACTAGCTGTTGCTTGTCTTCCCTAAATTCCTTCGAATCTTCATAAAGTTTCTTCGGAAACCTCCAAAATGCTCTTCATTACATTTACGGCCAACAATCCAAAAAAACAATAATAAAAATATTTTCTCTTTGACATTTGGAAAAAAAACTAAGTAACTCAACTATATAAATTCCAACAAGTAAAACTAGTGAGTTTTTCAACACATATCTCACTTTCTTGATAGCGAAACATGCTCATAGTGAAACTCATCATGCTGGGCCTAACGTTATGCTTACTTATTTACGAAAGAACTTCTGGATTCCAAGTGGAAGGCAGCTAGTCAAAAAGGTCATAAAAAGATGTATAAATTGTCAACGACTCTTCGGGAAATCCGCCTCGCAGCCATTCGCGCCCTTGCCTAAGGACCGCTTGCAAGGAGCTAGGTCTTTCGAAGTAACTGGGATGGATTTTGCGGGACCCCTATTTGTGAATGCAAACCAAGGAATAAAAAAAACTTACCTGCTGTTGTTTACGTGTGCCTGCATTCGCGCCGTTCATTTAGAGCTTGTAAAAAGTCTCACGACTGCATCCTGTTTAAATGCTTTAAGGAAATTCATTGCTAGGAGAGGTACTCCAAGAATAATATACTCGGATAATGCCAAAACGTTCAAACGAGCCGACTATGAAATTCAGAAGCTATATCAGAAATTAAACGCTAGTGAATTGACATCATTCGCAGCCGCAAAGAACATATACGTTGGAAATTTATAGTAGAGAGAGCCCCATGGTGGGGTGGATGGTGGGAACGATTGATACGTACCATAAAAAATTCACTGAAGGCCACAATAGGACGCGGAAAAATAAGCTTCGAACAGTTAGGGACTCTGATTGTTGAAATTGAAGCAATTGTCAATTCGCGACCATTAACCTACGTTTCATCCGATCCTGCGGACTTATCACCACTTTGCCCAAATGATTTTCTCTTAGGAAAATTTACGAATGTTAAAGGAATTTTTGATAACGATTTGGAGTTAAAACAACTAAACAAAGATGATCTTAATGAACTGTGGGTCATCAGGCAGAGACTTTTAAGAAAATTTTGGAACCGTTGGACGTCCGAATATCTCCATCAGCTAAGAATCGCTCATGAGTTTCATCCAAAAAATCCTTCTAGTATAAAAGTAAACGATATCGTTCTGGTCCATGAGCAAAATGTGCCTAGGCTTTTATGGAAACTCGGCAAAATCATAACTCTGTTCCCAGGACGGGATGGCAGAGGGCGAGCGTGTGAAATTCAGATGCCTTCAGGAAAGTTATTGCGGCGAGCTATCCAGGTAATTTACCCACTCGAGATACATGGAGATTATAAATCGCCGGGGGAGGAAGTTAAAAAATGTCACATCACTCAGCTAGCGTACTATAGCTGTCGTCATAGCAACCAGACAAATTAAATTGGAAAAAGATTCTATTGTTTTTATTTTCAGTTTTCATTAAAACTTATAACGATACGGTCGAATAAATATTTTAAATCGTTTAGTCCGGGACTTTTAATTTAGATTGAACGAACTATTTTGTTTCAAATAGGTTTACAAAAATACAGGGTAATATGTAAACCTCTACCAAAAAGCGTCCTAGCGGCTAAACCGTTGCGATTCCCCCACAGATCCTCCCCATTGATCCACTGTCAGGCGTTTCGACGTTTTCACTGATACACCTTATATATGGACGGTAGATTTAGTGGCATGCATATATTGAATTCTCCAAAGTGGTGGCAGAAAGGGCCGTGGATCTAGCGATAACAGGAGCTCTAATAAGGTATCTCGCAAGCTTAACTAGTTAATATAGGGTATCAAAGTTCACACGTTCGGGTTTTTGGTTGGCGCATAGTACACCTCGTTGTTCACTTGACAGTCTGATACTGTCCCCGTTACAGCCTTTAGCCCTAACTACAACAGTCTTAAGACGACTTAAGACTGCTCGTCAAATTTTTTTAAGGCTGACCAATTTTTTGTCAAAACTTAATAAATCTAAGATTCAAGAGGACGGATACAACATGTCGGATTGGTAGTACCAAGGGTCGGGGACTCCTAAGCTTGGAAGTTCACGTTAATAAGACCGTTCAAAATTATTATTTATATTTTCGAAACTGCGGACATAATATGATTGCCTGAAAAGTTTCGCTCTAAATCTGAAACCTTATGTCCTTAACATAGGCATACCACAGTTTGCCCAATCCTTAATCAGATTTTTTATTTTATCAATCAAGAGCGGTCTCACTCCGATTATGCTGCTCCAGTAACTTTCCCCAATTTCATCTTGAACTACGCAAAAAACCCAACAACCCTTCATCTTAATTTGTCAGCTTAACTTTGTTTTTTTTTTCTGTTTTAAGTGGAGATCGAATAAATGCGAAAAAAGAATGCATAGAACTCAAGAAACTTGATTCTCCTCAAGCATTCAAAATCCTATTAAATCAAATTGATCCAATTCACACTAGCATTACCCAAAAGTCAAGGACTTTAGCCATCAGGACCTGTGTGACTTCTACATCCCTTCTCAAGAAAGGTGAATATGCCTGGAATCTGGGACATGCTGTGATTTGTATACCAGCGGGCCAGTAAGGGACCACTGCCTTCAACCCATATTTTTTACGGGGACATGGATATCATCGTCCTTGTTGATATCAGATTTAAGGACATACCTTTTAATATATGTATAAGCATCTGTGGCCTGGCATATAGGTATACTTTCGGTACGTACCATACATGACTCCCACATGGCAGCAGCACTGCGATCCTTTTACTTCATCGAAAATTAATGTGATGTTCAGTTATTGTTCAGTGAATATTGACCAAATAACAGGGAAATTGTGACCAGAAATTTCGGTTAGAAGTGGGCCCCATTTTTAGGGTCTAATAGACCAATTGCATCCATGATGAAGAGTAATTTATTGTGTTAGCAATTCAAAAAGCTGTTGAACATGGCCAGTGCTTAATAATTGGTCAAATCAAACTACAACTACTCGTTTATTCGCCGCGTATGCACATTTCAGCTGGCCGGACTATGTCATGCGGACCTAATTGCAAATGCATACGAGAATTTCATGCTGGTGCAGCTTTATTGGTACTGAAAGCAAGCGGATGAAGTATTTATTAGCTGGCTTAGGCAGTAGATAATAATATTTTGTGGTCATGTTGAAGGTTATGCGGATATAGCAAATGATTTTATTTAATTTAGCAAATGAACGATTCAATTGTGGGTAAATTCTGCTTGTTTAATCTTTTAACCCCGTGAAAATAACTAAAACTAAAGAGATTATAAATATAAAGGTAAATGTTCGTGGCAAACATAACAATTTGCTGCTATTTAAATTGCAGTAATTCAATGGTATTTGAAATTAAATAAAAGAGGATAACAATATTGAATACTTAGTTATGGTTTCATAATGGTTTTAGAATTTTTTCGAATATTTTTGGTGTCAATTAATTTGAAATTTAATATTAAAATGTTATCGTTTAAAATAGTAAAGTATTTTTCGAACTATGGCTTACTAAAAGCAACTATCGTCTTCTTACATAAACCTACTCAAGCCTTTTCTTTTAAAGAAAAATAAACGACTGAAAGATACCTGTGGTGTGCAGAAGGATTGGTATATGAAGAATGGCGAAAAAGAAGAAGAAGACGAAGAGTCTCGTGCGGTTGTTCTCTAACCTTCTTTTCGGTCGGTAGGTGTTGTGTATGTGTTATGTCTGCGGTCTAACCGTGCCGCATCATAAACCGGACACCGTATAGGAATCGCTACTTCGGCACGTTGTCGGATCGTACACCACGGCAAGTCCTGGGCAACATTCCTCAGGTAATGTGTGTATTGTGTGTAATATGTATAGTGTAACCGTGCCGGATCGAGCACCACGACACCGCATAGGAGCGGAGAAGGTGACCTCTCCGGAACAATTTAGAACAATTTAGGGGGAAAAATACTGAATGGTTTTTAACGGTCTTCATATTTTTAGGGGTAATTGTAGGGGGCTTGAGAAAATGCTCCCAAATATTTTAAACAGTTATACGGTAATTTAAATATGTATGTAATTTATTCGAACTCTGATTGGTTGTTGAATTCGTTGGTGGTAATTTGAATAGCCTGAAGCAAAAAGACGCGTAACGTGGTTCGAACATGAACTCGATTTGCCACTATCAACTTTTCCGGCCATGGAAATGATTGCTCGTTATGATGGTGAAGAAGCCACACAATTCTCGGCAATATTTCTTTAAAACATTACCAAGGAAGCGATAGCCTAGGTCAGGAGTGACAAACCTATGGCACGAGTAGCACGCATTAAAAATTTCGTTGGTGCAGCGTTTAGGTTAGCAGATGCAGGTTAACGGGAAACATTGAGACAGTATTTTTATCATATGCCTGATATGAAAGTGACACTTTACTCCGTTAAGTTGACATCTTGAAGCTTGGTTGAAACGTACTGCAAGTGCAAATGTAATCGCTCGGCTAGGATCAACCAATAGGTATTTTTTGATCGGCAGAGTGCTTGTTATGTAACCCAGGATTGAAAGCTTGGGTGCTCTTTTTCGCCGTAGTCCATCAGTTTCTCAAGAGCTCAAGCTCATTTCAAGCCAATGTTTCGCTTCAACTAGGCAGAGCTCGAGTTCTTCAGATTTTCAAGCTGCAAATTTATTTTTTTATTTTTTTTTATATGAAAAAACCAAGCTTAGGTGTAACCCTTTATACTACCAGTCCGTCATGTCATGTCGTTCAGTTCATGGTGCAATGTCTAGTAGTAAGCTTGGTTTGAAGAATAGAGGAGAATAGGAAAGGTTAGAGGGGGTCTGGAGGGTGTAGAAGAAAATGACGATGAACCTCACGTTTGAACTCTAAGATGTTGTACGAGTTCGGAAATACTGACTGCGGGAGATTATTCCACAGTCGAGTTGTTCTATTCATAAACGAACTTCTAAACCGTATTGTGCGTGAACGAGGGGACTGTTGGGTATGGGGGTGAGCCGAGCGGGCTAGTCTTGTGTTGCAGGAAAAGTATTGCCGTACAGGCAGGAGGTCCTGAATTTCAGTGGAAAAGTCGCCATGGTAATAGCGATAAAGTATGGAGAGGGCTAGTACATTCCTGCGGTGGCTTAAGGTGTCTATGGAGGCGCGAAAGGGGCCATCACCAATGAGCTTGAGGGCACGATTTTGCACCTTGTCGAGACAAGCCAAGGTGGTTTTTGGGGCGCCTGCCCAGATATGCGAGTTGTATTCGAGGCGCGGCCGAATGTAGGATTTGTATATTGTAGCCATTGCGGCTGGCTGGTACCGTCATCAACGAAGCAGTGAAGTGGGTTGGAGGGGATTGAGAGCAGATCATTAATGAAGATTAGAAAAAGTGCGGGTGAGAGAATTGACCCCTGGAGAACTCCGGCCGAAATGACATGTGGGTTGGATTCGACGCCGTCCAATACTACCTTGATTGAACGGCCTGAAAGAAAGCTCTCAATCCAGTTCCTTAGAACTAAGTGTATACCAATAGCGGGGAGTTTATTCAGCAGAGCTGGGTGCCATACTCTGTCAAAAGCCTTTGATATATCTAGAGCAACCAGACTAGACTCGCCAAAGCTGTGAATGCTTTGGTTGGTACGCTCGGTTAAACACACAAGCAGATCGAAAGTAGACCGTTTAGATCTGAAGTCGTATTGCCTGTCGTGTATAAATTGGTTGGATTCTAGATATTTCATCAGCTTTTAATTGATTATTGTCTCCATGATTTTGGAGAGAACAGAAGTAATTGCTATTGGGCAGTAGTTTAAGGGGTCGCTGGCTTCACCTTTTTTTGGGATTGGCTGAACATAAGCTAGTTTCCAAGAGTCGGGATACACTCCGGAGAAGTAAGACAGGGCAAAAAGTTTGCGCAGAGGTTTAGCGAAAGGTGAGGCACATTTTTTAAGTACCATAGGGGGGATTTTGTCGGGGCCAGTGGATTTATTGACGTCGAGTTCTTTGAGACACCTAAACACCTCGCGAGTCCTGAAGTGAACTCCGTCCATAGAGTGGGTGGTATTCTCGAGAGTGGGGGGTGACATAGCAGCATCGGGTAAAAAAGAATTTGCGGTAACAGAGAAGCTAATAGGTCGGCCTTGGGTTTGCTTTCTGTTATCACTTCCTTGTTGTGAATAAAAGGAGGTGTTGAGGAGGAAGTAAAATTCTTCTTGATGGCGGTTACCAAGGACCAGAAGTTTTTGCTGCCTGTAGTGGAGTTAAGAATCTTACTTCTCAATCTATCATCAAATGATGATTTGACTTTCCTGATGATGGAGTTATAGGAGTTTCTAAGTTTGACGTACTCACGACGAAGTGGCTCATTAGGCGAACGTCTGTATGCTCTATATGCGGCTTCTTTAGCTTTGATTGCTTTTTGTTAACGTAATAAAATGTTATTGTAAGTAAAGAAGTGAGACGCTTAAACACTTACTGAAAATAAACAAACAAGTTGCCGCCGCAAACCTCACTTGATAATAATACAGTATTCCTTCCTTATTTAAAACTCCTTTCATTCACAAAACACACCGTTATACCGTTATTCAATATTTTAATATTACCAATAACTTAACACATCAGCAATTTTATAATAATGCAAATTGTTTTTTTTTGGCACGCATAGTGAAAAGGTTCGCCACCCCTGACCTAGGTAACGACTACCCTGGCCTGGAAAATTTACAAAAAAAATAAAGATTCCTCTGATGCACAATGCTTGAAATGTCCGAAGAAAATAGGATGTAAAGGATTAAATACATATTATACAACTGGGATTTTGAGACATTCGCAGCGCATTAATAAGATTAAATTTGATGAACTAGTTGCATTACTATCATCAACTGAAACAGAAGCATCTATAGGCATCGAGCAGATTTGATATACATACCTCCATTTTTGGGTGAAATTGTTGCCACATTTACAGCCAAGGATACTAACGATAAGAGCCATTACCAATAATGATTTCATACGGGAAGCACTAGCCGTAAAAGAGTAAATGGTCCGGGCGCTGTAGTCAAAATTTAAAATACGACACTTAAACCAATAGAAATGATTTTTGGCATACGAGCAGTTTTGGAAGAGTACTTTAAGAATAAAAATATGTATTTCTGAAATATTTCGACTAAAATCTAACGATCAACGAAGTCAATATCTTTTTCGGTTCGCACAATATCGTGCAGGAAAAAATACTACATACGTACGCACACACACACACATACCTCTTGATGAAAACTTCGATAACAATAACTTCCCTATACTGGGAATCAGTCAACACGCGCGCTCGTGAATTAAACATATACACTAACTGGAAAACTATCACTTTAATTTACTTGTGGAACAATCTACTATTAATATTGTACATCTATATAGAGATATTTTTACACACCCTAATGTAACTTGGTTCCTCCCCAGTGGGAAAAATTGGGAGCGATGCACAGGGGAGTGCACTTGGAGCACTCTCAAGGGAGCTTTCTTGGAGTTTTCATAAATTTTATATAAAAAAAGAAAACGGGCAATTATCTTCATGCCCATAAAATGTGACATTAGCAAACTCAATAGCCCGGCTCTCGTTCGATACGGAGGACAAGCAGCTTTGGAAGCTGATAGAGTTTAGTTGGGGGACTTCTTTGGTAATGCCACTCTCGGGCTTGGAAAGTAAAGGCAATTGCAAAAGATAAACAAAATAAAAGCTTTTCGATACCGGATCACATACCCACAGGCGCCCATGAATATTTCTTTTTTAAAAAGCTTTTTTATAATGCTCCAACAACGCGTTTTTGGGAGCATAAAAACGTATGCTCCCTCGCAATGACATACAATGTTGAAAAGAATATAGAACGGGTATGGCAACGGGAGCACTCTATGCTCCTTTTGGTGCGTTCCAAGATGGCTCTTGGAGCACTCCTTTTCCCGCTGGGTCTATAATAAATCAAACGCACAACACAAACGGACAATCGTAATCTCCTCATTCTCTTTATTTTCAAGGCCGGTACCCGTCAACACTATTAATCAAATTGGCGCAATTTAATACTCAACAAAGAATCATTTTGGAGTGTAAGTTTGACTTTTGCTTTCACTCCGCAACAAAACTCAAAATTCACTGCGTATTTATTGAGAAAAACAACTTGAAATCCACAGATTTCACGCACAATAAACAGACAATTGGTGAGCTCGAGTCTCTTGTGCATAGATTGTCTTTAAGTAAGTTTGGTTAAGTTTGACCGTTGTGAGGCCGTAAGCCAAGCGGCCGCAGTTCGCCCGCTGTAAGCCCATTTTTTTTTTATTTTTGCTCGGGTATTCTGCGTACATTACTACATTATTCATGTAAATGAAAATGATATGTAAACGTCTACCATAAAAACTTGAAAACGTCTAAGCGAGTTACCTCAACCTCGCCCCGTATGCTATAGGCTGTATAGCAAAATTCTGCGTCGAAAATCGTTCTGAATAACTAAAAATAATTTGGCAGCGATTTTTCTCTGAAGCCCTAATTCTATACATTAACCAAAAATTTAAATTCTTGTTAGAAAACCTGATCAATTTGGCGAAAATAAACCGAGTGAAAATGAATCGGTTCACGCGCAACGATTTATTTGTGCAAAGTGACTGCTGCAGGTCAATTGTGGTGCAAATAAACTGAGTGAACACACTTTCCAAAATATACATTTGGTAATATTTAAAAAAAAAGTAGGTAACCTTTTGCTTATTTGCACGATTATTATATTAAATCGATTATGCTAAGGTCGGAGGACCAGGTGGTCGAACGTCATCATTCGCCCAAGGCCATGCTGAGGGTTGTAGGCGAGGCTTGAACATTGTTTAGACGCTCATGCCAAAACGCCAACTTCTATGAACATACATTTTGAACAAGCCAAACTTTTTGGCTTTCGCAACCTAAAAAGTTGCCCTCGCACGCAATGATTCACTTGTGCAAATTGACTTGCGCAAGCCAGTTGGGAGTTGGCACAAGCAAATCTTTACGTGAAACCCGACCTTTAGATTTGCATGTCTTTTCCATTCATTATTTTCTTCGTTTTCGGATTTCAGCCACCTACATCAATCATCATCATAGCTTCAGCCCACCTGCCCCGTTCCTAAACAAAAGAAATTAAACGAATACGCACACAGGAAGCTATTTTTAAGAAGAAACAATTGAGTATTTTATGATTATTATGCACGTATGTACATATGTATAAGGAAATAATATTTTAAAATTAATGTTGAAAAGCCCATCCTATTGATTTTAGAGGTTTACAACAGAAATTCGCAGTCCTTCAACTCAAATCAGCACAACTATCGCCATCTAGCGTAGAAAACCGACAAATGCTTGTCCATATTTACCTACTATCTAATGTAACGAGCGGCGCCTCCGCCCGTTACCTTTTACTCAACCTTCATACTTCCAAGGTCATTCCAACTCAAGAGACCAATTCTGGAAACTCGATATGAGTTTCCGCCACATGCATTATTATTTCTTTTACTCAACATTTCCAAGGGCATTTCAACTCATTCCTTTAACTTCCATTTGGCATTTTAAAAGAAACCAATTCTGGAAACTCGATATGAGTTTCCGCCACATGCATGCCATAACCGATTTTTTAAGTACATTCTAAAAATCCTAAAATACACGCTTTAACAGGAAATTCATTCTGGAAACTCAATATGAGTTTCCGCCAAGCCCAATAATCCCACAAAATAATATTAGACGCATGCAAAAACGATTTCCGTCGATCATCGGTAACGATGACACAGGTCAACACTTTCCACATGTTGACCTCGAGTAAATTTGCTTCGCGCACACTCTTCCCCTCTTGAAACACCACGAATACTCGATCACTCGCATGATCAAAGATTCTCACCTGCTTTAAAAAAAGCTTTCCTCGCGTTTACCTTCCACCAACAGAACCCCGAGGTGGGGGAGCGATTGGTTAATTGGTTTTGGAGGCCTACGAGGGTGACCGGCCGAGTGATAGAAATCAATCGGTATCGGTTGGTGAGCGAGTAACAGTCGGTCGATACCTGAAGACTGGCTGGAGATATTGACCCAGTAAATAGCAACTCAAAAAAAAAAGATAAATCAAAGTTAAAAGAGTGAAATTAATTAATTGTTAAGAAAGAAAGTATATTAAAGTGAATTTAAAAAAAGATAAGATTATTTTGTCTAAATATGTGAGTAAATAGCAACACAAAAAAAAGATAAATCAAAGTTAAAAGAGTGAAATTAATTAATTGTTAAGAAAGAAAGTATATTAAAGTGAATTTAAAAAAAGATAATATTACTTTGTCTAAACATGTAAGTAAATAGCAACTCAAAAAAGATAAATCAAAGTTAAAAGAGTGAAATTATTTTATTGTTAAAATAAGTTTAAATTCGAAAATAAAAGACGTAACAAAAACCAAGAGATTGTTTTGTTAGTACTTTCAAAAAGGGGCAGGTGAACTTCTCGCCAATGCGAAAGCACTCCTTCGTCCCTGTCGTGTGTTAAAAAGGAATACACAAAAAAGAAACCCACGACAAAAATTTGGCGCAGCCGGTAGGATACCGAAAAAGGTATCCTCGTGAAATAAGTAATAGAGGTTGAATTCTAAGGCAGGCGGCCCGAATACACTGCCCAACATTTCATCAGCAGCAGCATCTCGTCAGTCATCAGCAGCAGCATCTCGTCAGTCATCAGCAGCAGCATCTCACCAACATTTCATCAGCAGCAACATCTCGTCAGTCATCAGCAGCAGCATCTCGTCAGTCATCAGCAGCAGCATCTCACCAACATTTTATCAGCAGCAGCATCTCATCAACATGGACAATCTTAGGAAGGAAGGACAAAGTAACCACACTAATGGGAACTACGCTGGAAAAAGGGTCTTGAGCCTAACCAAGTAAGACATTTTTATCCCTCTATTCTCTCTCTCAAAAAAAAAAGTATAAATATATATATTACATATGAATAAAAAAAAAAAAAGGGAACACAACCAAAAATGTAATTTCAAAAAAAATATAAATAAATATAGTACCTACATATGAATAAAAGAAAAGGGAAACACAACTAAATGTAATTTCAAAGGAAAATTATAAATTTAAAAAAAAAAAAAAAAAAAAATTTTTTGTTTGCCAAGAGCATACGTACGTAATACGTCTCGTTCGAATATATTATTAACGCGTCTTCGTCGAGTCTAAGGTTTCTCAAGTGACGATAGGATTTGTTTTAGTTCCACTGAACAAATGGCAGTGATGTTTTATATATATAGTTTTCTTCGCTAAATTAACGTAAATTTTTTTTTCTCCTCTAAATTAACATAAATGATTAACAGTGCATCTTTTCCCTTTTTACTATTATTGCAATTCTCTCCTTTTGGAAGTAGTTAATTCTCGTTATCTCGTAAAGAAATTTTTTTTTTCCAAAATTCGTACGAGAAGTAGAAAATATCCCTCGTTTTATTCGGCGCTCCCCTCGCAGTGTAAAACACGAAGGAAAAAACCAACCGTTCCCATGGCTCAACAGGATGATGCTGGTCCCTCCGGGGACGACAACACACCCGTTAGAGTCTCTATATCCGATATTCGGGAAATGATTCCCGAATTCTCAGGTGATAAAAATGATGTGAACCGGTTTATTTCGTGTTGTGAAGCTGTCTTTGATATGGCCTACGACGAAAGAGACAGGACGCTCTTCTTCAATGTCCTAAAGACTAAGGTGCGAGGTTCCGTCTACGATATTATAGAATACGGAGGCATCACCACCTGGGATGACTTTAGGCTCCAATTATTAAAACGCTATAAACTTTCTAGGTCTTCTGTAAGAGAAGACTTACGAAAAGTTAAACAAGGGCCCAAAGAGAGCGTCACCGATTACTCGCAGCGAGTAATGCGGCTATTTGGCGAATTAAACAAGGCTACACAAGTTGCCATTCCCGATCAGCGGGCCAGAGCAGAGCTGGTCAGAGAAAATGAGAGGGAGGCCATTATAGCCTTCGAAAATGGGCTCAGGGGCGAGAGGCTACAAACCCTTGCGCAAGCACGAGACGCAGAGGATTTGACCTCTTTGATAGATTATATAATAGAACGAGCTTCTCGTATTGAAGATAAATTTCAAAGGGACACTAATTTAGAGGGGACCACAAAACAAATTCCGCAGTGCGAGGTGTGCCGGAAAAGGGGACACACTAAGGAAACTTGCTATCGCAATAAGGCCATACCAAGCTTCAGCAATACTGCTGTTAAGAAGGAAGTGCGACGATTGTTCTGCACATACTGTAATAGGCCAAATCACGACATCAGCGAGTGTCGAACTCGACGCTCCGACCGCAACCGGGAAATGCCATCTATTAATAGGAGATTCACAGGCCCTGAACAACGGGATGCAGGCACGCAGGGCGGACGATGGGAAAACAACATTCGACAAGTTAGACGCCTCGAACGGACGAGCCCCGTTATACGTCAAGACGATCGGTCCCCAGCTGGAAATTTCAACCCAGACACCCGACCAGATTTCAGACAGGTACGTGTCCTTAATCATAATGAGTATGATTCGGGAAACGAGGATACGCGAGAAGGAATGACCGGCGTTCCAGCTCGCCACTTCGAAGTTCAAGCCGAAGTGCGACCGCACAACTAAAGGTCACTGTGGAAGTACCTATCACCATCACGAAACGTGGAGTCACAACTACTCTCCCCTTTTCTATAGCAAAGGAGAGGGAGTCTTCCTTTTTCGTCGATATGGGGTCCGAGGTTAGTCTATTTAAGCTTACATCCACTTCCGAAGATTGCTTGGTTGACGTTAGTCAGAGGTGCACGATCACCACCATTCTCGACGAAAGCGCCAATTCTGAAGGACTATCTTATGGAAGTTTGGAAATGGGCAGTAGTAGCCACGGCCTAGATATCGTCCATCCCTTCCATATAGTAAGGGGTAGGGATATCCTATCGACGGACGGGTTATTAGGGCATGATTTCATAGATGAGTATAACTGTGATATCATGTATTCGAGAAGTGTTATGGTAATCCACATACCCGTTGACAGCGCTCACAGACAATTATCTCTTTCCACAATACGCAACAACCTACAATCGAAACAAAATCGATATCTACAAGAAGGCGAATACAGATCAAATCGCGAAGAAGATAAGCCCCCCATAGAAGCTCCTTTAGTCAAAAAAAAGGTCCCAATAGCGGCAACCTATATGAAACCATTCTCGGAGCCTGCTGAAGCGAACAGCGTCCGAGACAGTAAAATTAATAAAATACCCCCGGGAGGCAAAGTGACCCAACGGGAAGACCTCAATGAAGGAATATTAAATAATAATATTAACAAAATTAATAAAATTAATGGATATTTTCCCACCAGCGTAACGTCAAACGACTGCGTGGAAGACAATCGACTAAAGGGAAAATCGAGCAATGACTCAATCACAATAAATAAATATGGGAACACGGCTTACGGGAACACAGACGAGATAAAGCTAATCAAAGAGGAGGTGATAGACACCCATTCCCAATTACAGGTTGCGAATCAACGACAAGACGGGAACATCGGTAAAACATCGGGTACCTATATTACTCAAGAAACAAAACAAACAATTTCAAACCTCCCCGAAAGGCTTATAATTCCAGCAAGATCTGAAATGATCTTGGAACTCCCCGCTGAGGGAAATACGACACGAGTTTGTGCCAAAAAGCTCATTGGTCCAGGCGTGTACCTTGGAGACTGTATCACACGCTCTAAGGGTGGATACGCTAGGGTAGCGGTAATGAACGTTAATGAGAACGAAGTCGAAATAATTTCTGCTAATGTAAATCCCGATTGGACCGACCTTGACCATTATTATGTGGCCCAGGCCGATTTCGGCAAGGATACTGTTCATAAAAGGTTAGGAATAGGGTAACTCATAATAACAATTTAAAACTGTTCATAGAGGACACAGAACTCTAAGAACCTAATTTAGGAAACAATAGAATAAATAAAAAAAGGGGGATATAAAACACTGGGGGAAATTAAATACAATCCGTTAAATTAATAATAAAAAAAAAGGGGATATAATAATAAAAACTTAGCTACCATTAACAATTTAGTTAAACTATATAATATAAAAAAAAAATAAACACAAAACTCTATAGTTGGGGCTGCTCCACCGCAACCTCCCGGGAGTCTCTCTGAGGATCCTCGAATAAAATATAATAGCGATAACGAGCTCAACGAACTAAGCAGACGAATTCGTCAACAAAAGGAAAACGAGAACCTAAAGCTTGGGAGTAGCAGAATTCATACTATCCATCATTACACAATGACCTATGTCCTTCTCCTACTAATAATCATAATCTTTGTCCTTATACTAAGGAAAAAATGCACTTCTAGTCTCAGCCGAAACAAGTCGGTCGCAATCAACCCGACGGCACAACCTGAATCAAACGCGGAGGCACAATCTGAAAGACCTTTAGTGCTAACCGTACGATAAAGGAGACCTTATGCTCGACGTCGAATGAATTAGAGTAACCTATGTGTTTTTTTATTTTTTTTATTTTTAAAATTTAAAGAAGAACAACTTAATGTTCTTATATATATGTATATAGGGATAAGTATAAACCATAATGAAGTAAAACAATAAGTTAGAGAAAATCCTCTTTATACCAAAATTAGTTAAAATATTAATGAATATATAAATAAATATTAATATTTTTAATTACAATTACACATATGTTTAAATAGTAACACCAATTAAATAAACAAAAGGGAATTAAAATTGTAACACCCTCTGGTAGGCCCCAGATCACAGACCAAACGAAAGTTTTACTCTTTAAATCCCAAAACTTTCTTTTCTAAGGGGGAAGGTGTAACGAGCGGCGCCTCCGCCCGTTACCTTTTACTCAACCTTCATACTTCCAAGGTCATTCCAACTCAAGAGACCAATTCTGGAAACTCGATATGAGTTTCCGCCACATGCATTATTATTTCTTTTACTCAACATTTCCAAGGGCATTTCAACTCATTCCTTTAACTTCCATTTGGCATTTTAAAAGAAACCAATTCTGGAAACTCGATATGAGTTTCCGCCACATGCATGCCATAACCGATTTTTTAAGTACATTCTAAAAATCCTAAAATACACGCTTTAACAGGAAATTCATTCTGGAAACTCAATATGAGTTTCCGCCAAGCCCAATAATCCCACAAAATAATATTAGACGCATGCAAAAACGATTTCCGTCGATCATCGGTAACGATGACACAGGTCAACACTTTCCACATGTTGACCTCGAGTAAATTTGCTTCGCGCACACTCTTCCCCTCTTGAAACACCACGAATACTCGATCACTCGCATGATCAAAGATTCTCACCTGCTTTAAAAAAAGCTTTCCTCGCGTTTACCTTCCACCAACAGAACCCCGAGGTGGGGGAGCGATTGGTTAATTGGTTTTGGAGGCCTACGAGGGTGACCGGCCGAGTGATAGAAATCAATCGGTATCGGTTGGTGAGCGAGTAACAGTCGGTCGATACCTGAAGACTGGCTGGAGATATTGACCCAGTAAATAGCAACTCAAAAAAAAAAGATAAATCAAAGTTAAAAGAGTGAAATTAATTAATTGTTAAGAAAGAAAGTATATTAAAGTGAATTTAAAAAAAGATAAGATTATTTTGTCTAAATATGTGAGTAAATAGCAACTCAAAAAAAAAGATAAATCAAAGTTAAAAGAGTGAAATTAATTAATTGTTAAGAAAGAAAGTATATTAAAGTGAATTTAAAAAAAGATAAGATTATTTTGTCTAAATATGTGAGTAAATAGCAACACAAAAAAAAGATAAATCAAAGTTAAAAGAGTGAAATTAATTAATTGTTAAGAAAGAAAGTATATTAAAGTGAATTTAAAAAAAGATAATATTACTTTGTCTAAACATGTAAGTAAATAGCAACTCAAAAAAGATAAATCAAAGTTAAAAGAGTGAAATTATTTTATTGTTAAAATAAGTTTAAATTCGAAAATAAAAGACGTAACAAAAACCAAGAGATTGTTTTGTTAGTACTTTCAAAAAGGGGCAGGTGAACTTCTCGCCAATGCGAAAGCACTCCTTCGTCCCTGTCGTGTGTTAAAAAGGAATACACAAAAAAGAAACCCACGACACTAATCAAGGTAGTCAGGTTGATAATCATCATATCTAACTAACTATTCCTACCTTTCTTCAAACTAATATTACTAGGTACTAGTTATTGCATCATGACCTGAACTATATTATAGACTTCTAGTACAAAGGGTTGATTCCCGCCCTCCCCCTGTAAAAATAATGCCAACAAAAAGCAACAAATCCGCATTATTAATTACTTCACAGAAAATTGTTCCTTAACTTCCTTCAAAAGCAATTATTTAAAGTCTAGGCCAAGGAATAAATTAAATTCTTGGCACAGCTGCAGGATAATTTCGTCTCATTCTTGAAAATGCAAAGGACCCTGGTCCTAGTAACACAGCGCAAGGGCAGCCAACCGCCCGATAAGCGATAAATTGTACATGCAGCGGACTCGAACGATTTTCTGAGCCTCTGCAGGACATTTTGGATGATCTGCATGTGTCCTTCACATTCCCGAACACCCAAACCGGTCACCACCCTGTCATCCTTCAGCCCGCTGTCGTTATGCTAGCTTGTATCCTTTTCGCATAAACTCCGCTATAGCGACCCAGTTTTTGTTCTAGTTGTATATACATGTGGCAGATCCTTGTGCATGTGGCAAGTCCTTACATACAATTTATCTCAACTAAAAAGTGACGCGCTTGGTATCTTCCTCGTAGAGATAAAGCAATTAACCCAGATTAACGCAAAAAGGATAATTAACAATAACAAAACAAAAAATTTAGGGGTACTTTTTCTGGAAAATATTTCCTATCAACATTAATTAAAGTTTTCGGATTTAATAACAAAATGTTTGGGTAGCAAAAAAGAGTGGGGGAAAAGGAAAAAGGAGCCAAAATTATTCCAGTCCACGTGACGCAGGCTTGATGTAATCCTGAAATGATTTGGTGTATCCTGCCGGGATAATTACTTTATTTTATTAAATTCGTTTGAGTTTTCAATTTTTGGGAAATCTTTTAGAATAATTCTCCGAAATTTCTGTGGCATGGCGCCGGCAATTCAATCAGAATAATGCCAAGAATTATGGATTCTGGGAAACCTAATTTCTGTTTTTGGGAAAATTTGAAAATGTTTGTTCTCTCCCCTGGGTTTGTTGTTATCGGAAATTCGTCAAGGATTATTTTAGGATTTGAAATTTTTTGTTAAAGCGGGTGAATTGTATTGATGTTATTGAAAGGTTTTTGTGCCTTATATAAATTTTCATATTTATGGAAATAGAGTGGGCGAAATGGCAGGGTGTGGTAAGACATGCACTTGAAGGGCTACAAATTACAAAGGGAAATGGAATAGAATGAAAGAACCAATAATGAAGCATCGTTCCTGATTTGTGATAATACATATTTTAAAAATAGCACAGTATGTAGGTGATGATTTTTTGTGTGGGTTATTTTGGTATTAGGCCTTGGAGCTCCTGGCGGTTTTCCCGAAAGATGGCGTCAATTGCTCATTTGAAAGTAGTGATAGTTTGAGTTTACGTGCACATCGAAAGTTGTCGAAAAAGTACAGCAAGATAGACTTGTCAACAATTTCGATATTGCTAGGAACTCAAAATTGTTATAGTGCACAAAACACTATTTTTTTTTTTTTATGTGAAAGACTAGAGTCTCAGGAAAGGCCCTTTATACTGTGTCGACAATCTATTTTCTTCATATAGAGTGCAATGTCGAACAGCAGCTCTAGTCGGGGAAGGAAGGAGCTGTCACAACCTACCAGAGATATTTTTCAGTCCACCTACTCCCAACCATTACTGTCGCGACTTTGACATCGGGGCATCGGGAAACAACTCGTTGGAGTGTTATGCCTCCTGAAACGAGTTGGATCTCATCAACCAACCGATGACATGCGCTTTGGTGGAGCGGGGAAGGGCTAAGGAAGGCTATGACAGAAGGAATCAGGAATGTAAAGAGAGAAGAAGAAAGAAGGAAAGTTATATAGGTGAGAAAGTGGAAAAGGCGAAGGACCGTGGACCACCGAGGCCCCCTAAGCACATTTACACAAAGCTGGCTACAAACAGAAGCAATGCTGCCAACTTAGTGGTTTTACTACTAGAACTGCTGGTTTGGACCTTCGTTTAGTTGGAAAAAATCGTATCGATTGGCTAGTGGGTTTTTTTGGTGGTAGGTGATGGCCATGCACTAAACCACAAAAAGACATCAATTACTACAATGATTCACTTAAATAAAAACCAAGAGTTTTCTGCCAAAGTTGATGAACAGGGGCGTCAAATCCATCTTCTGAAGTGGAATGAAACCAAAAACACCAACAGTTTCTCGTATCAAGCTCTGCAGTTTAAAGACGCTTTAAGGTGAGTCGATTTGAAAAATTGTCCGGCCACTTTTGCTATTTAATTACTACTTTTGGCACATTCGAACACCGATGTTGAAAGACTTTAGCAGCCTGAACATTGTCAAAAATAAGTGCAAGCCTAACCTCGAATCTTAGTTCGAAGAAGAGAAAAAGGATGGGATAGGTTAAAGGGGGCCTCGGTGGTCTAGGGGTAAGGTGCATGACTATCATCCCAGAGGTCCCGGGTTAGAATCCTGGCCAGCCCCACGGTCCTTCGCCTTTTCCACTTTCCCACCTACATAACTTTCCTTCTTCTTGGTTGATGAGATTCAACTTGTTTCAGTAGGCATAATACTCCAACAAGTTGTTTCTTGATGCCCCGATGTCAAAGTCGCGATAGTACTGGTTAGGAGTAGGTGGACTAAAAATATCGGTGGTAGGTTGTGGCAATTCCTTCCTCCCCGACTAGAGCTGCTGTTCGACATTGCACTCTATACGAAGAAAATAGATTGTCGACAGTATAAAGGGCCTTTCCTGAGACTCTAGTCTTTTACATACAAAAAAAATAAGGACGTCTAGGGATGGGTGACGAAGTGGCGCTGACCCTCGAATTTGAACTCTTCATGTTGCATGAGTCCAGTGACAACCCTCGGCGTTAGCGAAGGATATATTCGTTGGAGTCTTACGCCTCCTGAATATGGTGGACCCCACTATCCAACTGGCAAAGTGACGCCGGCAGTGCCAGACTACCTGGCGGAGCCAGGAAGTGTATCGTCCGCTAGGTAAAGACCCAATCTTAGTGGAACTTTGGTACCCCGATTAACCAGTTAAGCCGACAAGATTCGTATTAGAGCCGTATATATAGCCTTAGAGTGTCGGCTAAAGCTCCGGCTTCACCTGTCTCACTTCAATAAAACTCAGTTCAATTCATATAGCTTCACCGGCAAGTCCAGTTCATGTTCAGCTCGTGCTGGAAATGGTTGTTACTTTTTCCACAGAAGTTAGAAACACAAAAGCTCGCTGGAGTTGTATTCCATTATTCTAGTTGATTACTCTCTTTTAAGCGAGCTTTTACATTTAACTTCAGTTCGTGTTGAAGAACGCCAGCATCCAGCATCTGCATCGCAAAACAAAGACAAAACGAAAAATAAAATTTTCCGTATCAACAGTGACCAGATAACGGACATAATGTTTGGTGATGGGCATGCAGTCAAGGAACTACAAGATCAGTCAGTAAAGTTATCGCCCCCCGAACGAGAAGACGTCTCACGCACGAGCGTCCCCAAGCAAATACTTATATAGTTCTGTTATTCAAAGTTAATTTTAAATGAAGTCAAAGTTAAATTGTAAATGAAGTCAATAAAATAAAATAGTAAGCAGATAGTAAATTGCATAAAAGGCGTTATCATTTACCTGGAAGGAAGGATTAAAATCCCCATCCCCATCCCAAACATTACGTCCGTGTTGTAAATCTAGTTGGGAGAACTGAGGTCTGTTTTAAAGGCCATCCTCACTACACGGTTTTGGATCCCGCGCGCTTTTGGCCGTACGACGTTTGAAAAAAGCAGGCGTGAGGTTTTAATTTTCTGAATCGTGAGTTGAAAATATATTTCTAGAATTAGTAGATTTACTGTGGATCCTAAAATAAGAACTAATCTGAAAGAAAATTATTTATGAGCTCTTTTATTAATGATTACATATTCTACATTGATAAAAAATAATTTTCATTTGAAAGGCCGTACTCGGTTTTGTAAAGCCCGAATTGTGTGGACGTACGTAAAAATGTCTTAAAACTGTGTGTAGTGTGGATCCACGAACTGAGGTTATTTTAAAGTTCAGTTTACCAATTTACTCGAACTTGCGCAGTTCGGCCGGTGTGTAAAACAGTAATGCTGATTCTATTATTATTCATATTTTATGTCATTTAGTGCAGCCATTGTTATTTCTTGAATTAGTTGGATTATTTCCGTTGAAACAGCATCTTTCAAAATTTGAGAAACTATAGATTTAGTGGAATATCTAGTTACTTTTGGCGAAGTAGAAAATATTTTAGTGGGTTTCTGGTGGTTATCAAAGTCGAATCTAGTGGTCTCTCGAAGAAACTTAGTCATAACTTAAATAGTTTCGATGACAAAACTTAAGTGCAAGGTTTTGCTAACATGAATCGAATTGAATCGGCTTCAAAATTTATATAACACCCCTACTTCCGACATGCTTAATGATATTCATCTGGTTGTACTTAATAAACTTGGTTCTATCGATAAAAACTGAGAGAATTTGATGCCTTTTTCTGAGTTTAACGAGTTGATGAGAATGGCAAATAATAAGCAAAAATACTTCTTGCAACATATCTTTTCGAATCTATTAACTCTAAACAGTAGTCCATTTTAAATATTTTTTCCGGGTTCAGATGTGGTAAAATGTTTGTGATAAGACTTATTAACACATACACTGACAATGACATTTTCTATTTCTAGCAACCGCCGCTACATAAGTTATCGACCAATTTTAGGAAAATTTTACCATTTAGGTCCTATGTACAGCCTAGTGATGAGCAAACGCAAGAACAAGACAAGACTGATAAAGTCTTGGGCTTGGTCTTGCGAGCATGGCTAAGTCCTGGTCTGGTTCTTGGTCTTGCTAAATCTGCAAGACCAAGACAAGACTGCAAGACCGAGATCATTTGTGCTCATCTCTAGTACAGACGAGCCCTAAATGGAACTTTGATACCTCATTATTTACAGGTTAAACTAGCGAGATGCCGTAGTAGGGCAAAAACGCGAAAAAAGGCATATTTGCACATTCAAAACCCAGCAAAAAAAGTTTACCGACCGAGTTTTTTGTGGGTTCTCCCCCCATATGGCCCCAAAACAAGCCCGTTTCTGCTACAGGGGTTACAAGGCGACCGTCTACCATTTTGGAACTTTCTTGGGGAAATTTTCTCAGAATTTCTATCTTTATTGAAGATTTCAAGAAAAAGCTGCCACGGAGGGGACCGCCACGGAGGGGACTATTTGACTTAAAATCGCTTTTCTGAGTTCAGGAAGAATCCTGAGTGCATTTCCGCTTACCGGTGACCACAGCTTCTTAGAACAATTTGAACTTTCCACTTCTGACGCGTTTTTTTCGGTTTGAAGTTGAAACAGCGACTGCCACGGTGGGGACTTGTTTGAATATGCGTTTGCACTTTGAATTTTAGAGCAAGCGAATTTTACAGTTAGGGATTCAAATCGAACGCGCCGAATGGGTTTTCGAATTGTTGCAGGTTTATGAAACATCCCCCGAGCAGAGGGAGCCACAACAGAATATTCGAACGCTTGCAGGCTCTAGCGGCACTGCGGTTCGCAATTTTAACGGAAAATTTCGGACAAAATTCGAATACGTGTAAGTTCTGTATTCTGGCGTTCCGGTTTGCGATAAAAGAGAAAAAATCAAAGTTTTAGGCCCCAAAAACCATTCGTGAACGTCCTACCCCGAATCGCACAAGTTGGTCCATTTAATATGCGCAATTAATCTGGATTTTTGTAGTTGGGACATGCCACGGAGGGGACATTTTGCACAGTTTCTGGGGCCTGCCGGGCATAATGCCGGGTTGGCTGGATGGCCGTTTTTTTGTGGAAAAATGTTGTCTAGGTCGGTATCCACCGAAAGCATTTCTTTTTGGGTACTCATTTCCGACTCTAAAACGGTCATCGGCTCCGGACACGCATATGCCTTTTTCCGCGTTTTTGCCCTGTAAGGTTACATATGAGTATTTTTAATCTTCAAAGCGGCAATATCTCCTTAATAGCTATTGTTACGGAAAAATGTACACAAAACCTACACATTTTGGCGAAACTATTTTATGATACGACTTGACATTTAAGAGATATTTGGAAAATACTGATTTTTTGACTTGAATACTTTATTGATATGTGTCAGGGCTGGTCCAATTTTCAGCTATTCTCGATTTTGGCGGGAGTGGAATGTATATTTTGATTGGGTATAAAAACCTTATCGGTATTAATTTATATGAAAACTAGCAAAAAACCCGCACGCGCTGCAACACCTTTAAAATAAAAATGTTTATATGTGTACAATCCGGGGTAGGAAAAAAGTATAATGAAAAAAAAATCTGCAAAAATTGAGCTGTCACTGGCCACTCATGGGCGTAGCAACTGGGTGGGCCAGGTGGGCCAGGCCCACCCCTGAATCCTTCTGGCCCACCCCACAGTAAAAGTGATTCACTTATTAAAAACAAGATAAATCCGCTCTAAAACCCGTGATGTTACATAATGCTTAAAACAATTTTACAAAAAATAGTTTTTAAATCATCCCTCGGTTGTGGTCCACCGTTAAACTACGATTATAATTGGTTCGTGGCGCATGACACATCGTAGTGGCCCCAATGGCCCTGGATATAAAGCTGGAAAAACATAATTGCATTGCGTTGTATTGCTTGGGTGGGTATCAAGTGCATTTCATACAATGCAGTGCCGTTTTTATAAGACAGCAGTCTTCAAAATACTACTTTCTTCAGTACAGCGTTGCCTACTCTTGCCTCCAGAGACCACTATATTCGGCTTTTAAAACCACCAGTAAACCACTAAAATGTTTTCCTCTCGTCAGTAACTAGATATTCCACTAACCCCCTATTCTAAAATTGAGACCAGTCATAAGCCACAAGCTTTAGCGACTCGCGCTTGCTTTTTATAAACTTCTTATTTTGGTTTCTATGTCGATGTTGACAGAAGTTACGTATAAACAACTTCAAAATAAATACCTTTAGAATACAGGGGTATATTATATCTAAAGTTCCTCAAACTTAATGTTAGATAGACGCTGTTCCCAACTAATTCAAAAAACAAAATGATAATCACTGCACTAATAAATTGCTATAAAATAATAGATTTTAATAATAGAATCAGCATTATTGCTTTGACAAATTACCATTATAACCTGGCTTCATTGACCGAACTGCCTAAGTACGAGTAAATTAGTGAACTGAACTTGAAAATAGCCTCAATTCGCATACAATTTCCATATATTCAACTGAGGATAGTGGTGGATCCACACTACGCGAACTTAGCTCTTACGCGCTTTTGCCTATTTTTCATAAAGAGTTTTGTGATTACCTTTTTAATGTCAAGGGTAGTGGGGCAAAACTGCGCGGACAATAGTCTGGAATTAAAACGGTGCATTGTACGTTCACACAATACGGGCTTTACAAAAGCGCGTATGGCCTTTCAAATGAAAATTGGTTTTTTGTGAATGTTGTAGATTAATTAATATTCATTTTTAAAAAGCTCATAAATTATTTGTTTTCAGATTAGTTCTTGCTTTAGGATCCAACATAAATCTAATAATTCTAGATATTACTCTCAACTCCCGATTCAGAAAATTATCCCCCTGTTCTAAAATTGTGACCAGTCATAAGTCACAAGGTTTGGCGGCTCACGCTTACATCTTATGAAAATCTTATTTTGGTTTTTATGTCAATGCTAAGAGAAGTTACGTTTATTTCATTCCTACTTCGCTTCTAAGTTACTGTTGATTTAGTAAAGGTTTTCTATTTTGATTGTGTTGTGACTTATAGCTGCTTTTAGAATACGGGGGTAAAAGTACACGCGTGCTCTTTTCAAACGCCTTACGGCCAAAAGCACGTGGAATCTAAGTTTATGTAGTGAGGACGGTCCTTAAAACAGAACTCAGTTCGCCCAACTGGACTCGAACTAAAGTTAAACGTTAGAGCGAGTCACTCTTGATGTGTCTTTAAGCTGCAGAACTTCATACGAAAAATTGGTGGTATTTTTGGTTTCATTACACTTTGGCAAAAACTTTTGTTTTTTATTTAAGTGAATCATTAGGTAAGGGGTAATTGATGTCTTATTATGGTTTAGTGAATGGCCAATACCAATTTTGTATACTTGTACACTTTCCTATTACCACCAAAAAAAACCTACTAACCACTAGATTTTTTCCTCACTAACGGCAACTATAAACTACCAGTTCTAGTGGCAAAACCACTGCCAAAAACAAGTTGGCAATGCTGCCTCGGAAATAACTTGCACGCTCGTAACGCAATGCAAAACTTATTACCAGCTTTAGACAAAGAGTATAATCTCTTACGGAAGAAAAGGCAAAAAGTCAGGAGCTAAGTTCATTTCATATATACGTAACATATAACGCGGAATACAACCAGAAATAAATAGTTAAGTCGTTGAGTTTTAAATTCAAATCCAACTCAACTCGGCTCCAATAGAAACTCAGTATATATGATATGTACAACCTTAAATGCGCAGTACAAATGTACTTTTTGGCGCACTTCTATTTCCATGGTAACCGCAGGTGTATACATATATTAAACTAGGTAGCCAAAGAGCCGGGACACGTGGGTCTGGATCTATGATTTGTAGCTAATTTGTTGCTAATTGTGACGTCAAAAATAATTTTGTCGCTCTTCTCATTGTTTAAATAATGATGAAAACCGCCAGCGTGATGTCAAGCTGGCTAGCCACACAGCGATCTTTCGAACTGAACACGATAAAAAACAGCATTGAGGATAACGTAATGCCGATTTTGTCTCCGGTTTTTGGAGGAGCCAGAATACGATTATTATCGATCGGCCTATCAAGGTGGCTAGGTAACGTGCATACCTCCCTTTTAAAAGTTCTAAATACCTAGGTAGTCTGTACTTAAAAATTGAAAAAAAAAAAAATTAGTTTTGTTATTTATCATCTGTCAGTCGGTAATTAATGGTGGTTTAAAATCTGGCCCAACCCAGCAAAAATTCATTGCTACGCCCATGGCCACTACAAGCGAAGAAAGTCGATTCAATGAAATATTTTTTTTTTTTTGTATTTTACGGACAATTTCAATTTTTTGTTTGTTTTTTATTTACATTTATGCGTGATGATTTTGTACTCAAATTATTTTGTATCTATTTTTTATCACTTCTATTTTGTTTAAAAATAATCAATTATCAATGGAAAAAATAAGGTTGGCTGCGTATGTGTCGTCTGATATTTCCTGTTTTCTATTTCTCTTGTTACGACTTTGCCGATCGTATTCGTTCTATGTTGTTTACCGAGATTTGTTCAAAACCCACATTCTGTGAAAATTTCAGCTCAATCGGCAGTCTAGTGTTTGAGTTTTAAGCAGCGCTTACATCCCAAAGTCCCAAGTGCACTTTGAGCTCTTTTATCGCACAGCAATTTGTATGCTTTTTTCTCTGTTGCACGAAAGTTTCAGAATTTTCTGCAAAGAAACTCATAGAAATTTCTGCGTGATGAAAGAGTTGCAAAGTGCATTTTCGCGTTGACTTTGGGATGTAAACGCGGCTTTAGTGTTGCATTACAAACCAACAGACACGCATTTTTATACAGGATGTATCCGCTAAGTTTACAAGAAATTTTTTCCTTAGAAAATACAAAACAACAAAAAAGGAAGCTGTTATCATCTCACAAAAAAGTTTAAAATATTGTGTTTGAAATATAGTTAAAAAATTGCTGCGTAAATCGCCTCTGCTCAATAATCTGCAAGTTTTGAAGCAGCTATTTGATCTATACATTGACACGTATACATCATCAAGAAAAGTGGCATTTTAGGGATTAACGAACGTTTGTTAAGTTTGTTCGTCCATTTGGGTGGGTGCAAGAAATTATTAAACAATGAAAACAAATCCTACTATTTCGAGTTTCACAATTTTTGAACCCCCATTTCACCATCTTATGGAATGAATTCCGAGAAATTCAGAAACATGTGTTTTATTATGTATGCTGTATGGTATAGTAACACCCTCAGGAAATGAATTTCGAAAAATCTCTTCATAGTGGATGTCCAAGTCATTTGAGGGATACTTGGTTAAATTTCAGCACTTTAGATTCCGAGGTTTGGACTGTGCGTAAGTGGCAGTAACTGTTTTATATTTATAGAGATATTTAGAAGAACATTTAGTACAGGTAAATTAAGCCGAAAAAAGCGAAATAGCGGAAATGGTTGGGTACAGGCTGGAAATTGGAACAGAGCCGATTGTCTACCGGTTTTCTACCCCGGAAAGCTCACTTTTTAGAGGAATTTAGGGTCAAAATATTAGTTTTTTGCAAATATGTACATCTTAAATCGTAAGTCCCATTATAAAACAATGTTCACTGTAGTTTATAGATCATGCGATTTTCTACAAAAAAATGTATATTACATTTTCTCGTACGAATTGCCATTCTTGAGATATCACCGTTTTAGAGATTTAAAAGACTCATATATACTCATTCGCGACTTGTATAGGTCATCCGACATTCAAGCTGGACTACGTTTCTAATTTTTTCAGGGGTGATTCCTGGATGTTTTTGGAGGAAAAATTTGTTCTAGAGATGGAGCTGTCCTCTAAGATACAGGGTTTTTCAATTTTTTTTTTTTTAATTTTCTTAGAGTTGAATAACTCCTAAATGAGTTGAATAACTCTTCCTTTTAGTGGCCTCATGAACTAATAAGAAAATAGTGAAAGTTCCACTAATTCAATTTTAAAGAGCACGTCAAGCTACAGCTAGAAGATTTTGTAAAAAATTCCTTAAAAGAAGGGATCAATAACCCACACCTATGCTAATACTTACTGGTAGCAGGTGATGACGGCCTCGATAATTTAATCCAAAAGGCGCTGGACATGATTTGATTATGACATGGTTTGTATATAGAGAGATAAATTTCCTAGTTCAATTGCTTTTAGTTGACATTCTTTTAATAAATCATAGAGCTCTTGGGGGGGGGGGGGGAATGTCCCTCACCAACCCCCCTTGTATCCAACCGCCACTGGTGAATAGATACTTATTGTATCCTCTATCTGTATTACGAATTAAGGCTGCTACTGGACATTGAACCATAGGTCTGTACGGCAACCTGCTATAACTCAACCAGAGGCACAAGGGTGATTATATACATACGACTATGATATGCATTGACTCAATTCCCCCACAAACTGCACTCTGATCTCTGGCTTGGCTTGCGTTGGGCCGTGTATAATTATACTAGACGAACTGACCTAATAACTTGCATCACATGACGGCTTGTTAGTAAAAAGCGTCAGCCTTAAGATAAATCCTGTCACATAAAAAATACATAAAACCAGGCAGGCTGCGATAGTTCTAACATATTGCTCTGGAACCTCTATAAAAATAATGCTACCCGAGTAAAAATTAAAAAATGGGCTTATGGCGGGCGAATCCCGGCCACTTGGCTTTTTAAGTAGTATATGACGGTCGTAGAAGTTTTACCCATTTTTAATGTGAGCAGTAAGGCTTCACGACGGCCAAACTTGACCAATCGATATAAATGGCCAAGAACTAAGCAGTACGCGGGCACACCACGGCACGGGCATACCACGGGCAAATGAACAATAACTCGTTATGTACAATGAATGGCCAATTACCCTACGTAAAAGAAAAGAGCTTGCCAGTCGTCGGTTTGTTGTACGTGAAGTGTGTGGTGCCGTGTTGATTTATATTTTAGCGGGAAATATTTTTATTTAACCGCTTGAACAAAGAGTTTGATTTAATATAGAGGAACCCAAACTTCATTAGAGTGTGGAGGATGTACTATATATTAAAAAGAATTTATTTTAATCGCATTATATATACAAAAGAATAACCATCGGGTGTGTATGTGCGGTGTACGGCCGTACTGTCCTGCAACGAGCTTTCTGATGCCCTTCATAGGACCCAGAACTATGTTTCATTCACGTTTGGTGTTCGCCCGTTGTAAGGCCATTATTTATTTTTACTTGGGTAGCCAGGAGTTTCAATGGTAGATCAACAGGAAAGCAAAAAAATGGTACGACAATCAAGAAAGATCGCAAATTCAAATAATTTATTATAAAAGTGCTGAAGATTTCCACCTTTTATATAGCACTACGCAATGGAAAATAAAATTCAGTAATAATGGTAAAGTAATAATAATAATACCAGAAACTGAAGTAAAGTAACAAAAACGAGCAATTTCAAGCTATGAACTAAAGTTATAAATAATTTCAAGATAAATTTAGAGAATGACACGTGTAGCATCCACAAATATAACTACAATTGTCCGTTCTTAATCAACTTGCAGAACCCTCCGCTGGATCCCTCAGTTTGCACACAACTCGGAAGAGAATTTCACCCTCGATTAGCCTGGGCAAAGAAAGAACGCTCGCCAAAGCGAGAATTACACCATGGCTGAAAACTTCCGTTAGATCTCAGAAACACTAACTTGTCATGTAGGTAATCTGGGCTCTTCGCATGTATCAGTTTATGAAGAAAGGCAAGCGGACACCTTGACCAATAAGTCTTATTGGATGTACGGTAAAACAAATTGACGTATATGGAAATGTGACTTCCTTTTGATAGCCTGTAGATATACCTTATGACATCATTAAATGCCACCATTATTTTCCTCGTATCTACAGATTCCAAGTTGGGAAAGATAAGACTACCATATACAAAGTGAGGTAGCACGACAGCTAATCCACAGCTGCCTTAAGCTTCTATAAATTTTACGCAAAGTCTAACAAACATTACTACAGCAACTAAAGTTAAACAGAGTTCAGATAAACACACAAACTTTTCGCAGAATGCTCATTATCAATAACGGCAATATTTACTACGGCATATTGTAAATCTCTTATATCTGTGATATTTCTATAAATAGCTAAGCCGATTTATATAGCTGCATTAAGCAACAGGCCATTGGTCTGAGACTATTCATGAACACATTGCAGATCTTCGTTATTCGCACAATACAGTCCTCGATTAGACCAATCGGACGAGTGAGATACAATTGGACATCATCGGCATGTAAGTGGATAGCACAATTTCGTACTACTTTTGGTACACCATTTAAGTACTAGCTGAATAAAAATAGGGCAGGAATTGAGCCTTGAGGCACACCAAAATAAAGAAACGCAGCGGACGAGTAGTCATTTCCCATTTTAACAACTTGAGACCTGCCAGTCAGAAAATTACTTATCAGCTTCACAGCCGAAGATGAAAAGTTAAAGTCCCTATTAAGCTTACTAAGCAGCTTTTGATAATTTACCGAATCAAAGGCTTTGTTAGAGTCAAGCAGAACCAATCCCGTTCTTTTTCTGAGTTCTCTTGATTTATCTAACACACAAACAAGTACTAATAAAATTTTTACAATCAGCAATACGATAATTCTAACGCCCACTCGTTTCATTAGAAACCACTATCGAGAATTTTCGCAAATAGAAATTCATCTCAGCATCTCGACTCGAAATTTCAGGTTGTTACTCAAAAGCAGCGCCGTAACTAGGCATGTGCAGGCGGTGCGGCGCACCAGGGCCCCCGGCCCTGAGGGGCCCCCGAAGATTTTTTTTTGTAGAATTCGTTTTAAAGTATGAGCTAGAAAAGATCTTCGATAACGTTTTTATAACATTGTATAAAATTGGATCTACTTTTTTATGGAAAGGGCCCCTGGGAAACTTTTTTTTCTAGAACGCTCTTATTAGTATCTAATGTTTTCGAGAACCCTTTTTTTTAATGAACGCTGCTTTGTTAGAGAGCTTATGATTTTATTATTTACATGCATTAAGTAGCGATTTCATGGGATGAGCGTCAGGCATTGGGCGTAAAGTTTTTTACAATGCAACAGACAAGTGCAGAAATATATCTTTCTCTTTCTGTTTCGTAAAAACAAGTACAAACTTGACGCTCGACGCTTGACGCCCCTATGAATAAGACCTTTAAGTAGAGATTTCATGGGAGCGTCAAGCGTCGAGCGTTAAAGCTGGTGACATATCCAAGCCGTACATGCATTGCATTCAGAGGCTCCATGAAATCCGGCGAATTTCCTCTGACACAATATTACATGGTTGCGTTCCGTGCCGGCTTTCACACATAGCCCGAAAATCTAAGTAACGTGTTCATGTGTTTGTGTGCTTATGCTTGTGTGTGCTATCTCGAATGCGGCAATGCAGAAAAAGTTGAAAGTAGCCGTGGCATGCCTTCCATTCACGGGATATTCCGTCAGCTCGCATATGAATACACACACTTCTATATTATCTGTCAACGAATGCAATGCATGTACGGCTTGGATATGTCACCAGCTTAAGTTTTTACAATGCAACAGACAGAGAAAGAAATATAGTCGCTCTCTTTCTGATGCATTGAAAACACTTGACGCTCAACGCTTGACGCCCACATGAAATTTGCTTCGAAATCACTTTTTTTTAGAAATTCATTTTCAAGGGCCCCTTACGAAATCTTGCACAAGGGCCCCCGAGACCCTCGCTACGGCGCTGCTCAAAAGTGGCCCTGTATTACGGACAATTAACGCTCTGAATGAACTCATTCTTACCACAAATTCTTTTTTAGTCAAAGATTTTTTGGAATTTCAATATGTATCTTGAAAGTGCCCCCAAACATATTTTAGCCCCAGGCTCCGCAAGGTTTTGCGGCGGGCCTGAGCAGAACTAATACAGCTAACTGGTCCTTATCGAGCGCCTGACGTAACTTTAAATAAGACTGTCTCGTATGATTCGGTCGAAAACCAGATTGCCATTTGGATAAGAGATTGTATTGTATATTCCATTATTTGGTTGTGCACAACTTTTTTCCAAAACTTTCACATAGAAGTACTGTAAACTAATAGGACGCCTGGCTTTGATGGGAATTATATTTTGGATACAGAAACTACCAATGCCTTCTTCCAAATAGGTGTATAGATCAACGATGGGAAACCACTGGCCCACGGGCCATCTACGGCCCGTAAAATATTTATATCCGGCGCGCAAGATCTTTAGAAAAAATTATAAATAAATATTTTTCGATGCAATTCTAATTTGAATTGAATATTAAAAGCGCATCCATACACTTACATCCATTGGGGTAGGTTACACTATGCATTATTTCTTTTATTATCCCCATACACCAACCGGTTTTGTAGACAAGAGGTCGCAGGGAAGTCCGATTTTTTCTTACTTCACTCCAAAAAATTTGAAAACTTGTCAATCCATCACCCTAACATAATCATAACAACGTTCTCGGGGGTCTGCGAAAACTATGAGAAAAGTCCCCTTCTTATACGCGTGTATTGTACAACCACATAGGCATCCCAGTCATTACACGAAAAAGAGATTAAAAAAATGGATACTTAATGTAATATTTTCATTATACACAAGCTTGTTTGAGTTAAAGACCGATGAATAGCGTGATTTACCCATTAAAGCGTCTTTCCCTTCATATGCGGACTAAAAATTTGGAAGAGGTGCCTCTTTTTTCTTTTGAGCCAGTACAATGTCATATTTGAAATGAGGCGAGGTGCCATTGTAATGCCAAAATGGCAAAAATAAGCAAATTAAAGAAAGAAGGAAAATAAATACTAATGAAAAGCATGTTTTACGAGTTTGAGTCTAAACTCTATACAAATTACAGATCACAAAAAGACGTCAATTGACTACTACGGCCCGCGGAAAAAAAGTTAAATTTATTCTAGTCCATGTGAAAAGGTCGCCCACCCTTGGAGAGATCATATCTAGTTGTAGAGAACTAGCGAAACGTAGAAGCGATTGGACGAAGAAATTTCATGAAGGACTATAAATAACACCATTTAAGGCGCAGACGGATTATTTTCAATGTGTTTTGAATTAGCTGACTTCCTTGTCTTGACTTGACTTGAATAACGAAAAAAACCATTAGAAAGAATGAAAATTTTTAGAAAACCACAATTCACAAAAATCAACCTTCAGTTCAAAAACAATTTTAGTTCACTCTTATATAATGAAACAATCTGACCAAAACCAAAACGCTTAGATTCAAACTCAACTCAAAAGCTAAACTAGTGTTGGGGACATGAAAAACATTCATCCCCGCAACAACCACAACCCCCCAAAAAAATACAAAAAAAAGCGCCCGAAATAAATAAACAAAAAAAAATGCAAATTCTGTTGTTGACAAAACAACTTTTTTGTCCTTCTTTTTTTGTAGAAAAAAAAAATATCCTTTTTTTCTTTTTTTCCCGAATTTAGATTTACGAGACAAAGAATTGCAAGGACTAAGATTCCATTCTCATTTGCATAAAGGAATTTTCAAGCGTTATTATGAAGAAAAAAAGGACACAACCAAAAAAAAGCCAATGAAAGAAGAAAAAAAAACAGAAGTCATTTAAAATTCGGTTTAGCCTTGAATTTAATTATGAAAAATAAGTGAAGTCCTGGTTGGTGGTGGCAAGGATTCGGGGAAATTTTTTAATAAAACGCCAGTTACTTAACCGATTTGAGATATTGTGCCAAATGATATATTTGTAGTGGGGGTGGGGTTTGAAAGATATTTGTTTTTATTTTTTGTGGGGGTAGCTTATTTCTTACTTTACTTCTGAATTGTTTTTTTCTGTTGTTAGTCTTTACTTTTCTTAAGAAGTTCAATATTTTTTTAGTGTCTTACATACAAAGAAGAAAGTTCAGACAGCACAATCACTGGAAATGTAACTCCATAGAACAATATCGACCAGAGCTGGACGGTTTCCAACTACTTCTTTATTTGATATCTCATAGTGTAGAGGAGTAAAGATTTTTTCTTCTGTAGACCAACCTCCCACAGCTAGAAAAACAACAACGCGTTTGAGGGATGATTTCTAGAAATAAATCGTGGTAAATTATCTCTAAGCCAGGCAAGACACCCACAAAAAAATAAAAAATAAATAAAAAAAATAAAGGAAGAAAACCCACAAAAACAAACCCAAAAAAAGTTAGAGTGAGAGATATGACTGTAGTCTCAGAAATGTAAATGATTCTTCTTTCCCCTTAAACAATTCTTTTGATGTTTGTCTCCAAAAAAAAGTAAAAAAACTTTTCTTTTATCTAAACACAAAAACCATATTTTTTTTGTTGGTAAAAGGATACGAAAAAAGGTTCTGTGATCTAGAAACCGCCTCTCGTATTTCATTTGATTTTCCAAGTATGATAACCCCATAAATATACACACACTGAAAAAATATCCTTGTAAACATTTTATCAATATTTGATTTGTACTTAGCCTAGGGTAACGATATCTTACTTATCCAAAAGAGATATATCTTTTATCCAACTTTTTGCTAGGGTTGCTTGCTTGCCTATTAGAGGTGCTCTGGCAGATATTATTTTACTCGATCCTCTCCGGTTTAGCCCCCAACCGCCGTTGGTTATATTCTCGTGCTATGGCCAATATTCTTACAACTTTAGCAATAAAATTTTCGGATTTTATCACACAAGCAAAACTTTTAACACTGGCGCCTTATGGGGCTCCTTTTATACAAATAGAACACAAAACTTATATCTTGAATGGTTTTTGGTTAAAATCGGGAATTTTAGGATTGGAATTTTGAGGGGGTTGTTAGAAGGGTGAATTCTATCTATATATGTATGTATATATATGTATGTATGAAAGGATGGTACACTATCTCTTAAAATTTCAAAACTACAATATCGCCGCACACAGCTATACACACGAACGAATTATATAAGGACAATTGTGGCAAATATTCATTTAGGAATATATACGATAAATACTATGAACGTGATATCACGTACCCGGTCCGGTAACCACACGATAGAGAAGCTTAACATCCACTTCCGTTACAATCACCGTCTCTTATTACATGATACGAAAGGATGTCGCCTTTAAGGTAGAAACGAACGTTTCAGGACACACACAAGAAACTACACATAAGCTTTATTCTTTTCACTTGCAATAGGAGCTTCTATTGCATTTAATACTATTCACTTTATTTTTACTAAAAATTTAGTTTTTATTTTTTTCAATTAAAAAAACCCCCGTAAACTTTTAATTATAATTTACTAAAAACTTAAACAGAGTTTTAAACTACAAACAAAATGTCCTTTTAATTGTTCTTTTCGTATTTCTTAAATTGCACAAAAAACTTTGGACTACTAAGATGCCTGATCTCTGTATGTCGTCTATACGAAGTGGTGCAAGTCACCACCGGACTTCTCTCAAGGGAATGTTAGAATTCTGCTTTCCACATTGAAAAAGTAAAAACCGAACACGAATTTCTCTCGACAATGACAACCTCAACCGACAGTCACATTTGTACTAAACGGTTCATTTTTGATATCATGTTATCAATCCGTACCGAGTTTGCTTGATAAAATTCCTATTTTGTTGTTGTTGCAGCAACTTTCTCCACCCTGAGACGCTTCCCCTATTATTCAGATGCTATCATCACCTTCCTGATCAACTGTAACACGAATTCCCCAACACAGTAAAAGCTCCTATCCTCCAAACGTCCAAACCGATACAAAACTCTGGTCTTTCATAGCCCTACAACGAAATTGTTTATAAAAGTCTAGTACTACAACGCACCCATCAACCCCTATTTAGAGACTTTCTTCCCCTATTGGTGAAAGCTCCTCTTGGTACGGCAGATTCGGCGCATGTTTCCTTGATGAGTTTTCCTTGAAAGTTTCGGGGGAATTTTCCCTTTGAAGTTGGAAAAGTCATGAACATTATCGTGCCTTGTGGTTTTTCGTTTTGCGGTCGGAACCGGTAACTCCTTTGTTGGAGATAATTAAATTTTGGTAAGCCTTGTGACGGTGAATTTTACTAACGTACCTTGAGAATTTTCTTCTTTTTTTCAAGTGTTTCATAAAATAATTAACAAAGTTTTTGCTTAAATATTATTATTTCGTAGAATTAATATTGCAGCGACAAATGCTTTAGATGAGATAGTGAAACCATAAAAGGTTTTGCACACTTTCAGATTAGGATCGTTAGTCCTTTAGCTTTTTGAAATATATTAGAAGAGTCAGGATTAGAATGGATTTATTTGAGCTAGTTTTCATGACTAATTAGGTTCAATTCAACGATGGATTTGCTGTTTCGCGTATTACTAGCTATTGAAAAAACTACAGTCACCAAACTATGAACAATTTATTAGTTAAGATCCCTGCGAAATCAAAGAAACAAATTGTACCGCATGCCAAAGACAAACGGATGTAAACGATGAATTAAGATCTGAATACTCTAGATTAGCATCGGAATTCATTTTTACATACATAAATAAAGTCGGAGAAAATACCCCAGTAGGCCCTGTAAGCTTACAGAAGTACTGAAATAAGAACTTACTAGTAATGGGTAGGCATTACCATACCCCTTATAGAAGTGCTTCATTTTACACACGATGTCATAGGAGGTAAGGCCTTACTTTTTTACTTTCCCTAGAGTAGTTACACAAGTACTTACCTTAGAGTACTTACAAAACTGCTCATCTGTAGGGGGTGTGGTAAGGCCTACCCCTTACTAGTAAGTGCTCTTTTCAGTACTTCTGTAAGCTTACAAGTCCTACTGGGATATTACTAAAATACGAAAACAAATGAGTCATCGGGAAAATTCTCACTTGTTTGGGTCTAATTCTGGACTACACCTTACCATCTGCCTTCTCTTGTAATGGGTTATATAAGGGCTCATCTAACACCAAGAAAATAAGGGGTACTCCTTACCAGATGACTACTTATTTTAGTGCTCCATCGGTAAGGCCTTCCTAGAATTCCTACTGGGATTTAGTAGATAATTATAGAAGCATTGCCATCCTATCTTCTAATTCCGACACTCTTCGAAAAGCTTGTGCACGACAATATTGCACCACTTATAGATCCTAACATTAATGAGCAACAACACGGTTTCAGAAAGGGGCGTTCGATCACTTCAAATCTAATGATTCTTATCTCTGAACTTCTACGTGGTATGGAACTTTAGCAAGTCCTTTGATCGCGTGGACCACCATACTTTGATTACTAAGTTATTCAAATTTGGAATTACCGGCCGTGCCCTGGAATGGATAAAATCATATCTTAGCGGTAGAACTCAGGTCGTCAGATTTGAAGGATTTTTATCCAAAGAAATCAAAGTTAATTCCCATGTCCCCCAAGGAAATCATATTGGTCCGCTTTTGTTCAATATCTTCATCTCCGATCTGTCTCGCAAATTAAAAAATATACCACATCTCTTTTATGCTGACCAACTGAAAATATATAGCGTTGTAAGGTCCGACATCGATGTATCATTCTTTTAGACGAAACTTAATGCGTTGCAAGAATGGTGCAACACTAATAACCCAGTAGGACTTGTAAGCTTACAGAAGTACTGAAATAAGCACTTACAAGTAAGAGGTAGGCCTTACAATACTCCTTACAGAAGTGCTTATTTTTACACACGATGTCATAGGAGGTAAGACCTTACTTTTTTACTTTCCCTAGAGTAATTACCATAGTACTTACCTTAGAGTACTTACAGAACTGCTCATCTGTAAGGGGTATGGTAAGGCCATACTAGTAAGTGCCTTTTCAGTACTTCTGTAAGCTTACAAGTCCTACTGAGGTATTACAAAAATACGAAAACAAATGAGTCATCGGGAAAATTCTCACTTGTTTGGGTCTGTTCAGGCGTTTATTCACCCAGGTAAATCCAGATAATTCTGGATTACACCTTACCATCTGCCTTCTCTTGTAATGGGTTATATAAGGGCTCATCTAACACCAAGAAAATACCAGATGACTACTTATATCAGTGCTCCATTGGTAAGGCCTTCCTAGAATTTCTACTGGGAAATTCCAACTTAACATTATGCTATAGCAAATACCATGCAATACCTTTCTCCGCGTAAAGCGTACAACTGCAGCAATACTATCTTTCGTGACAACAAGTTATTAAACCATGTTGATAAAATCGTAGACCTAGGCGTTGTCTTAGACAATAAGTAAAACTTTAACCTACACTACGATAATATTACTGCCAGAGCTAATAAACTTCTTGGTTTTATAAAAAGAAGGGCTAAGGAATTTGATAACACCTGGGTCACAAAAGCACTATTTTGCTCACTGGTCCGCCCAATCCTGGAACGCATGCCCTTTCTGGGATCCCTTATTTCACGCCAGTTGAATCCATTCGAAAGCAATTTCTCCTGTTCGCACTAAGAAACCGCGCTGATTATCAAAGCCTTCCACACTATAAGGACAGGCTCAAAGTTTTGGATTTTTTTACCGCTGTCATGCAAGAGAAAAATGCTCATATCATGCTTGACCTTGCATATTCTAAACGGCAATGTCAAGGTAAAGTTCTTGTCGAATAGAATAATACTCAATTATGTAGTTCGGCGGTACACGAAACTACTTAAGCAATATTCTCTATTCTCTTTTATTGTCCTATAAAAGAAAATTAATACTAATGATGAAACCCCAAACTGCCGTCATATCTGTTTAAGCTGCATTACTAAAATTAGTATAGTATAAAGCCTACATATAGCCTAGCCCAATTATACCTGTACCTGACTTAGCATCCCACTGATAGTTGATTAAAGCTGAAATGTTAAAAAGTGTACTTAGATTTTAGTGTGCCTTGTTTGGCAAAAAGAAATAAATAATTTTACATAATTCACAAAATGATCAAATCGATGTTGATCAAGGTAACTCAATAATTCAACTCTTATGTTCGAGATTGTTACCAACCAAGGCAACTACCAGCCCGAGAGTGAGCTGTAGCAACTGATCACATCTTCTTTGATAAGGAAGTTCCTACAATTGAAGATCTACTGTTGCTCCAAGATAGGTACAAGTAGTAGTCCTATCCAAACCGGAAGCTCGATCACAATTTCCGCTGAGGCGAGCTTTCTTGCGTCATGAACAACTTTTGCCTAAAGGCCCCTTAAGCCTGTGGCGGGAGCGTGAATGTCTGTGGCGGGAGTGGGAAGGAATCCATTCTATCCTGCTGCAGCTGTACCTAGTACTAATCAGTATATGGTTTATAGCATTGACGGTCTCTTCATTAGCAGATTTCTTCTGCTGCTCATTATTATGTTATAGCCTTATGACACTGGCTTCATCGTAGGCTGAAAAATACTGCCTTGGCTAGGCTGAAAACTGAAAGAAAAAATCCAAAGGAGATTTTCCCATATGTAAGAGTGAGAGGAATATACTCAAACTTTTCTTGGCTGAATTTTAAGTGTTATAAAAAGTCTAGAAAACTGTTATAAAAAGCATAGGAAAAGAATGAAATTCATGTTCTTTTTTCTATGCTTTTTATAACAGTTTGCTACATCTCTAGACTTTTTATAACAGTGAGTGAAAATCAAAATAAATTGAAGTAATAAATTGAAATAATTATAATTGAAGTGAGAATAAATAAATATTTTATTGAAGGGTAAATTTTTAGAATTGAGGCTCCGGAGTAAAATCGCTCCAAACAATTTTTGATGTGTTAAGTGTGATTTTTAATTGCCCCAAAGTAATTTCAACTTGTGGGTGACATATTTTTGTTATTACAACGGGCGTTGCGAATTGGGGGAGTCTAAAAGGAAAATATGTTTTTTTATTTTTTTATATATAGTTGTTGAAGTATTTTTGAAAATATTTGGAGCTATTGATTGTTTTACTATGGAGGACTCAGGTCAAACAAGATTTTTTAATGAGGAAGTAGCAAATTGAAAGGAAGAGAACAAAGAATTTTAATTTACGTGATATTGACCATGTTAAATATTAAACACAATAAATTTAAATTAATTTAATTTTAATCATAATAAATTGGAATATTTCAAATATTTCCAACGGATTTCTTCTCCCCTTAACAACTATCTGTTATAATAATCAGATATTCGTTATTATTCTCACATGCTATCTCTGTCCCACAGTATAACAGATTTCGTCATTTTCAGCCTAGCCAAGGCAGCATTTTCAGCTTACGATAAAGCCAGTGTCATAAGGCTATTAGCTCCAGCAGCAAAATCCATCAGTCTACGACCATTATCATTGCACTGAGAATTTACACAGTGCTTCCCAATGGTTGGATATTAAATTCGTTTCTGTCCTACTTTTGCGTAAACGTCTCTTATAATTTCTTTTACGTCATTTTCTGACAATTCTCTCAAGATTTTTGTAGAAGTAGTCCATTCAAAACGCGGAGGGGGGGTGGTCGCTGATCACGAAAATCGGGGTCCCGCGATCCTAAAACATGGGCGTCACCCTTAAAAATGCAAAAAACACCCTTTTTTAGGGGTTTTTCACGATTATTTCAATAATAATGCAAACTAATGCAATGAAATACACTTTTTTTTAATATTTATTTGCGAAGGTGGTTGATTTGTACTAAATGAAGGCGAACTTTATGATAAGGGATAGTCCTAAAGGGTTGAAACCACCCCTAAATCGGCTAAAAATAGAAAAACATGTAAACATTTTTTTTTTTAAATATTATGCCTCAAATTCGATTGTGGGCGTGGGCAGGCAAAAATAAATAATTTTCAACCCTTAAGGGGTTAAAACTACCCCTACAATTATAAAAATCAACTTGTAAAGAACATCAGACGCTCAATAAATCTTTTGTTAGACTACATGGTTAATATTTTCAGGAGTGATTAAGAAAAGGCCGCTAAATTTGAAATCAGCGACCCGAAAAACCCCTGCATACCAAGTTTTGTAGAAATTGAAGAATATTTTACTACTTTTAGTCGCAATTTTGAAGCCGCCATCTTGTTTATGAAAAAATGGACACTAAATTCATAATTAGGGACCCCAAAAACCCCCATATACCAAGTTTTGTAGCATTTAAAGGATATTTAACTACTTTTGGTCGCCATTTTGAAGCCGCCATCTTGTTTATGGAAAAATGGACACTAAATTTGTGATAACTGACCCCAAAAACCCCTGTATACTAAATTTCAAATTAATTGGTTAATGTTAAAGACTTTTGGCCAGCTTTTCGGCTTTTTTCCCCACTGTGCTTCGGTTGGATTGGTATATTGATGAAAAAGTATTGTGGAATATGACTTTAATTCGCATTTTACACAATCTTTCGCTTAATGCTTCGAATCCTATTATAGCATATTTTCAGCCTTTTCCTTCTATAATCGCCGCGCCGTACCTAGGGTATGCTATTTTTCTCGGCAGCTACAGTATATTGTGTAATTCCTTTTCCACATTATCCCTTTCTCCAACCACCTAACTTCTTGATTCGCCATTTTATCGGTCTTGTACTTTTCAAGCTGATCCAATAGTTCTCTTAGGTTACCAGGTTTGTATAGAGTTCGCACGTTCCATGTAAATCATTGTCCTTTTTACGTTTGCCAGTTCGCCGTTGTGTTGCCCGTGCAGTCCGAGGCCCTGCTGTCATACTCATATCAATTGGTATTGCCAGGAAAGATTGATAGACCTTCGCTAGTGGGCAGGATTATAGCGTCCCATACTCACTACTATCGTCTTGGTTGTTTATCCAGTGGGCACCACCGGGTGGTGACAACGGTACTGCTTCCCACGGCAGTACGTGTTGTATGGAATTCTCAATCTCGCTACATGATGTCTAATTGGTCAGTGTCTCATAATCTCTCGTAGGATTTCTCCTTACAAGACAACCCCAAAAGGTAACATGATCTCTGATTTGTGATTGTTCAAACAGCCCATATGAAAATTGCATTTTTATGGTTTTTATACATCATGGCATTGTCCACATTTGGGCCAAAATCAACTGTAGATTCATTTTTACATCCGCTATCGATTGCCATTGAGTTCAACTGGTTACCCAAGCTTCATCACTTCGGGAGTTATAATGGGGGTGCGCTGCAAGAATAATTCAATAATTTGGGATAAATCACTACTGAATTCAGAAATGTAGAGTTCTAACTGATTAAGAGGACATAACGTAACTCGTATAGTTATACTCCAGCATACAGACTAAAGGAGGACCTTGCGGAATTCTCAGAGCACAAGTAGCAACGAAGATTAGAAATTGTTATGGCGAACATATTTAAGTCTATTAGAGAGAAGAGAGTAGAAAACTCAAATAGCAGAAGAAGAAAAGTGATAGAGTTTGCCAAGTTTGGATAATAGAAGAGAAAGAACCACAGAATCGAATGCCTTGGAGAAACCCAGAAGAACAAGTATGGATTGGAATTTAGAGCGGAGGTTGTCAGATTCGAGATATTACAGTACTTGGATAAAAAGCATTTTTAAGCCTTAAGCCTAGTACTAAGTTAAAGTTCACGTGAAATGGATTTGGGCATTCTAGGCTAGTGAAAAAGCAACCAAGGTGAGTTAATTAGCTGTGCGTAACTTTGTAGCAAAGTGTTTTCCATACTGCAAAAATAAGTTCAAATAAATGTCTAAATATGTATTATTAATTACCCAGTTTGTAATAATAATTCACACAACGCCTTTTGATTTCACTTTTTGCGTATTTTCACTTATCGCCTTTTGAACATTTAACAGTTCCCAACTTTTCACGCGGAAAGAATGTCCAAACGCATTCTTTTAAATGAAATGAAAATGAAATTTTGTGGTGAATGCATGCCGCGACATCTGTTAGAGAGCAGCAGAGTGTGATTTATTCACCAAAAAATTCACGTGAACTTAGTATCACAAATAAAATTTTGACAAGCGAAATTTGCACACGTGAAAATTTACATTGAGTAACCCTTAAATTCCATTTCACGTGAACTTAGTACTAGGCCTTAGGCAAGAAAGGGAAGAATACTGATAGGACGAAAATCGATTAAGTCATCTGGAAGGGATTTTTTAAAATGACTATGGCCTTCTTACAACGCGAGGGAACTTCTAAGTTATTAGGCAGTAATTTAAGTTATCAGGCAGGGAATTGGAAAGCAATATCTCAAGGACATCGAATTACACCACGCAACGGAAGTTAGAACCATCAGAACCAAGCAGAAAGGACTAGAAGAAAGGAGATGGATGCAGAATCAGGAGGAGATGACAAACGGGCTGTTGCTATAAAATTCATTCAGAATTAGATACATTTATTCAACTCTCTCAAAATGATTTGTACTAGAGTAAAATGTTTACCCCTACATTCAGTAGTAGTTTTTCACGAATAATAAGTTAATATGTTCCCAGTTTTTTCTTTATATTGTCAAAAATCCTTGGCTTAAGGGTCTACCAGAGGAAATCACAGGTGATCAAATGCTCTTAATGAGCTGAGAGTGGATGTACATTAACCGTCAGAGTATAGTCACTCAATCATCTAGGTCAATCTGCGACTGACTGTGTGAGCTAGGTGTGGTCTTATTTACATACGAAAATTCCAACTCAAACCGGATTTTATCTTCTCTGGACCATTCCAAACGCGAATATTCGTTTTACTATGCGGTCCCAGAACTCAACTGGTCCAATGCTGCTTGATCTGAGCAATCGAACAAGAACCGGTCTATTGAGTATGCTTATGGTCACCAAGATCATTTCCCGCTCTCTATACAATTTCTTAAAGCTACCTGCCTTTATCCGCCTTTCCCGCCCTCTGTAATTGTCCCGTGAAAGTGAACAGCCATAAATCATTGTATAGCGTAGTCTGATTTGAACCGACAACTCACAGAGAACTTGTTTAAGCAATATAGCCTAGAACTATAAAATGAAAAATTTTCCATTTACCTACAGGTTTTGTACGCTTCATTGCAGAACCGGAGAAGCCATTAGGTTTCTGAAAAGATCGGTTTTCGATCGATCATCGAAGTCAAGCCGCAATGGGTGCGATTAATACTTAGATGGGCTACTGTTTGGGAATACTGCGAGCTATGTTTAAGCGGGTGAGAACGAATCCGTCAGATTCGGTGATATCTTTCGAAACAATTATTATTATATAAACATACCCCTTAGATAAATGGATATAATTACGGAAATCATCGCGGGGGACATTGTTCCGTAAGGAACCATTCTCCTCAGCTGGGTATCCCTAGGCTAACTAAAGGCCCCATACACGGTCAAATTGGATGTACATCCAGATTTTCATCAGGGCCTTTACGAAAGAGAAACCCTCGTTCACTTTACTGTGTAAATGGGTGGTTCTACTTAAAGTATAATAAAATTTTGTCAAGCCAGGGCCTTTTGTAGCACTTGTCGATTACGGTCTGGGCGGCTGGATAAAGAAGATACTTTAATCTCTTATTTAGTCCCGTTCATTGCGATGTTTGGCGTTTGGGAATATGTTATATTTATGCTTGGGATGTTGGGAGTAAGGTAGAGTACCATCATCGGCGAAGTTGTGAAGAAGGTTTCAGAGGAGCTTGGAGCCTAGTCAACAGAGCGGAGATATCAAGAGAAACGAGACCAGTATCATCCCAACAAGAGGCAACCTGTACTGTCATTGCCTAGAAGGTATCACAATACACATTGTTCTTCTATGAAATGTTAATGAATAATGGCTCAAAATACTGAAAGAAACTCTGAAAATAGTAAAAGATAAACAGGTTGCTTCTTCAGTGACAACCTCATTAGTAAAAACCTGGAAAATTTAAAACCGAAATGAAATAATTTCCATTTGCTGCAATAATTGTTCTCGTTTTAATGAGAGCGCAATCATCCCCTTAGTTGGGAATCGATTATTTCAATGTTATTACAACAGACAATTCCATTGCGAAAAGCTGGCGATGCATGAAAGGGGCATCAGCAGCAGACTGGTTACATTTTCCGGGAAATAAATTAGTTCCTCTTAACGTAGACAATTTAATGACGTTTCGATTTCATTAATACAAATTAAAATCGGTTAAACTTTCACAGAATTGTGTAAGTTTCGCATCTCATCCCTCGCTCCTCCACTGCTCCCGGGACGGCAGCCGCATACAAATTTCGGGAGGATGCATCAGCAACCGTTCATCCTTTTCGTAGATGAACTTTTGCATCACCGTTAAATCAATGAGATCTGCAATATGTGGATATTTTAGTGGCGGGATTTTTATAGGATTGGTGCACTATAGTTGGAAAGTTTTGCAGCGCTTTAAAGGAGCGAAAGTAAGTAAGTAAAGTGAAGCTTAACCAAAACCGCTCTACTATGGAGTGTTTATTAGATTTGTGCCGGATATTAAGATGCTTAACATATTGTTGATAATAGGAAGAAACCATGTTGTTAATGATACGGCTAAGTACACGAATGTTCAACATAGTTCAATTTTCTCAGTCATAGGGAATTGAACAACAACAATTATTGTACAGTTAGCACACCTGAATGTGAAGGTCCAGGTAATATATTACTACATACTTCCTTAATCGTTGTTTACTTATCCCGTTCTACAACTGGATGTTATCTAGTTTGGTACCATCAGCTCAGGTTGTCTACCTCGGTCCTTGTTTGCAGAGGATTTGTCTACCTCGTCGACCCATCTTATAAATCGTTCCGCAGAAGACATTCTGAGCAGAGCTTTCTTTATTCATACGTATCAAATATCCTACTTACCGTCGATTGTCGAGCTTTATTTTCATACATATTTCTTACGATAGTATTCCTGCATCTCGGTGGTGATCTCGATCTAGGATAGCATCTTCACCCCTCACATGACGGATCAGCAATTTCGGAGGATTCTCCTTTTAACAAATAGGATGTCTAGCTACCTGGGAGGCGGTCATGCGACATCAGAGGCATGAGTTATAAACTTATGGACAATAACTGATCAGCAGCATCCAATATGCTGTGAAACATAGCTAGTGGCCAACGGTGTACTAAACTTGCAGGAGTAGCCGCTGACTGACGAATCAATACCTGCTTTATTTTTTTTACGGCTTATTTTTATTGGCGTGGTAAATGGCGTTATGGCCGGCGAGCATAATGACGGCTTTTGAACATAATTATATTTATTTATTATAATAGCCAAATAATGTCTCTTCTAGCGGGCGATTCTTCATACGGAAACAATTGCTCATCCACAGTCAGATGAACTGATGGCGCATATACGGCATTCAAATTAGCATTGATTATCACCCAGAGGTCATCGATGGCTATCGATTTGCTCAATGTAGTACGATCCGCCCGCACGTATTTCTCATTTGCGCTTGTTTCTGGGGAAAATCTAGTAGTCGTATCAGGATGAGCGGTATTCCAACCACGCATGATACCTGCGGTATCTGAGTGATGGATTTTTCATCCACGCAATTTCCCGCCAGCAGGCAACCAAGAGTCATTATAGCGGCTGCTCTTCTTCACTTCTTTTTCAGCTTGAGTAATTTCCTAGTCTTCATCATCCTTGTCCACTGCAGCATTCGCCTCAATGTCCAATCTTTCTTCGCTATCCAAGGCCGGTTTATCAGGCGGGATGTAGTGTTCATCACCATCGTTCCCATCGTACAAATCGTCTTCCTTTTCCAAGTTCTCACTCGTCAAAAACGTGACAAGCCGTACTGTAGCGAACTGCTGCTCCCTTGCAGCCAATCAATGATGATTATTTACAACCATATCGAACTCGTCCCATAATTTAAAATTGGATAAATCAGAACAAACCAAGAAACAGGACAAAAACCCTATAAAATGCACTACAACTAAAAAATCCTGCCAAATGTCCCTGCAGAAATAATATCGACTCGTCGCTTTATTCGTTTACGAGTCGAGAATCACTCTACAAAAATTCTATTCTAGACCTGTCCATTTAATCTTAAACGGGGCTGTCATAGGAATGGACTGCTGATTGACAAGTTTCAATGGCACCATTTTTCTCCAGAAATAGAAAACCTTTTTTATGTAAACAACAAATTTTCTTCGAATTTTTGAGAAAATAAGTAATAAGATGTCTGTTATAATTGATAGAATTAAATTTCCATCACTCATTTTTATTCATTAATTTATTTCAAAACTGTGAAGATTAAAAAATATGTATAAGAAAAAAAAAAAGATTTTTCCCGCGAAGTCAGCGAAAACATCCGTAGCCTTTGTCGTTGCGCCTATCAAGGCCTAAGAAAAAAAGTTGCCGACTACTCAAATTTCAAATGGGCCTCTAAAGGCCAGCTGGACATCCTAGGCTTAAACGTGTATATGGGATCGAACTGACGCGCCCCGTCCTACTATAATTGATAATGCTAAGTTATTTTCTTTACCTAAGAGTACCGCATTGCGTTCACTCAATGGACAAAGCACTTATAATGGGGGTGTTAATCGTAAGCTTTTTTACGATTATTTTGAATTAATTTCGATAAATGAAAAGGCAAAATTGAAACCGACAACTATTTTATTAATTTCCGAACACAATGAACAAATGTATGAACTCGATCTTCTCAAGCTACAACGAGACTGCCCAAGTGGCTTATATTGAAAACGGAAATTTGAATTACACAAAGGAAATTGCAATAAGTTCAGTGACTACAGTTTGATTTGAATGTGAATATTTACAATGAAAAATGGAACGTTAAATTTTGAATATTTAAATTAAATGGTTGTTTAAAACTAAATGAAATAATTACAATGAAGTGGTTGAAAATGGAATAATTACGATGAAGTGACTGAACATGCCGCCGCCGTTGAAAGGATGCGCATCTTTTCAATCACTTTCGTCCATGGGCAGAGGTGCCAGTTTGTGTACTGCTCTTTGAAGGATGCCAGCTGAAGTGCTGATATCTGCTACCCGGACATGACCATCTGATCCTTTAACTGTCTTAACAACTCGGCCGAGTCTCCATTTAAATGGTGGTAGGTCTTCTTGATCAACCAGGACTAACATTCCCACCGTGATATCTTTATGCGCAGATTGCCACCGAAATCTTTGTTGAAGCTGACTTACGTACTCCTTCGACCATCTCCTCCAAAAATGCTGCAGTAAAGCGGAAAGTCGTTGCCATCGATGTAAGTAGTTAACTTTATGCTTGGACAAATCTGGTTCTACAAAGCAAGAGATGGGAGCTTGTACGAGGAAATGTGAAGGTGTCAATGCCTGTTCGTCGTTGGGATCTGAAGAAAGCGGTGTAATAGGTCTTGAATTTAACACTGCCTCAATTTGAACCATCACTGTTGCCAGCTCTTCGAACGTTAATAGAGATCCTTGAAGCGTGCGATACAGATGGGCTTTTGCTGATTTAATAGCAGCTTCCCAAATCCCACCAAAATGTGGAGATCGAGGTGGAATATGATGAAAGCTAATGCTGTTATTCGAACACCAGTGGATGATTTCGGACTGAGTTTGTTGCTTAAGAAAAGCCTCTCTAAATTCACTGAGTAGTCTTCGTGCTCCAACAAAATTGGTCGCGTTGTCACAGTAAATATGTTTGCATAAATTCCTTCGGCCTATGAAACGTTTTAGAGCTGCAATGAAAGCATCTGACGTGAGATCCGATACGACCTCAATATGAACAGCTCTTGTGGAAAAACAGATGAAAACAGCAACATAAGTCTTGTAAGTTTGCTTTCCTCTCTGGCGGTACGTGGTCTGGAACGGTCCACAGAAATCTACCCCACAGTGCGAAAAAGGAAGTGATTGGTTGACTCGGCTTACTGGTAAATCCCCCATGATCTGCTGAACTAAACGTGGTCTATATTTGAAACAATGAAGACAGGCGCGCACAATTTTCCTGGTGTATTCTCTGGCATTCACGACCCAAAACCGCTGCCGGAGGATGGCTACCAATGCTAAAGAACCTGCATGAAAGTTTTTAACGTGTAAGTGATTAATATATGATTTTACGAATGGATTGTTGCGGGGAAGAAGGATAGGGAATGTGGCATCATAGGGTAAATTAGAATTTCTTAGTCGGCCGCCGACTCTCAATGATGAAACATCTGAACTCTCATCCCAGAAAGGATTGAGATTTTTTATATGACCTTTTAACTCTTTTTTGTCCTGAAGCAACCGTATCTCTTCAGCGAATTCAGATTTTTGAATACAGGTTACTATTTTTAGAAAGGCGTTGTCTATTTCTGTGGGTGTTATATCCGAGCTCACGATATTCTGTTTTTCTTTCTTCAACTGGAGATTGTTCCAAAATCTGATTGCCAGCGCGATTCGGCGACAATTCCTCGTGAAGTCGCTGCATTCGTAAATTGTATTTAAAAAATTATCCGAAATTGAACATGCTAGTATAGTCTTCAAATTGCGTCTTTCAGGAACTTCTTCTATATTAGTTCTTCGAATTTTGTTAGGTGGCCAGAGATTTGAGGGCTCTTGAAGATATGCTGGCCCGGAAAACCATATAGATGTCTGCAACTCTGCCACATTAGATCCTCGCGACACTATATCAGCTGGATTCGCCTTTGAATTTACGTGTCTCCATGTCAAACTCTTTGTAAGCTCTTGGATTTCTGATACCCGATTGGCTACATAGGTTTTCCACGATGACGGGTGCGATGATAACCAATCTAGTACTATTTCTGAATCAGTCCAAAGAATTATATCGTCTATTCTCTTATCGATGCTCTGGCGGGTCTTATCCAGAAGTTTTGAAAGTAATAGTGCAGCACATAATTCCAGGCAAGGTAAAGATCGAGACTTGATTGGCGCAACTTTCGACTTTGCAGTCAGAAGATTCGTAGAAATGGATCCATTTATTTCTATGGAGCGAATATATAAACAACATCCATATGCCCGTACTGAAGCGTCTGCAAAGCCATGAATTTCATTCCTGATGGAGCCGTTTGAGGAGAACATTAAACGCGGAATCTCCAGATGCTTTAATCCCTGTAAGTCTAGCATAAAATCTTTCCAACTTTGCTCAAGAACTAGTGGAAGAGATTCGTCCCAGTTGAGCTTCAGTATCCACAATTCCTGTAAAAATATTTTTGCTTTCACTATAATTGGGTTAATAAGACCTAGAGGATCGAATAGGCGCGAAACCTCTGAAAGAACTGCTCGCTTGGTTATCCTTGAAGAATGACTAAGACTTTGCTTGAAATTAAATCTAAATTTATCTGCTTTTGGTTCCCATACAACACCTAGAGTTTTGACCGCATCGACGTCGTGAAATTTTAGTGTTTTTTCTCTTGAATCTTCAGGAATATTGTCCAGAAATGTTTTGTCGTTTGAGTACCATTTGCGTAATTTAAATTGAGCTGAGGCTAGTATAAATTCAATCTCACTCTTGATGCGAGGAAGATCCTTCCTTTCATCGGCACCGGTAAGAAGATCATCCATGTAGAAAGATTGTTTGATGATTTTTGAAGCTTGGGGCATCTGATTAGCGAAGTCTTCAGCAAGCTGAACTAGACATCGTGTTGCTAGGAATGGAGCGGAAGCAGTCCCATACGTGACTGTCTTTAGCCTGAAAACTTGAAGATCCTCCTTGGATGAGTCTCTCCACAGAATCAACTGAAGGCTTCTGTTATCAGGATGTACCCAAATTTGCCGATACATAGCCTGCACATCTGCCGTCAACGCGTACTTATACGAACGGAAACGAAGCATGATATATCTGATGATATATGATATATCCTCTTGAACCACGGGTCCTACCATTAGCGCATCATTAAGTGATTTATGAGAAGAAGTTTTACAGGATGCGTCAAAAACCACTCTCAGCTTAGTAGTGGAACTGTCCGGGCGAAGAACACATTGATGAGGCATAAAGTAATGCGTACGGGGAATGTCTGCCATTGATATGCTTTCCATATGACCAGACCAAAGATTACCCACAAAGATACGACACTCTCAAAATTTCCCATAAGCTCCCTTGCGAGTGAATATATCAATCGACAAGGTGCAAGCGAGACAAAATTCAATTTAAAAACAAAAAAAAAATCGAAGAAAGAAAGGGTAAATAAAGAAATGTTATTTCACGAAGTGCGAAAGAGACGCACTGATTTCTCTTCTCCGCAATTTTTTGTGCCGTCTGGACTTTTATTTTGCTTGTGTGAATTCATGTACCATCTTCTTGTACTTCCAGCTCTGCATGTGTTTGTGTAGTTTGCCGTTGCTCCGCCATCTCGCCATTCCGGAGCGTGTATATGAATAGACAGAAGATCATAGATTTTTACTTTCCTTTTTCTTCGCACAGAAAGGATTACAGTGTCGTATCTTTCTGAGTTATCTTTGACCAGACTCTAAATATTCCTTCAGAAATTCTGCATACATTTGCTTTAAGGCTGGATTCTTTGAAAGTCTTTTTTCCAAACTACGAAAGCGATTTTTTGCAATTTCCAAAGATTCTCCCAGAATCTGCTTTGGCTGATCTCGAAACGGCAGCTTTACCACGAACCGGCCCTGGACATCTCTTTGCATCGTTTCTTTGAAGTGGATTTCACATTTTTGCTGTTCCTCAGTAAGCGGTGTGCTTGATGATCCGACGCTATCGTCTTCCCAGAATTTTTCCACTAAATTAAACAAGGATTGTTCCGTCTCATTTTGAATTGACTCCGACTCCTCTCATATCAGAAAGTTATAATTATTTTCCAAAGTTGGGCGACTAGAATATTTTCCCGCGACGATCCAACCGAACACCGTTTTTTGCAGGATGGGTAAGCCTTCACCCAGCTTAATCTGACCCGCACAAAGTAACAAAAAGAATAATTCCGTGCCAATAAGAACATCAACTCCTTGGGGTTCGAAGAATCGTGGATCGGCTAATTGAATATTTTGTGGAATTTTCCAACTATCGACAGCGATTTTCCTCTCGGGATGAATTCCAGTAATATTTGGAAGGATGAAAACGTGAAGATTTGTATTATAATTTGTTACCATAGATCCTATAGAGAGATCAGTAGAATATCGAATTCGTGAATGTATATTATTAATGCCGCTAATACTAGTTTCCATCTTATTTCTCGGCAGTTTGAGGAATTGAGCAAATCTCTCTGTTACAAAATTTAGTTGAGAAGCACCATCGAGTAATGCGCGAGCTTGATGTTCGCGACCGAATTTGTCTTTAACCTTTATGATGGCGGTTGCTAAGAAAACGTAATCTTCGTCGTTGTCTAAACGAAGCGCTTGTAGTGTCGTATTATAACTACATTCACCCTTATTTATTGTAGTTTCGGCAAAAGGTTTCGGAGCCGAAGCTAATTGAACGTTATCGACGGTTGTTGGGGATGGTGTATATCTATGTAGAAGTGTGTGATGAGGCAAAGCGCATACGCGGCATTTTTGCACTTTGCATAGTCTTACTGGATGTCCTTTGAATAAACAATTTATACATAATAATTTTTGCTTCGTCGCTGCAAATCTTTCTGCTACAGGCAATTCCAGAAATTTTTTGCATTTGTAAATAACGTGTCCTTTTTCTTCACAGAAGGCACAGTAAGATTGAATAGCTGCTAACGAAGTTGCATGGCTACTTGTATGTTTGTCATGCCTAACTTTATTCCTTGAAAATTGACGATGCGAGCTGCCACTTTCTGACGAATTAACTTTGACTGCGCGGGATTCTAAATATTGCGATCGTTTGCTTAATATATCGAAGCATTGCTGCCAAGAAGGTAGTTTTGAAAAATCGACTCCAGATTCCCAAGACTCTTGGGTGTCACTGTCTAACTTTGAATTAACAATATGAATGAGAAAAGCGTTTGCAATATCCTCTGCTGAACCTATGGAATATAACGCACTTAAATGAGCATTAGCGCTGTCGATCAAACTTCTTAATTGGCTGGCATCATTTTTACTAACTTTAGGCAAACTAAATAGTTCCACAATGTGCTCTTGAAAGATGAGGTGTTTGTTGTCATACCTCAACTTCAGATGAGCCAATGCTTTTTCATAATTATCTTCGGTTATTTCGAATGCCTTTACCGTTTGTAAAGCTGCCCCGCTAAGACACGACAAAAGGTGATTGTACTTCTCCAGATTGGAGAGTGAGTCATCCAAATGAACTAATTTAGTAAAGCAACCAATGAAGTTTGGAAATTCAGTATATTTGCCGGAGAATTGTGGCAATCGAAGTTTAGGAAGCTTACTGGCGGAAGTACTACCTACTATTATTTTATTCCCGAAATCTGTGGCCGGTAAACTAGCTTTACGAGAACCATTCATTAATAAAAGTAATTGGGATTTTGTTGCACAATAAAGTTCCTCTAATTCACTTCGCACTTTTATTTCGTTATTGTCGTCAGGGGCAAGTTGTTCGATTGAAGTTTGGTAAGCAAGAGCTTGCTTGAAATACGACTCTAATATTCCTAACCTACATTCAAGTTCAGTAGCAGTTAAAAGCTCCGACCTTTGTTCAACTAAATTCTTAATGCGCGTAATGCATCCCTTCGTAGATGCTCTTTGCGTTTTAAGTCCTGTCAATTGTTCCGCCATTTTCTCAACTTATCTTTATTTATTTTCGAAATGAAATCAATTTTTATTTTAAATCACTAGATTTAATGTCAATTCCGCGTGTATTCTTTAATCGTTCGAGTTCCTACGTATTAGTTCAATTTAACCGTTAGAAAATTCACTTATTATATTATAATTCACAAAATTTGTCTTTTTGAACTTTGTTATTCAACTTCTATTTGTATTTTAAAATATGTCTATTAAAATACTATGATAATATATATTGATCCCCGTATTATTCTTTAAAATTGTCTATGTATATTCTATGCAATATCAAATATTTTTATGTCTTTATATTTCTTTTCAATTTTGAAAATATTTTCTTTGCACTTTATATGTATGTATGTATATAGTTTTTTTTTATAAAAAAATAACAAAGGTTTTTTACTTGCCAACTACCATTGATACCAATTTTCTTTTTATTTAGTTCATATTTTCCTCCTATTATTTTTCCGATTCCTTTTAATAAAATGCCAGAAGCCTGGAATCCGAATTATCAAATTACTTTTAGAAGAATTTTCCTAAAAGAAATAAAATTACAAATTTGTACATTGCAATAATCGTAATAATCTTGAATTAAGTAAAAAAAAACATGAATAGGCGCAGTCGATAAAATCTGCCGCCTATTGTTTTCACACGTTTTTAAACAAAAGATGCCAGCAGCATGGAGCCTTTACTGGTGCTCTTCGATGGAATTTTTGATGAATCTGCCGGCTATTGTTTCCTCAATTTTTTCACGAAAATGTTAGCAAATAGAATCCGGGCTGGTGATTTTTGATGTTTTTTATAGGGTTTTTATTTTGCTGTTGCACTAAGTACACGGATTAAACTCGATTTATTTTTCGTATTCGACACTTTTATGTGAATTTTATGAAACACATGTAACCACGATACCGCAATTTTTCACCAAAATTAATAAATAAATGTATTTTGTTTTGTTTTTAGGGAAAGTCCCTGCTCGGGCGCCAAAATGTTAATCGTAAGCTTTTTTACGATTATTTTGAATTAATTTCGATAAATGAAAAGGCAAAATTGAAACCGACAACTATTTTATTAATTTCCGAACACAATGAACAAATGTATGAACTCGATCTTCTCAAGCTACAACGAGACTGCCCAAGTGGCTTATATTGAAAACGGAAATTTGAATTATACAAAGGAAATTGCAATAAGTTCAGTGACTACAGTTTGATTTGAATGTGAATATTTACAATGAAAAATGCAACGTTAAATTTTGAATATTTAAATTAAATGGTTGTTTAAAACTAAATGAAATAATTACAATGAAGTGGTTGAAAATGGAATAATTACGATGAAGTGACTGAACAGGGGGACGAAGGACTTAGTGTAAAACTAAAGTACGTGCCAAAGAGCTTGCGGATAGACTGGTCCCGACCTCCTACAACACAACTTTTGGCTTTATTACACTTCTTTGGAGTTTATCTAGACTATTGAAACTACATCGTGTCATTTTTTCTCTACACGTAAGAAAAACAACTTATCTTAATCCCGAGATCCTCATTTTCTATTCAGGTAACGGTCATAAGGAATTCGTCCTTGCAGCAACATCATCTGTTGAAAGCAACTTTCGAGGTTCACTTCAGGACTCGCGAGGAATTAAGGTACCTCAAAAGCAGGGCCGGCGCTTGGGTTTTTTGCGCCCGGTGCACTATGCCATATTGCGCCCTATAAGCTCTTGATTTTTGAACGCGGTGAATGGAAAAAGACAGAAACTCTCGCTGGATAGTAGCAATAATTCTCATATTTTGCGCAAAATGTAAGATTGCACCATAATAATGCGTATAACATAAAAAAAGATTACATAGAGAGTTTCATATGGGTCAACTTTCAACCAACAAAAACTGCTAAAAACATCGTTTACGGAGAAGAGAGTTGGAGGGGCAGATTTTTTGAACTTATGAATTCCTTCACTAATTTCTGAATCAACTTTTTGACAGCTGTGCGTTTGCTGTTGTTTTCCCTTTTGTCGAGGAAAAGAGAAGAAAAGGAATGGCAGAAGAGAGAATTAAGATTAAAAACAACAACAAGCTGAAGCATTCTAACGTAATAGGATAAAGTTGGCTCTAGTGAAAATCCATGCGACTCTTCATCGAATTTCAAACGGGAATGGACCATTACAGCCAACCCTTGTTGGTTGGCCCGTTGGCATATTAATTTGTTAGACAATAAAAGAACCGATATTGCGGCCAGAGGTTACTGGACAAACAGTTTAACCCCGACTGGGTCATTATGTATCTACAAAGATGGTCCAAAAATTGGGAACAGCGTAGGTTGTGGTATCTTTTCCGATGCATTTAATATAGATGCATCTCTTCGTCTATGCGACCATTGCAACGTCTTCGAGTCCCTACGATCTGCGAGGCTCTCGAATGGCTGAAGATTAATAATATATCTCACAAAAATATATGTATGGATTCTATCGGATATCCCGGCTACCCTCAAGGCTTTCAATTCTGTCATTACAACGCCCACGACTATTTTGAATTGCCGCAGGTCTCTGTGGGAGCCTGCCACTCAGTTTGATATAACTCTGTGTTGGGTTCTTGGATACAGTGGAATTAGGATAAACTGAAGGCAAATAATCTTGCTAGAAAGAAACCGAAGTGGAAAGGACACCCTACTTAACCCAAACGGGAATGCCTTTAGCCACCTTATAAACGGCTGTGAGAAAAATTAAAATCAGCTGCCGGCCGGGAAGTGAGGAAGAAACTGTTTCCCATTTCCTCTGTAAATGTCCGGCCCTCGTGAGGGATAGAGGAATCTTTCTTGGCTCACCTTTCCTTGATGGATTGAGTAAGCTGTAAAGCACTGGTGTTCCTACCCTCTATCGCTTTATTAAAAGCTCCAAATGGCTTGAAATTGCCTTAATTGTGGTCCCAACAATAGAATGGCATCCCAACGGGCCTAATGGTGTGGTATTACATCTCTAGTGGCGTAGTAGCCATTTCTATCTAACCTAATCTAAAGGAACAAGGAAAAGTTTTAAACTTTTTTTAAATCTTAATTTCTGATATTGCGCCCCCGACAAATTGCGCGCGGTGCAAATGCACCATTCGCACATATGAAAGCGCCGCCCCTGCTCAAAAGGCTGGACGTCAACAAATTCACTGGCCCCGATAAAATTCCCCCGATGGTACTTAAAAAATGTTCTTCACTTTTGCTAAACCCTTGCGCAAAATTTTTGCCCTGTCTTTCTTCTCCGGAGTGTATCCTGACTCTTGCAAACTAGCTCATGTTCAGCCCATTCCAAAAAAGCATGAAGCCAGCGACTCCTTAAACTACCGCCCAATAGCAATTACTTCTGTTCTCTCCAAAATCATGGAGACAATAATCAATAGAAAACTGATGAAATATTTAGAATCCAACCAAATTTTACACGACAGGCAATACGGCTTTAGACCAAAACGGTCTACTGGCGATATGCTTGTGTGTTTAGCCGATCGTATCAACCAAAGCATTCACAGCTTTCTTGAGTCTGGCCGTTCAATGAAGGTAGTATTGGATGGCGTCGAATCCAGCTCCACGCCATTTCGGCCGGAGCTCCGCAGGGGTCAATTCTATCATCCACACTTTCCTAAACTTCATTTGCACCTGGATTTAAAAAAGCATTACAGCGCCCTTCGCATATGTTGAAAAAAAGCGAAAAGTGTCGGATCTACAAATAGATTCCTGTGCGCGTATTCCTGTATTTTAGAAGGGGGCGAGTGGGCTGAAAACATGACGATCTCTTGGTCGGGTGCTGTAATTTATTAATGAAGAAAAAAATGAATGGATGACAGATTGGTTATTTGGTAGTTTTCGACAAAGCTAAAGTGAAAAAGTACGTACTAAAAACGGACAAAATAGAGCCAATTTTAACATTAAAATTGCTTATAGCTTCAAAAGTAAAGGCTGCAGCATAAAAGATGTTGACATTTTTCATAGCAATTGTTCAAGCTTTCCAAATTGTAAAAAAAAAACAATATTAATTAACTACGTTTTTTTTTTGGAGAAAAAGATGGTTAAAGTTGAAATTACAGAGAAAAAAAATAACACGCCTCATCACTCTGAAATTTGATGGGTTAGAACCTTGATAGCTTTAGATAGGTGGGAGTATTCTGCGCATATTTTTGCCATATTCATTAAAATATCTTATAGGGTCTCAAAAATACAGGGTGATATGTGAATCTCAACCAAAAAATTCAATGGCCCTAGCGGCTAAACAGAGTGCAACAATGGCATTGCCCTTTTATGGAAAATTTTATAAAATCCTGTTAATATTTATAGAAAGTTTCTCCACAAGGTCATTTTAAAACTCCACCCCCGCAACGCTCCTGCAATTTCCCACAGTCTAACGTTACGTCAGTTTCAGCAATACACCCTATAGGTAGATGTTTTTATATGAAGGAAGCTAAAAACAATCAAAATACATCATTATTCACAATAGACTCAAAATGAGAGCTTTCCTCTAGCGGGTCTCACTTGCGTAACTACAAGTGTTATTTACTCGTATGTTAAAGCAAGAGTAGTTACGAGTACTGACAAGCAAGAAATAGTAGATTAGCAGAAAAGGAACGTAGCTAATGTTGCATCATTGCAGCAATATGGAATTGAACCCAGCTTCAATGTAGCACGCGATGATGGAACAAAGTAGAACACTCAAAATTATTCAATCGATCAATAAAGCCAAAATCCTCAAACGCTTCAAAAAACCCATGCGGTAATTAACGTAAACAAATAACCGGTTACATCATAAAATACAAGTGCAACGAT
>CATLJY010000004.1:0-17595 GCA_949987705.1 Thereva unica | reverse complement strand
AGTGATTAAACCAGTGCTGCCATTCAACTCTCATGTTCCAAATATAACAAATCCAGAATAGGCCAAGGCAAAAGAGTTTAATGTCGCGGAAATATGAGGATATGTGTACAACCACCCCGGAGGAGATGAATATGACTCTCGATCTGTTCCCATCTAATCTATATATCAGACAGGAGGAAGCCTGCTAGGATCAGAGGCTACTAGAAGCGGGCTGCTGTGTGAAGAAAGCGTATGGACATATTAAATGGCTGGTTTCAATGAACACAGCCCTATTCTTTTTTACAATATTGCTAATACCGGTCCGATAACAAGACTGCTTTCGACTAAAAATTTTACAATGTTGTAATACAGAATAAGGCCGCAGATCTCCATCAGAAAAAGATGTCTTCCAGCCAAACAAGAGCTATGACGTGGTTCTATGCATATAGATGGCTCTAAATCAGAGGCGGGTGTGAACTGTTGTTTTCTCCCCTTTGATGATGAAGCTGCAAATATACTTTTAGAAAGACAACTGAACATTATCTTTGTAGAAGTCTGGCTCTTAGTAGGATCAAACACGGTGCATTTGGACACCTTTTCTTAGAAAACTTGGAAGAGATCTCGGATCATATTTCCGATATCTGAATAAGACAAGCTGGATTTAAAGTCACTCCAAGCACACTGGCATGGGTTAATGTAAAGGATTTTTACGAGGGCGGTTACAAAACTTTGATCTTTCAGCGCTAATTATGTCTACGTCCTTGGTTGCAGTTTTTCCTTTATCTAATTCAAATTGGTTTCCATTCCTATATCATTTGTTATTATCTCCTCCAAATCCTTAATCTTTCCACTTCATATTATTGTTGTTGTACGTTCTATGTCTTGTGTTGTGTCACTTTGGAAGTAAAATAAACAAATCATTTTAATTTATCGGGAATCGTGTCGTCGACGCCTAATAGATTTTATCCTAGATATCCTTCCTGTGGACATCCTTTGATGTAGAATCTATTGATTAAAGCCTAGAAAATCAATCTCATGTGCAATTTTAGCGCCTCCAAAGACTGAGTTAGCCAGCGTATAATAATAACAGTCCTAACAAAAGTAACTGCCACAACTATATCAAATTTTTTATTGGTGGCAGCGGTTGGATTAAAAACTTTATTTTGTGACTCGGCTCTTATCATGGTAAAAAGTTCGTAGATTGAAGTCATTCTGTCGTGATAGACGTGATATTTTTTGGGTATTACTAGAAACGTTCTCTCTAGCTGCCTTACCTTAACAATTTCTGAAGTAAAGGAAAAAATAGTGTACTCTTCCTAATTGAAATTATCAAAGAACACAGTTTCTTGGTGGCAGCGGTTGGATTTAAATTTTTATTTTGCTACTTGGCTTTCATGAAGGTAAAAATTTCGTAGATTAAAGTGATTCTCTCGTGAAAGGAAAGTTTAGCGTACCCTTCTAAAATCGAAGTTACCTAAGACCAAATTTTTGGTGGCAGCGGTTGAATTAAAAATTTCAGTTTGTGACTAGGCTTTCATGATGGTAATGAGCTCGTAGATTGAAGTGATTCTCCCGTGAAACGAAAGGTTAGCGTGTCCTTCAAAGTTACCAAAAACCACATTTTTTTGGTGGCAGCGGTTTATTAAACGTTTATTTTGTGACTTGGCTTTCATTATGGTAAAAAGTTCGTAGGTTGAAGTGATTCTGTCGAGAAAGGATTATTTCAAAATCATATTTTTTCAGTATTTCTAAAAACGTTCTCTGTATTTGCGGTGATTTTACCTTAAAATTTTTTGAATTAAATTCCACGTGTTTTTTTTTTCATTAAATTTTCTATCTAATTTCCAACACGTGTTTATTACAAAACGCAAATATTTTTTCAAATAAATTTCAAGCGTTATATTTTTACTTATAAAGACATTCCTGGATTAATTTGACATATGTGAAAATGATATATATGTCAAATTTCAGCTCGCCATATTCAATATGTCACAAATGTCACGAAATTCAATTCCTACGCGTAAATTTGCGACACGTGCTGTATCTTTGATGTGAGATTGGTCTAGATTCCTTGAGATAAAATTATAAATACGGGGCTTATTCAAAAATAACGCGTTTCGTGTTAAAAATTATTTTAGTTATTTATCTTTTAAATTGCAAAGTGAGTTTCGGAAGGTCGTCGAACAGCGTCGTAGTAATTCTGAAATCAATCATATTTTTTTTAATCTCTTCAATATCCTTATAAAATATGGAGCATATCCACAGTTACTTCCTTCTCTTAAATGAAAATCCTCACCCTTCCAAACATGTCAAATTATTAAAGCAAGGATTTTCATATGAGAAGCCCTTAGGACCGCCAATCTGTTCCTAGCACTATGCAGACATTGATTTACGAAAGTCTGCAAGCTACATGCTATTCCCAAACCATTGCTATTTGAGGTTTAACAACCGTAAAAGAGATCTCACTTGACACGTTGGTTTTAATGATTTCAAAATGTTGAAGGACCAGATGTCATATTTTTTTTTTTGGGGCATACCCTTCAACTTCACCGTCGTCATGGTTCTATACGAGCTTATGCACACCAAAAAAAAAATCTGGAAATACACAAGGAAAAAAAATGTTACAATAATTTTCGACGTTTCGACGATGTATGAAAGGGTGAACTCGAACCACCCAAAACATACCAGGTACATATGTACCTGGTTAGAAGAAGTAGAAGGGGTATGGTTTAAGGTAAGAGATTTTGCTGTTGATAAAGGAGCTTTGGTTCTCTTTCTTTTTCAGCAGAATAAAGCTTTCAGGTCCTGGGGATGCATGGAAAAAAAGCTTCTGACGTGTCGTTGAAATTGGAAAACTTTTCATGGTCATATTCAGCGTCACTGACTGAAAGTTTACCTGGACGGGTGCTCTCTCTCCTTGTAGGGGCTCGACATGCCCTTGTCCTTGTACCATATTTGATTGTGTGCTAAAACTATCTCGACTTTCACTAAAAAAAGCTTTACTGTAGGCTGAATAGAAAAAAATTCCGTTTAAATCCTTGAAATGAGCGAATATCCTTCAGCATCTTAATCACACATACACACGACAATACGATAACGAAGAAAAGGATTTTGTCTGGCCTTAACACATAGTTAAAGACTACTTTGCCGAAACTAAAAGAATAACAGAAGCGTGACACAAATGAAAGTAATTAACATCCTGGGAATCAGGATAATTTTCTGGTAATATCCTTTTTTGTACATGTATCCTTTTCTCCTTTCTAAATCTTTTCCTATCACACACAGAGGAATAGAATTGAATTTATTCTGTTTTTGGTATATTTTTTTATGGTGTGGTGTGCCCTGAGTCAACGTAACAACACAAGGTCATCCTGTGTCCATCCATGTACAAGATATATCCTGGCACCAGAATTTCGTTTACATAACGAAAATGAGCCTCCGACTGATCTTCCTATCTGTGGAGTAACCGTTAGACATTATACGTTATCCATTAAGTTGCACAGTCTCGTAATTTTTTGAGTGAAAGCTGAAGGAAGCTTAGCCATGGTGGATATACAGAATATGGAAGCAGAATCCTGTAGCAAGGATATTACGTTGAATATAGAAACAGAATGAATATTCCTTAGTGGGGGTGTGAGGGCGACTTATAAGATGATTCTCTGTCCACAATCATTTTAGGCTCATCAGTATATTCAATCACTGACTTTGTGTACATCCTGTATATATATACATATCTAAGTACATACTTGTATAAGCTAAGGATGAATCCTTATAAGGACGATACTATGGATATTTTTGCGGTGCGGTGAATCTTGTTGTATATATACATACATATGTATCTAACTTTTTTTTTTTGGTTTTCTTTTGTTTGTTTGTTTAAGTTTTGTTTGTGTGTGCGAATTTTTATTTGATCCTGTTGTTGTCATGAGTTATTTTTCATGGATTTTTATGAGTTTACTCGCTGAGGATACTCAAAAGTATGAGGCAGTAATAATCATTGACTTCGGGGACGATGATAATGATGATGACGATGGCTTCTTGAGAGCGTGAATTTTATTTTCTTTTTTTTCATTTCTAGTCTCCGATATTAATTTTAACGTTTAAAGAAAAGTTTTTTTTTGTTGGTGGTGGAAGATAAATGGTCATGGAGGCGTCTGACTACTTATTCTCGATGATTTGTGTTAGTTATTAAAGTTTTTTTATTTTTTTGTTTATTTATTTTTTTTTAGCTGGTGATGATATTTATTATTTTGATAAAAATGGAATATTTTTATGGATGATTGATGATTGTGAGTTTTTAGTAAGTTATGAAGCTATCAGAAGAAGGCTTTAATTATTCATTGCTTCTGTTAATATTTTATAAACAGATTGACATTGAAATATTGTTGATTTTTTTTTCTAGATTTGTGGAAAAGAGCATTCAACTGTTTTTAAATTTAAATTTGTTATGGGGATAAATCTTAAATTTATATATTCCAAGATATTTGTTGATATATTCATTGAAATCGAACAGATGTTTTAGTAGCATGAATAAATAAGGCTATGAATTGCAGTAGATGTACCAAATTTTGACTTAGCACTATGTATTTCATTTGTGGGAGAGACGTCGAAATTGTACTAATTTTAAGATCTATGAAAAAAACTTATTTTTTGGTTGCATATGTTTTTTTTTAAGTTAGACCTGGAACTAGATTTTAGCTTGAAACATACTCCACTTCGATACGACTCTTTCTTGTCACCTTCTAATGCCCAATACCCTTAATTAAATATGTTTCCACGCTGTCGATCCATCCCTTTTTTGTCCATCCCCGGCTGCGGTTATGTTTTGGATATGTATGCAAAATTGATACTTGAGTCTCTATACTCATGCTGCCTACTTGACCTGCCCAACGAAACCTTGTTGGCAAACTTTAACTATATTCTACTGTTACATTAGTTCGTGATTAGAGTATATGGGCTGGCACCCATGCTATTTAACCTCTGCCTAGAAGGAGTAATTCGCAAGGTTAACATTGATGCGAACGCAACCCTGCTTAACAAATCCAAGCAGTTGGCAGGATATGCCGACGATATAAACTGCCTTGCAAGATCACTGTCATATCTTAGAGAAACATTCAGAAGAGAATTAGACGATGGAGCAAAACATATAGGGCTGCAAATAAACGCAGACAAAATCAAAATTCTAATTCAGTCAAGGGTCGAAAGAAGAAGAAACCACAATACCACCTGGGGGGAATATAACTTTGAACGGGTAAACCAATTTAACTACCTGGGGTCCACAGTCAGCGAAGACAACGATGAAACGATAGACGTACAAAGAAGAATAAACGCCGCGAACAGAACATACTTCTCACTATTGACAGTAATGAAATCCAGAGACATCCACAGAAAAACTAAAATAAGAAGACAATGCATGGAGAATACACTACAATCACGAATTGTACGACTTATACAAAGAATGTAAACTTTCGACCCATGCCAAATTACTACGTTTACGTTGGGCCGGTCATGTCCAAATCCAAAGAATGGATGACTCAGGGATACCAAAAAAGCCTTGTATCTACTACCAGATGGAAAAAGACCAGTTGGCAAACCACGGTTAAGGTGGGAAGATAATGTCAAGGCCGATGCAGCAAAACTGCTCAACACAAGAAACTGGAGACAAGCTGCAGAGCAGAGAGACGTCTGGAGGAAGCAGCTGATGGAGGCCAAGGCTCGAATTGGGCTGTAAAGCCATCGAAGAACAAGAAGAAGAGTATATAAATGAATGTAACCGCCTTATTCATCTTTTAAAAATTTGTGGGCTGGAGTAATTGGGTAGGGTCAACCTCCATTTTCCCCTGATCGAAAGCGGAACGTAGCCTAATCACGGTCTTACAAATTTGTAGTCGTCCTTGCTTTTTTGCACATTCCACATCGAACTTTTTAGATCATTTTGCTTACAATTGTAATGGGTAATCATCGCCTAGATCGGCGATCAGTAATCTAAGCTTTTAGTCTCATTACTGTATTTCTGTATCCTACGCTATTATTTTAACAAATCAGTGATCACTACGCAGATCGCAACTCTAAAGGAGTAAAGATCTTAGATGTAAGACAGCCAACATTTATATAGATCCCATCACGGCCAGACTGATTTGTTTTGCACTAGGTGGTAGTCAAAATATTTATATAAAAAAGGTTTTAGTAAATATCTTATTAATTGGTAAGGTTATCACAAAAATAGTGAAAATAAAAATTGTTGATCATGCAATTACCTACAGCAAAGGTCGCGTGAGCCTTCCTGGGGTATCTCACGCTAGTATTAAAAAAGTATTCTTTGCAAGAAATTGTTTTTTTTTCTGGTTCTTTTAATGATGTATAGTGGTCACAAATACTGCGATCACCTATCATAAGATCAGTTGCGGCCTTACAGAAATCGCGATATATTTCATAAAGGTCCGATCGTTTCGAGCCATCTTCAATAAACTGCAGGGACACCAATAGCTGTTTTCGAAGTCTTGGAAGCACGGGACACAAAACGCGCCATACGGTTGAGAGTACTCAGCTCATCAAGAGCACCCCGACAGTCTGAAAATGATTCTAACATTAGCCTGGCTCTCAAAGAGGATATAGTATAAAATTTATTTTGGATTAATATTCCAATGCTGCAAAAAGGTTCCAGACCAACCAGTGACCAACCGACTCTATTCAGGCCATCTGCAATTTCATTGCAAACGTGGTCTTCTTGGTATGAGATCTACATTATGGTTCATACTGATGAATTATTATAGAAGATTGGGAAAATACAGGATAGGCTTTGATTTCATACTGCGAGAGCTGGCAGCTTAACTGTTCGAGAAAATAAAAACGTTAGATCAATTCGGAGATCTATTTATACAAGTCTGATTGGATTTCCCAGGCACGATTGCTGAATTTAAAATAACACACTTTCAAAAGCTGAGATTTACAGTGGCCACGGAGCTGGACTTAACCTTTGAGATCTTAAAGATCATGAAAATTGGCACCTTTCTCACTTCTGGGATCTGAAAATTGTTGAATGTCCCCGTTGAAGGATTTTGGTCAATCAAACCGAGTACTTTAGTGGGTAAGGCTACTGACTGCCATCCCAGAGGCTCGTGAGCCAATTCTACTTTCCAATTTCGTTCCGTTGCGGTAGTATTTGATCGGAGCTGATGAAACAAAACAGTGCCTTCCTTTGGCTGAACTTTGACTCCTCCAACTACTATTTTTCGAATGAGGTTTTCTGTCCTAACCGTCGCTAGTAGAAATCCATCTTATGTATATACTTAGAGCATTTGCTACAATGTCAAACGATATATTGTGAAAGAATCTCCCTCAACATCGAGAAAGACAGTCGGAGTAATTTAACTCTATTTAACACTGACCTTTTTAGTTAGAGATCAGATTGTGTAAGGTCTTGTCAGAGATAACATAATACTCCGTATAAAGATGCGACAGCTAGAACAAAAAAGCCGAACGCTTTTTGCCTCGGCAGGCCTCTGAGATTGCCTCCCCCTTAGCAACATGCAACATATTCGAGTGTCTAGCTACACAAGGAGGCGAACGTGGTCATGGTCCGCAGCACAAGAGATGCGGTGAGTTTGTGGATAAGGAAGCTAGAATTTTAGGGGGGCAAGGAAAGGAACTGACAACAGAATGTTTCTCGCAACATCTTTCTTTCTTTCTCATTTTTCAAACGTTTGCCTCTAGCTCTACATTGAAGGATTTCCCTGATGCTTTGTATTTTAACTATTTCTTAGAACATTCCGTGTATTTTTTTAATGACTGTCTGAGATCCACTATCAATTTCACTTGATTTCAAATTCTTGGTGAGAGGGTTTGCGATATTTTTAAAATAGGTGATTAGTTGAGGTTTTGGTTACTTTTTTTTATTTTCTGGTATTTCGGTATTGGCTAACTCGATTGATTTTAGAATCGAATTTAGGTATTCTTTGTTTTATTTTATTCAAAATCTGGGACAAGTGCTTTTTATAAATGCTTGTAAAGTTAACTCCCCGCCCACAATCTGCTCAAAACAATTCGATCGTAATTGTTTTGGTAAAAATAAATTAAAAATAGGTTCAATACCTTTATAGGCTTCATGTCCAGTCAATTTTCAGGAAAAACGTATGACAGAAGGAATTCATTCTCGGACTTGCAATTACAGGATTTATCCATTTTAGAGTCCCCTTATCAACAATTAAATATTGAGCTCGTAAATATATACTGCAAACAATGGAAGGTGAAAAACAATTTCTTTATATTTGTTCTTCTGGTGGAAACTAAAAAAAATAAGTTTTCAAATTTTTGGACTTCCATTTTATTAGTTATAAATTTTCAAAAAGTCGAAAATCTTAAAATTTTAACAAATTTTGAAATCTTTAAATTGATCTAGTTCAAAAACTATTTGACATAGAAAGCTGAAAGTAGCACCAATTTCTTCTGCTTCAATAAGGCTTTAATACGTGATATACAATATAGTATTATTGGTAAGAATAAAACTATAGTATTATTAGTAAGAACGAAACTTTTGTTTTTGGAATATCTCAAAATAATATTTCTCCAAATTTTTGAAAAAATTATATTTTGTACATACAATCTTAACGTACATATAATGCCAAAATTTAGGATAGGACGACATTGGGATCATATAGAAATAAATGTTTTTAGGTACTCAATGAACGCAATATAAAAAAACATTTGCCAAAAACATAGCCATTTACTAATTTGGGTATGGCGAATGGAAATAAATGGAAATAAAGTCAACCCTCTAACTTGATCGAAAACTACCCCCAGGACAACTCTTATTACTAAATTTTAGGGTTTCACACTTGCACTCCAAAAAATTTTTGTTTATGGGCTATTTATAAACTATGAGTAATTCTTAAGACCAAAATCAACCCTATCGGTGAAGCGGAAACCACCCCCACAGCAACCCCTAACCTTAAATTATTTTCTTTACGTCCAAAATGAAGGTTCACCACGCCAATTTTTAAAGTACATACACTAGGGCTTATACAAAAACCGACTTATAGGTACATATACAACTTTATCCATTATTATAGTCTCCCTCAGTAGTGGTACATTCATTCCAACGCTTCTCTAACATTTCTATGTCGTTCTTATAGAACGATTTGATCAACCTCCTCATTGGAGCCATATTTCTTGCCGGCGACCATCTTTCTTTTTTAATTTCAGAACAGGTAATATTCGCTTTAGGCTAAATTTGCATAAGTCGGTGTACGTAGAAGCAATTCGAAGTACAACTTGGGCGATTTTGCCTTTGTGGTACGGTGCATTAACTTGGTGAAGGGGCACTTGTTTTTCTTTGCTGTTTTCTTCGCGATTTCGTCGTTAGTTATGTAATATTCACTATGGATCCCCTTGCCTTTTCAAAATAGTCGAAGCACTTCCCAAAATAAGCGTCTGTCCCAGCCGAATTTTTCATGTTTTGTCACTTTGGACGGCTTTCCTGGCAGATCTCTACTTAGTTGATGGCCAATTCAGCGGTTGGCTTCCCCGTCAAATCTGAACCCCACCCTATCTCTTCGGGGGTCCCCCAAGGATCGATTTTATTACCGGCCCTATTTCTTATCGTTATAAATAACCTACTTTCGATCCCCTCCAACCCACTTCTCAGCTTTGCTGACGACGGTACCCTACGTTACTCTTACAGCTACGATAGAAGACAGACTCATGCCAGATCTGTCTTGATGATCGTGAATTAATGTTCAATTCTATTAATAACGACATTAATCTCATTCTAGAGTGGGGAAAAAAGAATCGTGTCGAATTCAACTCCACCAAAACTAAGTACTGTCTTATTTCGAAACAAAAAGCTCAACACTTCACCATCCTTAACAGTGGATGACGTTAAACTAATGGCCGACCCATCCCTACACATCTTAGGCGTGACATTAGCCAAAGACTTGCGATAGAATGACCACATATTCCAATTCGCCAAACAAGGATCCCAGTGCTTGGGATTTCTTAAGAGGTGCAAGTTCCTCCTCCAGCCATCGGCTCGTGCTGTTATTTATAAATCCTACATTCGGCCTCTTCTCGAATACAACTCCCTCGTTTGGGGCGGCGATTCGATAACCACCTTGGTATGGTTAGATAAAGAGCAAAAAAGCGCACTTAAATTAATTGATGACGACACCGCCTGCTCCACCATCGACCCCTTGAGCCACTGTAGGAATGTAGCAGCACTGAAAAAATTTTATCGCTACTATTATAGCGACTGCTCCTCCGAAATAAACGCTCTCCTGCCTCCACGGCAATCTTATAACCACAACACTGGATTAGCCCACTCGTCTCATTCCTTTTACCTACAACGCCCCCTTTCACGCACTCAACAAGATATGAATTCGTTTGTAAATAGAACAACTCGACTGTGGAATAATCTCTCGCAGCCAGTATTTCTGAGATCATACAACATCCAAGAGTTCAAACGCAGGGTTCATCGTCCTCTTCTCCAACACCCCTTCGAACCCTCATAACCCTTAACCTATTCCCCCCCCCCGTACTAAGCTTGTGCTAGACATTGCACCATGACGATAAACGACATGACGCACTGGTAGTACAAAGGGTGATTCCTGAGCTTAGCACTGCCATATAAAAACAATTCTTTGGATATGACAGTAGTGGGGCCATCTATATGATGAACTTATTAAGTGTTGTAATAGATACACACATATGTCTTAATTTTCTTCTTCGTTACTTATTCTAACATCTCATCTTCTATAGATTATATAAGTTTGATAATATCTGTTCGGATAACTCAATGTAGCTGTCAGAAGAAGTGCAATGTATAAATTTAAAACCGTTTTGTTTTTACTGGAAACCCCGAATTTCGAATTACAAAATTTTCTTGTAAAAACCGGTTTTTAAAAACTGACAATCCCTAACATACACCTATTAGATTAAAAATAAATTTTGGAAACGTTACCTCTGCTCTCGGGCATCGGAAATCACCCGCACCATTAGCGGTGAGAGCTAAATTATTTAATTGAAGTTTAGGTATAAAATTAAATAATTTAGTTTTCATCCCCTAGAGCTGGGGTGGCTTCTACCTGAGGGATAGGCATGTTTTAGAAACCATGTCTTATATGAAATATACATACATATGTTCTTGTTCATTAAAAATTGGCAGTGAAACCTTTATTTTGGACATAAGAAAATAATTTAACTTCAGCAGTGGCTGTAGGGGTGGGATCCGCGGGTCTGACAGGGTTGACTTTGGGCCACAAATAGAGCAAGTGTGAAACCCTAAAATTTAGTAATAAGGGTTGTCTTGGGGATAGTTTTCGATCAAGTTATTATTCCAAAAGATAGTCCAAAAACAAAAGTTTCGTTCTTACTAATAATACTATAGTTTTATTCTTACCAATAATACTATATTGTATATCACGTATTAAAGCCTTATTGAAGCAGAAGAAATTGGTGCTACTTTCAGCTTTCTATGTCAAATAGTTTTTGAACTAGATCAATTTAAAGATTTCAAAATTTGTTAAAATTTTAAGATTTTCGACTTTTTGAAAATTTATAACTAATAAAATGGAAGTCCAAAAATTTGAAAACTTATTTTTTTTAGTTTCCACCAGAAGAACAAATATAAAGAAATTGTTTTTCACCTTCCATTGTTTGCAGTATATATTTACGAGCTCAATATTTAATTGTTGATAAGGGGACTCTAAAATGGATAAATCCTGTAATTGCAAGTCCGAGAATGAATTCCTTCTGTCATACGTTTTTCCTGAAAATTGACTGGACATGAAGCCTATAAAGGTATTGAACCTATTTTTAATTTATTTTTACCAAAACAATTACGATCGAATTGTTTTGAGCAGATTGTGGGCGGGGAGTTAACTTTACAAGCATTTATAAAAAGCACTTGTCCCAGATTTTGAATAAAATAAAACAAAGAATAATTACCTAAATTCGATTCTAAAATCAATCGAGTTAGCCAATACCGAAATACCAGAAAATAAAAAAAAGTAACCAAAACCTCAACTAATCACCTATTTTAAAAATATCGCAAACCCTCTCACCAAGAATTTGAAATCAAGTGAAATTGATAGTGGATCTCAGACAGTCATTAAAAAAATACACGGAATGTTCTAAGAAATAGTTAAAATACAAAGCATCAGGGAAATCCTTCAATGTAGAGCTAGAGGCAAACGTTTGAAAAATGAGAAAGAAAGAAAGATGTTGCGAGAAACATTCTGTTGTCAGTTCCTTTCCTTGCCCCCCTAAAATTCTAGCTTCCTTATCCACAAACTCACCGCATCTCTTGTGCTGCGGACCATGACCACGTTCGCCTCCTTGTGTAGCTAGACACTCGAATATGTTGCATGTTGCTAAGGGGGAGGCAATCTCAGAGGCCTGCCGAGGCAAAAAGCGTTCGGCTTTTTTGTTCTAGCTGTCGCATCTTTATACGGAGTATTATGTTATCTCTGGTCTTGTCTTCTGGAAGGACCAGATCAGGGTACTGCATGATCCAAAATTTTGATTTTCATCGTTCTAGAGATAAAACTACCATTTAAGTAGTAACTCCTTAAAAATCACCATGTTCGATACTCTGTCCTTGAATAAATTAGTATCGATCAATGAAGATCAATAAGTACTTTTGATATTTCATTCGTTCTATTACATTTTTTGAATTTCTGAGAATTGTTCCTAGTGGTTTTGATTTTTGTTTGTCTATTTTGACTGGTGTATAATGTGTTCCAAAATTTTGGGACACTTTCACATCTGCTTTTGGGACAATCCTACATGCAATTTTTGAAATATTATCAAAAAATAATAACAAATAAAAACACCAAAACTGTTAGTCGTTTCTCCAATTAAATTTATTTTTATTTTTATTAAAAAAATCAATAATTTTTGTGTTTTTTTTATTTTTACAATTTTCGAAATTAGACAAAAACAAAATATTAACTTAAAATTATAAATCTTGACCCTAAAATACAAAAGGAAGCAAAGTGTAATTACATATATTAATCCCTTTATAAAAAAAGGACGAACCATGACAATAACACACTTCAATACCTCTCGGGTTAAGAAAAATAAATTTGTTGTCTTTTTTTTTGCTTTTTTTTATTTCTGAATGGAATGTTTGTGTATGGAGTTCAAATATTTTCACATATAGGTATAAAATAAAAATTAATAAATGTATATAGAGCTGCTGCTGGATCCTTCACCGAATTCTTTGCGCGTGTTATAAAATTTATAATTTTTTCAGTTAGTAAAATTAAGAAAAAATTGTGTCAGTTTTTTAGTTGTTTTTTCTGTATAACGAACTTAAAGTAAATTTTATTTTTGTTTATAACAAAAAAATTATAAAGGAAAAGTCAACAGCCTTGAGATAAGAAATAAAGAAGTTAACTTTTAACATAATCCACATTATTTTTTGTATACATATACCCCGAAGGATTATAAGTTTTTTTTATTTTGTTATAAAACAAAGCTAAAAGCTTATGGAATTTTGCTGGATTTTAGTAATGTGGTTTAAGTTTAAAGGGTAACAAAAAGGATTACATAATTTCCATTAAAATTTAATAAAAAAAATAAAATCTCTTAACTAAAATGAAAATTGTTTAAGGGTTTTTGAAGATTGTTAGTAACACAAGTAAAAGTACAGTGCAGAAAGTTTATGAAAATAGCTACGTGTAAATAGCCATGAAAATAATTCCCCAAAGGACGAAGAAGTGTGAAAGAAAACTGCCAGCCTTATCCTGGCATAGATTGCTTAAATGAAAGAAAAAAAAGGAACTTTCCTCAAGGCCATTAAGTTTCTGTCCCTCAACAAACAGGCCTCCCCTAAAAAGGATGCTTTTCGTCCTTTCTCAATGTCTCACGACTATTTATCCTCTTTACGTGTTATATACATACATACAGAGGGTAAAACGTGAAACGTTGAAAACTAACGAAGAGTTCAACGATCCTGATTTTGTTAAGGTCATCCAAAACACAAACAAAAAAAGAAACAACACAAGGATACAAAAAATGGGGGGGAGTCTGCTTGTTGAGCTGGAAGCACAACTTCCATCATTTTATAAATGTAGCAAGCTTAGTATAATATCCACACAAAAAAATATATATATTAAAAAAAGGTAGAGGGGATGAGTATTTAGCATAAACCAAAATTGAACCCCTCATTATCATAATTTTATCATCATCTTCTAACGCGAATATGTATGTATGTATATATCCCTATATAAAAGTATAAATTTCGAAAATACTAAAAAAAAAGGATGTTCGGCCCTTGCCAATTGATTGTTGATTAGAGGTCGAACAGACTAATAAATTTTGATTTAATATCACAGTAGAGTTAGTGGGCAGGATATTATCATCTCTTCTTCTTATACAAACAAATAAAATAATAAAAAAATTACACACACTACCAGAAATAGGAAGTGTGGTGCTTTTTACAAAATTAAAAAAATTAATAAAAAAAAAATACTAAAATTTAGTAAAGTAAATATTATATATAAATTTATGCATGTGTTTTTAATATCTTAAAAAAAGAATTGTTTACTTAAAACTAAATTATTATTATTATTAATAATTAAAAAAAATTAAAAGAACAATAATATTGGCACTTAAAGTGTTACGCTTCGAGCTAAATTTATAAAAATTGGTAAAAATGTTTTTTTGGGTCCTTTTTAGTTGTTGTTTTTGAAACCCAATTTTACTATTTTATTTATTTTTTTGTTATCTTCACTGGTTTAATAATTTTTTCTTTATTTTTTAGTTTATATTCTCATTTTGTTTTTTACTTCTTAATTAATTTCTAATTTTATTGTAGTTGTTTTGAGCTTGGTCAAAAAATTTAATTTATTTTTTTGTTTTGTTGTGACTTTATGAAATTTCCATTGAAGGCAGTTTTTTTTGTCTTTACCAGTTTCTAGATTGTGGATCTCCTCCTTGCTGGAAGGTGCTAACTCGTGATTCGGAGTATTGGGAAACAATTCGGCCGCCACGTGGTGGTGGTGGTGGACGTGGTACAAATGATGTCTGAAATAGAAAACAGTGATAATAGTAGTATTTGAAATGGAGGAGTTAAATTAAATTAAATCCCACTATAGGAATATTTGCTTAAAACTGCCCGCTAAATAGATAGGTTGCAATTCTACCAGCAGAAAGTTCCACAGTAGAGATATTAAGACGCAAAGTCTATACTCAATGTAATCCCTTAGGGAGCTTAAGGGGTCAATGGTAGAAAAAACGGCGGCGTCACCGATAACTATCTAACCACACCAAGGGCCGTCCAAATGAGAGAGTTGTATTCGAGAAGCGGCCGAATGTGAGGAGAGGAAACTCAGCTCTTAAGAAATCCCAACTGGGATGTTTGTTTGGCAATTTGGAATATGTAATCGTTCCATCGCAAGTCTTTTGGTCACGCCAAAAATGTAAATGAGATGGGTCACCATTAGTTCAACATGATCCACTAGCATGGATGGATAGATGTTGCACTCTTTATTGGAAATTAGACGGTACTTGGTTTTGGTGGGTTAGAATTCGACACGATTCTTGCTTCCCCAACCAAGAATGATTTCAAAGTTGGACATTAGTTCACGGTCATAAAGGCAGGATCTAGCACGTATATTTGTCTTGCATTGTCGAAGCCGTAAGAGTAACGTAAGGTGCCGTCGTCAGCGAAACTGAGAAGTAGGTTGGAAGGAAGTGAAAGGAAGTTCTTTATAAAAATAAGAAATAGAGCGAGGGATAAAATTGAATGAGATTCAGATTTGACGCCATACAATATTACCTTCATTGAACGGTCGGAAAGGAAACTCTCAATCCAATTCAGTAGAAGAGAGTCGACTCCAATAGCTTTGAGTTTTGCTAGCATACTCTATGAAAAGATTTGGATGTACCTAGAGCAACCAACCTAGATTCACCTAATCGTAGCAAACTTCGGTTGAGGTGTTCTGTGAGGCAAATTAAAAAATATTTTTGGTCTATCGTTTATAAGCTGATAAGATTCTAGATATCCCATAAGCATTTTTTTGATTATCGTCTCCATGGTCTTGGAGAGAAGAGAAGTATGTAAGTGGTCAGATTTCCAAGAGGCGAATCATCTTCGACAGAGTATCGCATTGGATGAGAAGTAAGAAATAGATCGAGCTTATTCACCAGCACTGGTGCCATTTGAGTAAGCCAGCCAGTTTATATTGTGAACATTGAAATCACCCGCAACAATTGTTTCACACTCTGAACTGTGTGACAAAAATCCCGAGATTTGTTCGGAAATAGAATCATCAATGACCTAGGTCAGTATTTGGTGATATTTGGGTTTCACTAAGTGCGAGAATTGGGGGCTTAAAAATCGATAAGTGGCACCCTACAGAAGTAAAATTTGCATGAAGTCCACGCACGTTACAAAAGTCAACGCAAAACCAAAACTTGTAATTGGACCTCGGTTGCGCGGGCTCAATCGCCATGTTGTGGACCAAATATTCGCTAAATTCTCCCAAAAATAATTGACCCTTTTCCCTAAATAATGGAATTGCGCGTTGTTCATTAACCATTTTCAAGGTCCAACAAGAAATACAAGTTTGATAAATTAAACCTCAAACAAAAATTACAAAACTCATATTGCAATCCCAGTTGCAGTTATTACAACCATGCACATTTTCCCTGCACGGGAACGACAGCGGTGCCGGTAATATGAGTCCTTTGTCTGATAAGATAATTTGCGCGCTCACTTCAGGTGTGAGAAACGCTAAATAGGCACTTAACGTGCGAACAAAAATTAAATAAATTGAAGGTCAAAGTCGCCCGTGAGAACTGCCAAATCCGCAGTTTTTCTTGAATGGAGAGCGACTTTGTGAAAATGGCGAGTTTTTGAGTTTGTAAGAAAAAGTAATTTTTCTGGAAAACTCAGAGTTGGTTTTTAATCGCGAACCGGAAAGGTGCTATTTTTGAACGTGGCGGTTACAACGGGCGGCGGTGTTCGGGATTTTCCTATAAATTATAAATTGAAGAAAGTATTGTGGATATATTTTATAAATTGAAGAAAGTATTGTGGATACATTTTATAAATTGAAGAAAAGAATTGTGGATTGGTTTTATAAATTGAAGAAAAGTATTGTGGATAAATTATAAATTGAAGAAAAGTATTGTGGATAAATTATAAATTGAAGAAAAGAATTGTGGATATATTTTATAAATTGAAGAAAAGAATTGTGGATTGGTTTTATAAATTGAAGAAAAGTATTGTGGATAAATTATAAATTGAAGAAAAGAATTGTGGATAAATTATAAATTGAAGAAAGTATTGTGGATAGATTTTATAAATTGAAGAAAAGAATTGTGGACTGGTTTTATAAATTGAAGAAAGTATTGTGGATATATTTTATAAATTGAAGAAAAGAATTGTGGATTGGTTTTATAAATTGAAGAAAGTATTGTGGATAAATTATAAATTGAAGAAAGTATTGTGGATAGATTTTATAAATTGAAGAAAAGAATTGTGGATTGGTTTTATAAATTGAAGAAAAGTATTGTGGATAAATTATAAATTGAAGAAAGTATTGTGGATATATTTTATAAATTGAAGAAAAGAATTGTGGATTGGTTTTATAAATTGAAGAAAAGAATTGT
>CATLJY010000003.1:0-60417 GCA_949987705.1 Thereva unica | reverse complement strand
CAATCAACTGTTTTAACTCTGTATCATCCTTTTGTGCTTCTGCGATAATGCTTAAATCTATTTGTTTTTCGCTAACCGCGTCACAATTGCTATTTTCTACGGTTACCCGTGATAAAGTATCAGCTACTACATTTGATTCTCCCTTGATGTATCTAATATCGGAGGTGAATTGGGTAACATAGTCTAATTGTCTTGCTTGTCTTGGACTTCTCTCCGCTTTGGTCCAAATTGCGGAGGTTAAAGGTTTGTGATCCGTGAATACTGTAAATTCACGACCTTCCAAAAAATGTCTAAAGTGTTTAATACTTGAGTACATTGCCAAAAGCTCTCTATCAAATGTAGAATACTTAATTTCTGCATTGTTTAATTCTCTGGAATAAAACGCTAAAGGTTCGCTTTCATTGTTGTTAATTTGTTCCAACATTGCTCCAATCGCAATGTTTGATGCATCAACCGTCAACTTCAAAGTAGGATTCTCCGCTGGATGCACTAATAACGTTGCCGAAATAAAAGCCTTCTTCACTTTGACGAACGCGTCTTCGCATTCTTCCGTCCAGTCAAAATTTTTTAAACTCTTAGGTTTTTTAAGCTCCCTAACTAAATGTATATGAATGGGGCTTAACAACTCTGCTAATCGTGGAATGAATCTGTGAAAGTAATTTACCATTCCTATGAATTGTTGAATCTGCTTAATGGAAGTAGGTGAAGGGAAATCCTGGATGAATTTAATTCTATTCTCAGAAGGAAGAATCCCGTCCTTCGTAATTTTGTGACTTAAAAATTCAATTTCATGTACACCAAAAAGACATTTCCCTGGGTTAATATTTATTCCGTATTCTTCTAAACGGCCGAACACCTGTTCTAAGTGTTTCTTGTGTTCCTCCTTATTTTTGCTTGCAACCAATATATCATCAATGTAGACAAAAACGAATTCCAAACCAGTTAAAACTCTATCCATAAATCGTTGGAAAGTTTGAGCAGCATTTCTAAGTCCAAAGGGCATTCGAGTAAATTCGAATAAACCGAAAGGTGTAGTTATCGCTGTCTTATAGATATCTTCCTCTGCCATAGGTATGTGATGGTAAGCTCTCACTAAATCAATCTTCGAAAATATGGTACAACCATTCAAATTTAACGTAAAATTTTGAATGTGAGGAATCGGGTATCTGTCTGGAATTGTTATTGAGTTTAGTCTCCGGTAATCTCCGCATGGTCGCCAATCAGTGGAATCTTTCTTTGGAACCATGTGTAGTGCTGATGAGACTGATGATGAAGATGTTCTGCATAAGCCTAATTTTACCATGTGCTCGAATTCTAATTTAGCGATTTTAAATTTATTAGTGTCGAGTCTTCTAGGTCTTGAAAATGGTAGTTGACCTTTAGTGGTAATAGTATGCACTATATTATGTCGTACAGGTAAATCATAGCGTGGAGGTTGAGTTAGTGAGGGAAATCTAGATAAAACATTACCATATTCACCATCAAAGGAACAATGCCTGGGTGAAGGAGAATCTGTTTTAATCATGATTCCATTAACTGTTAACTCGGTGTTACCATCTATTATTCTCTTATTTTTAAGATCAACCAACAAATTGAATCCAGAAAGAAAATCTGCGCCAATAATAGGTTTGTCGACGCTTGCTATAATGAACGGAAAAGTTAAATCTCGTCTTAATCCAAAGTCTATCTTAAGAAGTTTTGTTCCGTAAGTATGGATAATTGATCCGTTAGCTGCCGTAAGAATTAAATTTGGATTTCTCTTACATTTGCCACAATATGAATTCGGTATTACTGATAATTCAGCTCCTGTATCAATTAAAAATTTAAGTTTATTTTCTTTATCGTAAATAAAAAGTCTATTAGATTTTTTTAGAGTATTATTTTTAAAACACGCTGAAGGGATATTTAGTTTTTTTGATTATTATAGTTGCAAGGTTTAATACATCTTTTAGCTTTGTCGCCGAATTTAAAATGAAACCAACAAAATGGTTTATTATTATTATTATTGTATTTAGATCTATCACGGCTTCTACTTCTAGACCTTGACCTATGATGAAACACATTATTCCTATTAAATGTAAGTTTCTTAATTAAATCTGTTAAATTTTCGATTTTATTTTCTAAATCATTAACCTTCTTAGCATAATCAATGTTATTTATATTAATACATTTTTGGTTTACAAAAGGATTTGAAGAACAATCATTGATGGATGAAGTATACTGAAATCTGGAACATTCGAAAATTTTATCTGCTAAAATTAGAATATCTTGAATGTTTTGTTTGTCAGAGGACATCAATGCGATGTTAATACTAGGCGGTAATTTTCGCATCCAAAGTTTTCTAATCAGGTCCTTTCCTAAATTCGAAGATGTTCCTGCAAGTATCTCCATTGATCTATAAAATTCCGATGGTTTACGATCTCCCATCTCAGAATTGCATAATAATTGTTCCAACTTTTTCTCTTCAGACTCTGTAAATCTTTGAATTAATGTTGTTTTTAATGCTTGGTATTTATTCTCCGATGGTGGGTTTTGAATGAAGTCCAATATATTCATTATTATTTCTAAAGGAAGAGCTTGTATCACATGTTCGAATTTAGTCTCATCTAGTCTAATTCCTTTCGAGTTAAAATGACTTTCTGTTAAAATAAACCATGCTTCTGGGCATGGAGACCAGAAAGTTGGTAGCTTAACAGCCGATGCACTGATATTCTCACTATCAACGTGCATTCTCTCACTATCACCACCTTGGACACTCATATTAATCACAATTTTTTTTAAATAAAACTCACGTAAAAAGAAGTTCAATAAAATTTCGACTTTACTTAAAAACTTCGCGATACTTTAAAATAACACCCGTGGACGTTCGCGAAAAGAGTCGATTAATACTCAAACTTAAATAAATTCCCGAAAATTTTATTCAAGTCTCACTTCCTAAAAAAAAAATTTTTAGAGGAAAAATATTTGAAAGAGGAAATAAATTGAATTGTCGCCACTACTAAATTATGTAAGTGTAATGTTTTTTTTTTTTAGTGTAAGCAATTCCATACAATTTAAATTTTAAAATTAAAGAAAAATATTTAATTAAAATAAATACTTGGTCTCCTCAATAAAAAAAGAACCTCTTCTTAAAATTTTTCCACAAATGCTTTTCTTTCTTGAATCTTCTTCTTTTCTTCGTAAAATTTTCAAAATTTTCTTCATATCTTCTTTCTTCATAAATTTTCTTTCATAAAAATTTTTTTAATTCTTCTTTCTTCTTTTTTCTTTGAAAAATTTCTTCGTTCTTCTAATGTCGGGGTCACCAATATGAAATGGGGTCGGACTAATTTTTGCCGTCTTCCCTCATTTCATAGCAATATATAAGGGATATATATATATATTGCCAATAAAACTTTTACTGCACATATTTTATTTTAATGTTATTCTTTATTTAATATGTTTATTTAATATTTATTTATTATTATATTTAATAGTTTAAGATTTTTATATTTTTTATTATGTCACATTAAAAAATTACATAACGGTTTTAATTAGATAACTTATTATAGGAGACTTCCTTTTTGAATAAGCTCCTAACTAATACTCTTACAAAAATTCAAAATAATTTTTAATATCACAATATTTGTGTGGCTATGTTTTTAAAATTGATTCTGTGTACAGTGTATACATACGTGATATGACAATCCAAATTCCCCAAGTGTATTTAATAGTAGTAGTGAGAATCCAAATTGTGACGTAACCAAAAACACTGTACTTAAAATTATTAGAACAGAAACTGAGTGGATACTTGAATAAAACTTATTACAACGAAAAACGTATATACAAGTAGCGACTGCTACAGGAGGTATGTAAGAATGACGCGGAAATTTTGATGAGCGACATTTAAGACGACTTCGAAAATATCAACTCAACTAAGTCGACTCAACTGAGTAATACCACAAACGTTGTAATACTTACAAGTGAAACAGCGAGTATCGTTTATATAGAAGTGTTACAGTGAATTGTTAACCTTGAATAAATATGTATATTCTGCACATTTTTGTGCGGGCGGTATGATCAACTGTCAAAACATGTAACGAAGATACACGATAACGAGAAACAGCAACGGATCAAATCAGTAGTCTTATAATGTTGCCAATGTTCGTCTCCAGCCGTAATGTATTTGGTCGATTTGTTTAAGGGGCCGAAATTGTGAATTTTTGGGCTGCACAGTAGCTGGGAAAAAATGTTAAGGTAACCAGGGGGAAAGTTCGGCACAGGGAGCCAATTACCTGGAAACGTCAAAATCTACTCGTACGAGACGTATTCTGAATTTGATTTCTAGGTGTCTGTTGTTTACGCAAAACAAATTTTTTCTGGTAGTTGGTGCTGAACATCCTATTTAAAAAAAAATCGTAGTTAACATTAAGTCCAGTGCAATTAGTAAATGAAATTGCATTTCATGATGTACGAAATTTTTTTTGGAATTTGTTTGGGTACATCTGACAATATTAAAACCAAGTTTGTGGGGTCGCAGTGTGTTGGGAAAAGCCGCTATCTTGAAAAAGAGGTAGAGGTCGTTTATACTAAATAACCAGTTTCCATGCAATGATAGCTGAAAATGATAAATGGAAAGGTGTTGGAGAATAAAATTATCTACAAAATGAGCCCTCAACGAAGTCTGTAAGTTGATTTGGCTCAAAGCTATGGCCGCTCAAAGTTCAACCTTGATCATGTGGCTGGGGTTGAATGCAGTTTTTTGCGATTAACTCGTAAGATATTAATTTGTGTTGTTTAATGCCGATTACCAAACTTAAAGTTCTAGTAATTACCTGTAGAATAAACTCTTAGTCGTCGTTCTCGCTTGTATAGTTTGCGAGTAATCCAACGCCAAAGTTCGTACTGCACGTGCCTGAAATAACTGATAACGCCATTTTTTTTGAATATCTCCTTAACGGTTGTTCATATGATAATGTAGTACGCAGCAGAAATGCGGGTATTAAAATATCTTTCAAATCGGCTATTGACCGAAACTCTATGTCGTTTCATGTCCGCGACATAACGGGTGAAAAGTTAACAGCGGAGGATGTGACACCTCTCGACGAATAACTCGCTTCCAGCCAGAATTTTATGTAACGCCTTGAATTATCTATATTTTGGGTTATTTAACTGCTTTGGAAAATTATAATAATGGGAAATAGTATCTAAGAATCATCGTTTACCAATAACAATGGTGAGTTTTTCGTTGACTTTTGCAGTTCCCACCAACTCATGGTAGGTGGAACTTAACTTTTGTCACAAGAAGATACACAAAGAAACCTGCGTATCGCCCGATGGTAGAACGAGAAATCAGATAGATCATGTGACCGTCAGCCGCAGATGGAGAACTATTCGGGGGGATGTCAGGAGTTTCAGGGAAGCAGATACTGGAAGCGACCACCATTTGGTAGTAGCAACTATTCGTCTTAAAATCGCTGCAATCAGAAAGGTTCAACACGATCCTAGAAACCGTAGACGGTTTAACGTAAACCTTCTGCGGGAGTCCGTTGAAAAGCGAGCATTTGCAGGAAATCTGCAACTCATATTAATCCAGCAAATCGTTTCTGACGACACAAATATTGAAGAGCTGTGGAGTACGACAAAGAGCGCTATATTGACGGCTGCGGAAACGAGCATCGTTTATGTCCAAAGAAACCATCAACCTTGGATCTCGGACACAACCTGGCAAAAAATAGAACGCAGAAGGGCCCTAAAAAATAACGCAAACTCCACAAGCGACCCCGAAAGACATTACCAACTAGAACGGGAATACTCCCAATCACACCGGGAAGTAAAGAGAAGTGTCAGGCGTGGTAAAAGGCAGCAGATAAATGGGCTACAGAAAAAGCGGAAAACGCGCAAACACAGGCAACAGTAAGGTGCTGTACCACATCACTAAACAGCTCTCGGGAAATAACTCTACTAAAAAGCATACCATTAAGAGTGCTGGAAGGTTACTGTGCAGCGACGAGGAGTAACCCCAAAGATGGAGATATTATTTCTTCGCCGCCCAGAATGGTTCACTTACACAGGAACCTCACGAAAGCAGCAACAATGCACAGCCAATAAGAATCACCACCCGGGCCCCATCCAAGTCGGAATTAGTAGCCGCAATTCATGCGATCGCCAAAGGTAAAGCAGGTGGAAAAGATGGCATCCCGCCAGAAGTGTTGAAAGCCGTCTCAAGCCTCATAGCAGATGCGCTTCAATCAATCCTGGAAATTGCATGGAACACCTGTACCTTTCCGGAGGATCGGACGGAAGGTATCATAGTCAAAATACCAAAAAAGGTGGACCTTACAATATGCGACAACTGGAGAGGCATCTGTTTATTATCTACTTTAGGCAAAATTTTGTCTCATATATTACTATCTAGGATAAGTGAGGCAATAGACCGAACGCTTAGGAGGCAGCAGCCCGGATTCAGAATGGGCCGCTCATGTATTGATCATATTAACGCCTTGAGAATAATTGTGCAGCGGTCCACTGAATTCCGATCCCCCTTTTACCTCGTAGGCTATGAGAAGCGCTCGACTCGGTTAATAGGAGCTTTATATGGCAGGCACTACGGCGACGTGGACTGCCTGATAAAATAATAGAATTGATAAAAGCCCTATATAACAATTCCAAATGCAGAGTTCTCCATAATGGAAAATTATGCGACAGCTTTGAGGTGAGCTCAGGAGTGCGACAAGGATGCCTACTTTCGCCTTTACTATTTCTTAAAGTAATAAATGGCATCGTTGTCGGCGCTCTAGATAGTAGAGTAGAACAGGCGGCATGCAATAAGGATCTCGACTACGCAGATGATATCTGTTTGCTGGCCCACAGACACCAGGACCTCAAAAACATGCTAAACAATTTGGCAACAGAAAGTAGTCCAGCAGGCTTAAGGCTAAATCCGACTAAAACTAAAGAAATGCGGATAATGCAAACACCATTGAACGGACAGCGCTGAATAACCGTAACGTGGAACTGGTGGATAAATTTCTGCTACCTCGGTAGTATTATTGCCGAAAATGGCAGTGCATCGGAAGACCTAGAACGACGTGGAGGAGAACTTTACTAGCAGAAGCCGCATCAGCTGGGAGATCCTAGTCGGAGCTGAGAGCTTTCGCCCAAAACAGAGTTCGTTGGAGGGCAACTGTTTCCGCCCTATGTTCCATGAGGGATAAGTTTCGCGTTAAAAATAAAAACAATAATAAAAAACTAAGAAATATATAGAAGTAATATACTGTAAAATATAATATAAGTGATATACTGTAAAATATAATATAAGTTATTAACCAGCCTATAAAAGGCAAGTGAAAATAAATCAGTTGAAAATAAACATCAAGTGTTGTTAGTTTTCTATTTGGAGAAGACCACATAATTATTTTCTATTGGGAGAAGACACCCAATATGGCTGGTATAACCCCTAGTTTTAACCCCTTAAGGGCTGAAAATAATTTATTTTTGGCTGACAGTACGCCCACAATCGAATTTGAAGCACAAACTTGAAAAAAAAAATATTTTTTACAATTTTTGCCATTTTTGGGTAGTTTAGGGGTAGTTTCAACCCTTTAAGACTACCCCTTATCATAAAGTTCGCCTTAATTTAGTACAAATCAACCACCTTCGCACATAAATATTAAAAAAAGTGCATTTCATCGCATTAGTTTTTATTATTATTGATATAATCGGGAAAACCCCCTGAAAATGGGTGTTTTTTGCATTTTTAGGGGTGACGCCCATGTTTTAGGACCGCGGGACCCCGATTTTCGGGATCAGCGACCCCAAAAACCTTTAGGGTTCGATTTTCTTAACGGTGTTATTTTGGAACACCCTAACGCGCGTTTTGAATGGACTACAAAAGAAACGTAAGAAATGGTAAAAAATCATACTAATTAATTAATTAAAAAAAAATTAAAATTTCGAAGAAAGGAAACTTTTCGTTACATGTTTATCTATGCATCCATAAAAAAATCAATTCTATCTCTTCTAGTCTGCTCCAACGCGTGACGGTACGTACAAGTAGACACACAGTCTCAGAGAGACACTTTCTTTTATTAATAGAGAAAAAGATCACATCATAAATTTTAAAAACAATAAAAACAAAGTTAGTCCTTGATTGTTAAGCCAGTATGGCTAGATATCCAATCCAAATAAGACGAGATGCGAGTATTCGCTACTGGAAAACCACGCTCACACCAAAAAATACCAAAAGATACTAGACCAACAGCTATAGTTATTGATTTATCTGAATTCTTCATAACTATTGGACCTCCAGAATCCCCGAAACAAGTTGATTTTCCGTCTTTTCCACTTGTACATAAATTTGTGTCTCTAATACAGTCTGGACTCCAGACTCCAGACTCTGAAGCGTACGCCTTGCATTCCACGTTGGAGATAACTTGAATTTCAACATAGCGAAGAACAAGCGAAACCTCTGGAGGGTTCTCTCTAGTACTCCCCCATCCCGTAACAGTTACAAGTTTGCCTGTTATATCAGGTAGGCTACGAGGTGGAAGTTGCACCAGTTGAATGTTTTGAGTGAGTTGAACAGGGTTAGGAAGTTTAATCAAAGCGATATCGTTGGAAACATCTAAATTACTCCATTTCTCGTGGATGATGAAATTAGTTTTGGAAACTTTAATTCTGAGTTCTCCGTCAGTTTGCTCCGTTATGTTGTGCGATCCAAGATATACGCGACCCTCCACCGTTCTGAAATTGTAATGATATATTGGTTTCTTATTTGTTTCTTAGATGTTCTAATAAATTTGTAGAATTTTGTTATAATGCTTACGTATCAAGACAATGAGCTGCGGTAAGGATGTGCTCTGTACTGATTAAGGACCCACCGCAAAAACGTGTTTTCCCGTCAGAAACTTTATACCTACATTAGTCCAGCTTGATAAGGAAAGGAATGTGGAACAGCTTCCTCTCCGCCAACAATCTTTTTTTGTGTAATTTTTTTACAAGTTTTCGACTTAATGAACGGCGACATATCAATATTTTTTGGACGAACTTCCAACCAGTTAATTTCTTCATCCGCACCGACGGCAAAAACTGCCAGCAAACAAATCACGAAAATACTTTCCATTGTTATGCCTTTCAACTTAGATTCTTAACTGGTAATTATTTATTTTTGGCCGGTATTTATACCTTGAAGAAAGCTTCATTTAACTGTAATAATCGATTTCTACATTTCCTAATGTCATATATGTATGTAGCAAAAACCCGCGTGCGTTGCAACGCCCAATGTGCACATTACACATTAGCTTTTTTTATTAAATAAAATATTAATTTTTATTACAATGATAAATGAAATTAATTATACGGTTTATCCCGCGGTCAAATCAGAACTGAATTTAGTTGTTATAATTTTCTTATCCCAAGGTACCTATTAAGCGAAAGATCAGCAGATTTCTATCTGTTTCCTGGAACTTAGTCTAGCAAGGGATTTAAGATCACATGAAAGAAAATGTGTGTGAAGTGTTTAGTCAACAAATGTTGTTGACTAAGAAATATTACTCGAAAGGAATTTATGTGGGAAAGGAAAATAGTTACATTGTTTGGATGGGTTTTTGTGGGAAAGGAAATCAGTTATCCAATTTCAGTTAAAAGCTGATTATTTGGATATATACCTTGCACAGTCTGGGGTAGGAAAAAGTTCTAATGAAAAAAAGAACTAGTCTGCAAAACTTGATTTTGGATACATAAAAAGATTAATGATGCACTAAGTGCACAATAGGCACCTAGCCAAATATATTCAGAATCGTCCGCGTAGGTTTTGCTTGCACGGGGATTTGATGCCCTGCGCAGAACTTCGATTATGTCTTCAAATTGTTACTCCCAAAAAATGTGCCAATAGGAAAAATGTGCCATCAAGGAAGCCAAAAATGCGCTCTTTGGTGTCCCTAAAAAATCAAATAAATGCATTGCACACACATTTTCTCTCTGTTTGAGACGAACATCGGCAACGTTAAAGATGTGTGTGCGTGTGTTATGTTTTAGCGGGGCGATACTACTAACACTAATATGGTCCTGAACAGAAGGGGCGCAAAGAAGAAAGTCCACTAGTTAATTAGACTTGTTGATGCTCTTGGTGAAATTCAAACGCACAGGGAACTGAAGACGTTTAAACTGAAACGGAATGCCTGTAGGTATGATTGGGATTCTAGGAATGAATACATCTTCGCCTGCGGCATGTCTAGTCATAAAAGTAGCTTCAATAATGTTTGGCATTAGTTTTTTAACAGAGAGTCGCGTACCATTGCATAGAGAAAAAGGGTGTACATTCCTAAGTTGCATAATTGGTACACCAATCTTCAACTCCAAAGTATGAGAGGGTACTCCGGGTAAATCCTGTAAAAGTTGTTTATTGATAGAGTTGACATATCTTCGTTTCTTGGGGAAACAATTGCTCTTTTATATAGCCAAGCATGATTGGTGAAGTGTTCTGCCACATTTGGAAACACTTCATGTGTCTCTTGTGGTGCTTTCACAATTCTTCCAATATGTCCTAATTCTATAGATCCATCTGGATTATGTGACGGCACAGCTCCATTTCCTAGTTGAAGTAAATTGTCTGCAAATTGCTGGCAGAGGGATCACAGTTTACATAAACTCGCATGTTTGTTGATAATGCAAGTTTATGAATGCCATTCCAAATGTATGAAGATTTTAAACAGGCCTGCATTTCATCTAATCTAACTCCACGGGGTATAACTGGAAGTGGCTGTCGAAAGTCTCCAACCAGGACGAAGGTGACTCACCCATGACATCATCTTTACCTCTCATGTCTCTCAAGGCGACATCAAGTGCTTCGAAGGCAGCCTTGTGCGCATAGTACATTCATCCCAGACAATGAGCTTGCAATTCCGAAGAACCTTTGCCTTCTCGAATGTTCCGAAATGTTGCATCTAGGAGTCTCAGCATTTGTCAGATTCAATAGTAATTTGAAGGCAGAGTGAGGCGTTCTTCCTCCTGTTAATAAAGTTGCGGCAATAACCGCAGAAGCCCCAGCAATTTCATTGGTCTGTCGAACTTTAGCCGAAAGTAGGTTTATGAGAAATGTCTTTCCTGTTCCACCAGGAGCATCCAAAAAGAAAATGATATCCTGTCGAACAAAAACTGCCCTTGCAATTTTTTCGTACTCTTCCTTTTAACCAATTTGGGCTCATTCTCTTCTATGTATGCGATTAAAACATCTATGACATAGTTTGTTCTCATGAGGTCTAATTGAATCATGTCTTCGAATAGGTTGTAGAAGTCCAAGGCTTCAGAGATCTGTTCCGCCTAACAATATTATTTTGTCCTTGATGTAGATTAGAGCTTTGTTAAAGATGTCGCAACTGTAAGCCAAATACATATTTTGTTGTTGTACGCGTGCTTCGGGCAATCTAAGGACCTCGAGATGAAACTGCTTCTTCTAATGCTTTGTGTCGAAATTCATATATTTCATACATAAAAATTCACAATTCAATAGAAAATAAAAACATCATAGGCAATAGAGATAAGCACAATAAATTCCAATGCACAGTAATTTAAATCCATTTCCACAGTAATTCAAATCCATTTCGTGCACTTGTTCAGAAAATATTTGTTATCTCGTTAAGAAAATGCATTATAGACAAAATTATTTCAATGTAAAATTCGTCGCTTGACGATATTTGATTCTTTGGTATTTCATGTGTTTCTCATGAGAAAATAATTCTGATGATTCGGTTGTTTGGCTTAGTTACATATGTATGATAAAACTTAGTATTTAAGTCATGATGAGAAAAATAAATAGTCAGTCAGATATTGTCGCTGATTCTCACAACAATTAAAAGGCTTTTTTATTTCGTCGTCCTTACCAAGTGCGCCTACTTGGAACCAGTGAAGTAGTATCAAGCACTGCTTACACTCCAACTGCAATCGCTTACGGGTACAAGAGCCCTAAGCTAATTCAAACCAAAAGAAAACTTTTAAATCAAAGCAGGAATAAAATATTTTACGTGAAGTAGTAGCAAGCACTACTTTCACAACCAACTGTATTCACTTAGGGTACAAGAACCCTAAGCAGAGGAAACTTTAAGACAAAACAGTTTTAAACATTTTATGGTGACCCCGACGTGATCGGCAGTCACGTCACAACATCGAAAAGAAGTCCAAAGACCTGTTGTTCAACTATCACAACAGCAACAAGATGACAACCCTTGATGACATCACCAAGGAACAGAAGGCCATCGCAGAAGAGCTGAAAATCGAAATCACTAGCTACAATAAGGATCCGACAAGGAGGAAATCAGCCGATTTTCTAAAGCAGAAGCTGCTACGGGTGGAGAATATATGGCGGAAATTCGAAGAGAATGATACATTCATTCGGACGAAATATAGCGGAAATCTGGATCATGCGTATTTTACAAGCTCATGCTATGATTCAGTCTACGCTGCGTATGAAGATATCAAGAAGGACATCGAGAAACGCTTGCAGAGTATTTCAATCACCCCCGCCAAGCCCAGTGACTTAGGGCATAGCCCCTTAGTGATGCCAGGAATCTCGTGCGATCTAGGGAATAATGGTCCAGATGCCATAAAGTCAAAAGGAAGTGAGGAGAAAGGTGCGATCCCGAAAAAACTCCAGACCACAATCTCGGTCACATTACAAAAACAAGGCACCATCTTGAATCTTCTGCAACGAGCATTAGAAGCTCTAACACCAGTAAGGGCAGATCATACGGAATTCTATTACCAGGCAAAGGCAGAGACTTTGCAAAGATACCTGCAAGAAGCGCAATCGTTACACAAAATAATATGGAGCCAATTAGACAACCCTACTACAGCCGGATATGATTGGGAAACCTACTTCACTCTGGAAGAGTCAGCCGAGAATAAAATCATAGAGCTTCATCAGTACAGGAGTGACCATCAGCCAGAACCAAGACTGCAACAACCAACAACTTCGCAAGTCCAGAATAGCATGTCCGTCATGAAATTGCCTAAAATAACATTACCAAAATACGATGGAGACTACCTTAAATGGCGCCAGTTTCGGGACCTATTCACCGAACTGGTACACAATCAGTCAATTGCGGACTGTCAGAAAATGTGGTATTTGAAGACCAGTGTATCCGGAGAGGCCGAGAAGCTGATACGACATTTGACGGTCTCCGACATCAACTACAAGGCAGCCTGGAAGGTAATTAGTGACCGATATGAAAACAATAGGTTACTCACGACAGCCTTTTTGAATAAATTATTGTCGCAGCCAGCCTTTGCCAACGAATCTGCCACATCAATAAAGAATCTCCACGATACCACTCAGGAGTGTCTACTGGGACTACAAAATCTCGGCATAGATGTCACAACGTGGGATCCGATCATACTCCACATACTACTGAAGAAAATTGATAAAGGCACGCATGCGATATATGAACAGTCGCTAGATAACCCTAGAAATCTACCATCATTAAAAGAATTCCTAGCGTTCCTCGAAACGCGCTTTCAATCGTTAGAGGCTCTTGGCAGTAAACCTCGCTCTCTAGAAGAACATCCCAAGAGGTCAGTCAACAGTGCTATCGCTTCAGAATACACCTGTACCTTGTGCAACAATCCACATCAACTCTACGCCTGCCCGAAATTTCTCCAACTATCACCCTCGAGACGTCTGGAACATGTTAGGAGGATTAACGTGTGTGTGAACTGCCTTAAGAAAGGTCACAAACTCTTCAATTGTCCAGCAAGATCCTGTACAACGTGTAAGAAAAAACATAATACGCTATTACACATCGATGTAAGCTCAAAAATCAAGGCAGCTGAGAACACACAAACAACATCAGTGAAGAGAGAAGAGATTCAACCGACCGAGAAGAACGTTTCGTTGGCAGCACGAATGACGGAAAGGAGTGAAAAGTATGTCCTATTAGGAACAGCAATAGTAACACTTGTTGGAAATCGCGGAAAATCCGTAACATGTCGAGCTTTGCTAGATGGCGGGTCACAATTGAACCTGGTGAGCGAACGAGTAGCTAAGAGATTATCCTTACCTGAACGCAACAAATGTGTCACAATTGAAGGTATTAATGAGCAGCTGATGTTATCAGCAAAAAGGGTGAACATCTTAGTACAATCTCAAGTCAATAACTTTTCTGTACATGTTGAGGCCAACGTTCTTCCGCAAATCGTGTCACAGCAACCCGCTCGTAAACTCAGAATCGAATCCTGGCCGATACCAAAAAATATTGTCCTTGCTGACAGTGGATTCAACGAACCAGCAACCATAGATTTACTACTCGGAGCAGGAGTTTTTTATTCTCTTTTGTCGGTGGGACAAATAGAGTTGGGAGACGAGCTCCCTCTTCTTCAAAATACACGACTAGGCTGGATAGTCGCTGGTCCAACGACGCTACCAGCACCAGATAGTGCAGTGTGTGGAATGTGCAGTGACAATGAAGCTCTCGACGCACAGATAGAACGATTCTGGAGTTTAGAAGAAAAGGAAGATGCAACTACCAACCTAACAGCAGAGGAGCAGAGATGCGAAACTTTCTTTACTCAAACCACCCAAAAGGGTTCAGACGGGCGATTTATTGTCAACTTTCCATTCACCGATCACCCACAAACTCTAGGGGACTCAAGGGGAATGGCATACCAACGACTGAAGTCCTTAGAAAACAGGATGGCCCGCGATGAGGAGTTTCATACGCTCTACACTCAGTTCATGGAGGAATACATTAGGCTAGGGCATATGGAGGAAGTGAACATCAATAATTTGGAAGCACCCTACTGCTTCCTTCCCCATCATGGCGTTCTCAAACCAGAAAGCAGTACCACCAAGCTAAGAGTAGTGTTTGATGCTTCTGCTCAAACCACATCAGGGAAGTCTTTGAATGATATTCTATCAAAGGGACCAACTATACAAGACGACGTCTTTTCGATATTGCTACGTTTCCGCATGCCACGATACGTATTCACTGCCGACATCGAGAAGATGTATCGGCAAATTTGGATAAATGAGGCCGACCGAAAGTACCAATTGATATGGTGGCGAGAGAATCCAAACCAGCAAGCACGATGCTATCAATTATGTACAATAACTTACGGAACAACATCCGCCCCGTATTTGGCAATACGATGTTTGAAGAGACTAGCTGACGAATATGCCAACATACACCCTCTAGGAGCGAAGATCCTTAAACGTGACTTCTACGTTGACGACGTGCTCGCTGGAGCTAACACAATATCAGAAGCTGTCGAATCACAAAAGCAACTCAACGCAATACTGCGACAGACTGGTTTTCGTCTTAGGAAGTGGTGTGCAAATCACCCCAGCCTACTAGAAGGAATAGCCAGCGAAGACAGGGAAGTTGAAATCAGATTTGGAGATGACGAATCAGGCCACATCAAAACAATAGGACTATTCTGGAATCCTAGTTCAGATCAATTCCACATCAGAACTCCAATGCACCACAGCAGAAGGATCACCAAGCGAATGATTCTATCAGACATAGCCCACCTGTTTGACCCCTTGGGAATCATCACCCCGGTCATCGTCACGGCAAAGATATTCTTACAAAAACTATGGACACAGAAGCTGGAGTGGGACGCAGCCCTGCCCCAGGAGATGCATACATTTTGGGAGACGTACAGAACCCAACTGACATCATTGAATGAGATAAAATTCCCTCGCCATGTCTTAGCACATAAGACAGCGACAAGTATTCAATATCACATTTTCTCTGACGCCTCAGAGAAGGCATATGGTGCCGCAGCATATGTAAGAGCAATTGATAGAAATGGAGTCATCACTGCCCATTTACTCTGTGCAAAATCGAAAGTCGCGCCTAGAAAACAAACTACACTTCCGCGACTTGAGTTATGCGCCGCCAAGGTAGCAGCGGAGTTGGCTCACCGCATCAAGCAAGATCTTCAACTTCAAGAAGAGCAAATTTATCTCTGGAGTGATTCAACTATCGTGCTCGCATGGATTAACTCATCAACCTCGACATTTCATACGTTCGTGGCCAACAGAGTAGCCCGCATCCAAGAGTTAACGATACCATCTCAGTGGAGACATGTCAGCTCGTCACACAACCCAGCGGACCTCCTATCTCGTGGAGTAACACCTGCTAAATTAGTAACTTCGGCCTTATGGTTCTATGGCCCTATCTTCCTGCATGGAAAGGAATCGCAATGGCCAGCTCCACCTCTTGATAGTGACACCACATACTCAGCAGAAAACCGAAAGCAAACCGTTGCCAGCCTCACTACCTGTGAGTCTATTGTCAATCTAATAGACCATCACAATTCGTTCCAAAAATTGCAGAGGATCATGGCATATATAATACGGTTCACAAAAAGATGCAAGAAAGATCCTGTTGAAAGCGGCTCTTGCCATTGCAACACACAGGAACTAGATGAAGCGAAGAAAGTGATCATCGGCCAGATGCAAAGAGAAAAATTCGGAGAGGATATTCGCCACATAAAGAGATATGGAGAGGCTGCCAAAAATAGCTCACTGAGCATGTTAAGCCCCTGGATAGATGAAAAAGGATTACTCAGAGTTGGGGGGAGGCTCCAAGCGTCAAACCTAGACTATGAAGCAAAACATCAACTATTGCTGCCGTACGACCATCCAGTGACGAAGCTCATAATCAATGACATCCATACGCGAAATCACCACCTCGGACCACAAGCCCTATTAGCAACAGCAAGACAGCAGTATTGGCCCATTAAGGGCAAAACACTAGCACGTTCCGTGGTCGACCATTGTGTACAATGTACCCGAGCAAAACCCAAGCTGTATACACAATTGATGGGAAACCTGCCATCTCACCGCGTGCAACCTGCACGCCCCTTTGTAAACGCAGGGGTAGATTTTTGTGGACCAGTGTGGACACATTTCAAAATACGAGGAAAAAGGCCACAAAAAAGCTACATATCAGTGTTTTGTTGCTTCGCCACTAAGGCCGTACATCTCGAAGTGGTCACGGATTTGAGTGCGCAAGGCTTCATAGGGGCATTGAGAAGATTTATAGGAAGACGCGGACACTGCAAAAATATATTTTGCGACAACGCCACTAACTTTGTTGGCGCCAGGTCTCAATTACAAGAAATCCAACAGATGATGGAAAACAACCATTCAAGAGACCACATCATCTCTGAAGGCACGAAACTTGGGATCGATTTCAAGTTCATACCTCCCAGAGCTCCCCACTTTGGAGGTCTTTGGGAGGCGGCAGTAAAATCTGCGAAACATCTTCTGCAGCACACGTTGGCGTCAGCTAACTTAACGTACGAAGAGCTGGAGACGGTTGTCATCGAGGTTGAAGCAATTCTCAATTCACGACCTCTCACGGCCATGTCATCAAACCCAAATGATTTAACGGCGCTAACACCCGGTCACCTATTGATTGGAGAACCTCTACTTAATCCCGTTGATCCGCAAGCTGAACCTTTAAACATTAGCCTTCCTACACGATGGAAACTCATAATGCACATCAAAGCAGAGTTTTGGCGACGGTGGTCCATGGAGTATCTCAATCAACTGCAATGTCGATATAAATGGCGGCAACGATGTGATAATGCTGAAATAGGAACTATGGTTATCATGAAGGACGACAACTTACCACCGCTGAAATGGCAGCTAGGACGCATAGTGGACGTGGTTAAAGGAAAGGATGGACTTGTAAGGGTCGCAGATGTCCGAACGCAGAAAGGCATACTTCGACGGCCCATACATAAGTTAGCCCCATTGCCGATAGAGGACACGGCAGTACCAACAGAGTCGGAATCTAAGGATGACACCACGAGAACACATTCTGAGGATGACGAATCTTCCGACCAACACTCTCCATCACAACCAAATAGCGGCAATCCTCGTAAGAAACAAAAAAGATCTAGTGGTTCAGCGATTACCACACTATTGTTAGCATGCCTGGTACTACCATTCCAGCAAATTGCGGCGTCACCGGTAAAAATAGAACCGTTTCAATCCCAACCAGGCATTTATTTCGAAAATCTGGGTCTGGCAAATATCGTCACGAGTGAATGGCAACTTATTTCTTACTACAACATGACACTCTTTTGGAATGAGTTCGACGCTCTCATGATATACAACAACTTGATAGAATCTATTTGCCAACAAATAGTGCAACAAACATCATGTAGGCAGACTATATATAATCTTCAGCACATAACGCAACAAATAGAAGAAAACAATAAGCTACTACTACCAACACACGTTACCACCAGATCCAAAAGAGGAGCGCTAAACATTGTAGGAAGCATTGCAAACGCGCTATTTGGTGTTCTGGATGCGGAGTATGCCGAAAAGATGTCAGAAACAATAGACGCAGTAAGGCAGAATGAGAAACATTTACATCAGCTCATAGTAAATCAAACATCGATTCTGGATGCTACTATCAACATAATGCGACGTGGCCAAGAGGCGATCAATATTCAGCTTAAAGAATGGACGGCTCATGTTGACAAATTAACTACAGACATTAACGAAATGAAGCAGGAACTCTTTCAAGAGCGGCTATCTAACACCTTCACTTCGATGGCCATGCAAATGTACATCATAAGCGCAAGCTTTCAGCAAACTCAAATATCTATCTTGAATGTACTGACAGACACACATCATGGAAAGCTAAATCCACTTCTTGTCACTCCACAGCAATTATCGAGGCAGCTAAAACAAATCAGAAATAGCCTACCACCATCGCTCAGATTGCCAGCAATCCAAGAGGACATACTGCAGTATTACAATCTCATAGTCATCCAAGGGCGACCGACTCTGGGACACATAATTTTTAAACTCAGCTTACCGTTAATCTCAACAGAAGATTTTGAGCTTTTCAACATGATTCCAGTACCAGTACCAGGCAATAACACTTTCGTTATGATTGAACCATCATCGCAGTTTTTAATTGCAAATCTCCATCGGGATGAATATCGCCCACTTAAGGACTTGGCGCCATGTGCGCTAAAAATCAATCATCGATATCTTTGCAAACAAGTGCAACCACTATTTAGGCAAATTTCCAATATCAGTGCATGCGAGATACAACTATTAAATTATATGCCGCATCCACCCACTTGCAAGATAACTACAACAAATCAAAACTCATACTGGATACCACTGCATGACCCGAATCGTTGGATATATGTCATGAAAGAAAAAACCAAGGTGAACATGGTGTGTAAGGACAAGGCTCATCACCTTCATTTAGAAGGATCCGGAATATTGAGTCTACTGAAAGACTGTATGATCAAGCAGCCACATCTAAGCATCCAAGGTCATAACAGAGTGCGTGCAAAAATATCATTATCATACCTACCGTTTAGCAATCTAACAAATACAACAAATTGGAAGGAACCAGAGATCATAGAGGGAAGAAACTACAGCTACCATCCTCAACTACTGGAACTAGATTCACTCAAGAAGCAACTAGATCACCTAAAAAACGACGAGTTGGTGAATATTAAACCACGTGAAGTACACCAATTTGCGCTAGGATACACTTCCATATGTTTAATTATAATCATATTGGTGGGCATTGCCCTTCGACATTATCGCAGTTGGGCAGCCCTCAACGGAAAACGCAGGAAGACACCGATACCACAACCCCGAGCCAGTCTGGCCAGAAAAGAAGCTGAGGAATCGGAATTCCAAATTAATTTTAATGAATAGTTAGTTGTTAAATAGCATTTAACGCGGGGGAGGATGTCGAAATTCATATATTTCATACATAAAAATTCACAATTCAATAGAAAATAAAAACATCATAGGCAATAGAGATAAGCACAATAAATTCCAATGCACAGTAATTTAAATCCATTTCCACAGTAATTCAAATCCATTTCGTGCACTTGTTCAGAAAATATTTGTTATCTCGTTAAGAAAATGCATTATAGACAAAATTATTTCAATGTAAAATTCGTCGCTTGACGATATTTGATTCTTTGGTATTTCATGTGTTTCTCATGAGAAAATAATTCTGATGATTCGGTTGTTTGGCTTAGTTACATATGTATGATAAAACTTAGTATTTAAGTCATGATGAGAAAAATAAATAGTCAGTCAGATATTGTCGCTGATTCTCACAACAATTAAAAGGCTTTTTTATTTCGTCGTCCTTACCAAGTGCGCCTACTTGGAACCAGTGAAGTAGTATCAAGCACTGCTTACACTCCAACTGCAATCGCTTACGGGTACAAGAGCCCTAAGCTAATTCAAACCAAAAGAAAACTTTTAAATCAAAGCAGGAATAAAATATTTTACGTGAAGTAGTAGCAAGCACTACTTTCACAACCAACTGTATTCACTTAGGGTACAAGAACCCTAAGCAGAGGAAACTTTAAGACAAAACAGTTTTAAACACTTTGTTCAAATGATCATCATCCTCAAGAAGTCGTCTAAAACGGCAAGACTGAACAGAAGGAAGCATTCGGAGTTGTTTGGATGAACAGTGTGAATGCGGCCAAGTGCATCGGAAGGGCTGCTCTGGCACCACTTGTCCTTGTTTTCGACGATTCCATGTTTTATTCCTGCTGTTCCAAGTGTAATACTTTGGAATTTGATTGTAGAGTAGAGTACGTGCAGACTCATCTCTGGTGCAAAGTTTAAAGGAAGCTGTCAGTGTTGTGTCTTGAGGGACTTTGGCCGGTTCAACTGCATTTTCTGTTGTGAAATAGTCTCTGCCCATTTTCAAGGTGGACGCTTAGATGAACCATATGAATAGGAAAGTTGAGTTTTCTCCATACAGCTTCATTGCTACTGAGGTATCTTCCCACTTCATATTGATGAGCTTCATTAAGGTTGTTATCTCCCCCGGTCACTTCAAACACAGCCATATCAGATCATTTGTTCCCATATTTAGAAACGTACTTGATTGATTTAACTCAATTGCAGAACTCCACGTTGATATGGGCGTTGAAAATTTTAGTTAATAAAGGACAATACGGAACGATCCACGTATTGTTCACAGAAATTTCTCTTCCTTTGAAGTTGATATAAGCACAAAATCCTCCGTCTTGCGGTGATCTTCAACGATAGAGTGGGTGTTCACTCTTTCCAGTTTGTGTAAGTGTCAGTTTCACTAAACCCCGCGGGTATCGTTTTGTGCATTTCCATTTGTAATGCACGGGGAGGAGGGGTTTATAGATCCGCAGGGGCCGTGTACCATCTGTTTTGTCACAATAGTAAATAGTTGGAGGTCTTCGGGTGGATCAGGGATTTCTGCACTGATGAAGTTATCCACCCTGTTAACATGGAACGTGTCTTTTAGCCAAAGCAGAACGTGAGCATGGGGAGGTCCTCTCTTCTGTACATCTATGTAGGATTGCATTATCACCACTACGACATAACTATACAATTATAACAATTATAATTGCTTGTGCGAGGGAATTAACTGTACTGGCCAACGACAGAAAAACGACGAGAAGCAGGCCACAAGAGCTCATTCTCGTTTTGGACATGCACCATCAAGGCTGCAAATTTTAAATCTCGATAATAAAAGTTCTTGTTTTTTGAAGAAATCTTTTTATTTTACAATTTTTTTTTAAAAGTTGAATTCTTTTTACCCCACATCCTACATCGATAGTGTACTTGTGGCATCGCACATCAGCGAAAACCTTTCCCTTGGTTAAAAGATTCATAAGTGCTTTTGGCTTCTGATGAAAAACTCGTGCTAACAAAACATGACGATCCTGTGGTCTCTTATTCTGAAAAAGCTCTTCCTGTATCTCTATTCAATTGGGGTAGCACGTAAATGTTATAAAGAGGTCCGATCTGCTATAGTTTCTTACAGAGGCCATGGCGTATTGAGTATGCATGTATCTGGGACCCCTAGTGAAGCTAGAAGGCAGGATTATCAACTGTCCGATGGCAGAAACATTTCTATCATTTATTACACCATGCCGCAAATGTGAATACTGCTCCACTCTAAGAGTCCTCTAATCGGATGTATCTGAGCCGTTGCGATACAATTTTAGCATACATGTCCACTATGTATTGATATTTGATCAGATATTTGCTTCGCAGTATAATATTAAAACTTGAATGGCGTAACATGATCCTGAACGCATAGAAGTCCATTGCAGAAATCTTGTTATTTTGCGTTTCCGGTGATTGGACTCGTTTGTCTCAAACCAAAATTATAGCCATCCTCGCCTTGCCGAAACATGAGCGGATACAGTAACGCATCATACGACCTATGTAGATCGGGAATTCTCTCGATGGTGCCATTCCTTTCTTCTAGGACAATGTCTCTTGATCCAGTTTGTTCTCCTGCCATGATTACAGCCACTTCTGCTGCAATTGGGAGGTGTTTTGTCGCCAAAATTACCAATTTCATTTCTGGTCTCATTTTATCCATGGCTGATTTGAAACTGCGGACGTAGTTGTTATGACTATGAGTATCATTTCCTGTAATTGAAGTACCATGCTTCCTCGTGTTTGCGGCACATTTCTGCAACGCTGTCCAGCCTGTTGTTCATTATCACCCACAAAATAAATTTGCAAGCATTTTGGCTCTGCATCTTGTAGAGAGTGTAGACTTCCGATACGATGATATACTTGACCTTGAACTTTAAATGTTGGCATAAAGACGTCATTTGGAAGCATGAGTTGTATTTTCTTATATTGCACTGAAAATGCTTTGCTTCTCTCGAATCTCAAATATCATTAATATTAAATAACAAATCTATGTAATAATTATAATATTTATAATTACGGAAAACTCCTTGTTATGAAATTGCGTCTGATCCAGTTGACGGCTTGAGCAAGAAGAAGGAAAGCTATCGACCAACCTTGTTAAAATTATTTTTTGATACTTTTTGCCGTTTAGGAGCTATTAGTCAAAACCGGAATTTTCTGTTTTTAGGGGTTGGTTTTTAGGAGAAGTGTACAACCAATATTCCTTAACTTTTTTTAACATGTTCTACTCACTAAAAACAATTTAAAAACTAGTTGCGATGTGGGTTTGACCCTTTCGGTCCACACGATTAACTTCCCAGTATGATGAACGAAGATGGAATAAACTGACTTCTTACAAAATAGTTATACATATAGCACTAGTGGGAAATTGACTAGTATCAGAAATGGTGACAAAGCAGTCCTGAGAGAAGCTAGTTTAAATAACTATAATAGTTGCAAATCTACAAGATTTTTCCAGAGAATTTGTTTTTCCTGAACGTTAGCAAAGAAGCATCTCTTCCGTATTTCCTTCGCTACACTAAAGCGGGTGTTCGAATTCGTATTGAGCGTGTTGAAGCGCCGGCGCCGTTGATAAACTGGGAAGCGAATGACTTCATTTGGAAATTCCAAAGCTTTCCGGGGATATTAGCAAAACTAATCAATGTAAAGTACTTGTCACACTTAAAAAAAATTGCGGTAACTACTGCAAATCCCGGTATGAACCGCAATTTCCTGAAACTGTATCACGCGTAGAAAACAATTCTATTTTATAGTTCTAATTTGTAAAGGGTATCGAAATTTTTGCAAGTTTTTTAAAGGTTGTCGGTTTTTGATAAGTGATGTTTTGTTGGAAATCCATCGCTGTGCAGAACCCAAAAAAGATCACTTCGTTTAGAACGGGTCTCATTCTATCGAGTTTATTAGATATTTGCAAAACTTATCTATTTAAGGTCTTTCTGACACAGCCGAAGTTTTTCCATTTAAGCAAAAGAAGGGTCGACCGAATGTTGTGAAATTTTTTCAGAAATTTTTTTCGTTAATATTCTTCTCTCGGCACCTCAAAGAAGTCTATATAGTTTTTGGCTCACGCGGTATCGTGCAGGTACAAAATTTACGAACGTCGTTTAAACAAAGAAACGATTCGACCGAATTTTATGAAAATCTTTTCAGATCATATTTTGGTTAATACTCTTCGAACGGCGCACCTCAACTAAATTGATATCTTTTATAGTTCGCGCTATATAGTGCAGGTACAAAAATCACTTATCTCATTTAAACCAAAAAACGGCTCGACCGAATATTATAAAAGTCTTTTCAAATTATATTGTCGCTAATACGCTGAGATGCCGTTTCAAGTAAGTCGATATCTTTTGTGGTTCGGGCGATATCGCGCAGGTACAAAAATCACTTATGTCGCTTCAACAGGACGCTCATAGGTTAGGGATGCCAAACTGGATGACATCGGCCAGGGAGACTATTCACTGAGTTAAAACTCTTATGGGGAAAATAACCGGAAATAGATGAGTAGTAGAAACTAAATTTCTAGTTCATTTTTGGCCTCAGATGTCGCCTAAAGCTGACGTGCCCCACTTGAAGTTAGCTGAATTTTACCCATTTCGACGATTTCTTCAAAATGAACTTAGTCGAAATGGAGCAATGCAAAAAAATTCATTGGAAAATCCATAAATTGGTTAAATACGAAAATTCGCATCGATATAAATCCAATTCTGAAGCTGATTTTTCAAGTTAGGCGTAAACATAAAATATCTTAATCGGTAACGAAGTTGGCCATCAACCGGCCCGGGCACGTTTTCTGCGGTAGGTACATGTGACTGTGGCGAACTCATTAATCAAACGAAAAGTGACAACACGAAGCTTGTACTCCTTGTATAGTCTCCCTGACATCGGAGAAACTAGGACCGGATCCCGGTTGAAGAGCCGTTAAAGAACAAGAATCGGATTTACATAGTTATGAAATATCAGAAAAAATTGATTATATTATTATTTGAAAATTTATACTTAAGATCATTATCTGCATAAATAATTACAATTTACCCATAAAAATTCCCTTATTAGTTCCTTTTACCTCTTTTAGTAAAGTCCACATAACAGTTTGCTAATTATCAACGCATGCAACGTGTATAATTTTATCGTTAAAATTGTTAGTTTCGGTACGAAATTATTGTAGTTTGTATAATCACTGTAGTACACCCAGATAACTGAAGTTGGGGGCATAAGGCACAGGGGTGGTGTCGCAGGACCCAATCTTCTTTATAAATGAATCGATTAAACGGCCCTTGATGTGCTCCTTAGCGAAAACGTGTTACATGACAGAGCTCCAATTTATATCCGAACTTCAGCGATCCCAACTGAATTTTCATTGTGGTGGAAGAACTTATACTGGCTAATATTAAATGAGACTTTCTTATCCCTTGCCACATCTCGCCCAAGTGACTCAATAGAGGGCATTTCCTTTTTGTAATATTTGGGCCACCAGTTCTTATAATTCAGTATGTCTATGTGGGATGGCAAAATCAGCATGAAATTCTTTGTAACTCCAGCAGCAGGATCAAGTCCGCCACTTCTTTCACAGCGTAAAACCGATCATTCCTATGAATTTTCCTTTTCAGGATGGCAAGTCTCTATCACATGGAAAGAAAGAGTGGTCTCTTATCGGGAAGTACTGTTTGATACCCTTAAAGACTTTCATGGAGACCAGACAGGACATAAGTCTGACTATTGTGTGATTTTTGTTTTGACCACCACAACCGTCACTAAAAACGTGCAGGTATTCGACATTTGCCATGCACTGCTGGAAATAGTCATATAAAAAGGCACTGACCTCATTGGGTCCTTTTCCAGCAATACCCTCATGGTAAACTACAAATATGACCTGGGGCCGTTTAAACTTAAAATCAAATTGTTCGTTGAAAACTTTCAAACAATAGTGATATTTTACATTCACAGTTGGATGCTTGGCTTTAAGCATGGAATGCATTATTTTAACATTAGGTCAGCGTTTAAGTATTTATATTCCTTGTTTCCATAATGATTGATTTTTTGGGGAAACAACTCAATATGCTCCCTGACAGCTTTGATGACATGACCAGGCTTAGCATTTCCAGGTGTATTTTTACCTCTGCTATCTACAGGTACTTTTCCTTGAGATAATAAGTGACATAATCTCCTAATACGGTCAGGATTTACGCCGTGAATGCTTAGAGAGGCTTTTTGGCAAACAGTGTACTTTGCTATAGGAGTGGAAATATGATAATTATTACTTGCTCCATGAGGCTTTGACTTCATGTTTTCTGTAGTTCGTGGGCTGCTACGCTGTATGTTAGACGCCGAAATTAAACCTTGTAAATAGGCATGTTGTTCATTTTTCGTGTTAATAGACAAAAATTGTTTGAATATGCCGATCCTCACTTCTTCATTAATATGACCATAGCAGTTTTTCTTGCACCTAGTCATAATAGCTTTAGTTATTTACACAAACCCCAAAATACCAATAAATTGAAGGAAAACTTACATACAATCATCTCCAGGTGATACAGCTGGAATATGCCCATTCAAAATGGGCGTTTGGGTGTTCCAAAATAACACCGTTAAGAAAATCGAAACCTAAAGGTTTTTGGGGTTTCTGATCGCGAATCGGTCCTAAAACATGGGCGGTACCCTTAAAAATGCAAAAAAACACATTTTTTAGGGGTTTTCGCGATTACTTCAATAATAATGAAAACTAATGCAATGAAATACACTTTTTTTAATATTTATTTGCGAAGGTGCTTGATTTGTACTAAATTGAAATTTGGTTCAATATGTAGATATTATCAGCTAAAAATTTATTATTTTCAACCCTTAAGGGGGTAAAACTACCCCTACATTAAAATTGTAATTGAAAAAAATTTAAATTTATTATTTTGCATTAAAATTTTATTTTCCATTTTCAATCATTAAAACATTTGGAAAATTTCACTTTAAACCCCTTTTTAAAGAGATTAAACCACCCCTAAACCGAAACAAAATTAAAAATACATTGAGAAATATTTCTTTTCTTTAAATAAAGTCAAAATGCAGGGTAAAAACGACAATCACACAATAATTGTTGTTTCAATTACAATTTTAACGTAGGGGTAGTTTTACCCCCTTAAGGGTTGAAAATAATAAATTGTTGGCTATAACCTATTGAACCAAATTTCAAGCAAAAAGCAAAATTTTTTTTTTCAATTTTTTTATATAAAGTTGATTTTTACAATTGCATCCCACCCGATCTCTGCGGGGGCCCCAGGGGTCAATTTTATCACCGGCCCTATTTCTTATCTTTATAAATGACCTTTCAATCCCTCCAACCCATTTCTCAGCTTCCCTGATGACGGTACTCTACGGTACTCGTACAGCTTCGATACAAGACAGGCTCATGCCAGATCCTGTCGTGATGATCGCGAACTAATGTCCAACTCTATTAATACCGACATTAATCTCATTCTAGAGTGGGGAAAGAAGAATCGTGTTGAATTCAACCCCGCCAAAACCAAGTACTGTCTTATCTCCAAAAAGAAGTTCAACACCTCTCCACCCTTGAGAGTGGATAAAGTTCAACTAATGGCCGGCCCATCCTTACACATCTTAGGCGTGACATTAGCCAAAACTTGCGATGGAATGACCACATATGCCAAATCGCCAAACAAGGATGCCAGCGTTTGGGATTTCTTAAAAGGTGCAAGTTCCTCCTCCAGCCATCGGCCCGTGCTGTTATTTATAAATCCTACATTCGGCCTCTTCTCGAATATAACTCCCTCGTTTGGGGCGGCGCTCCAATAACCACCTTGGCATGGTTAGATAAGGTCCAACAAAGGCCCTTAAATAAATTGATGACGATACCGCTTGCTCCACCATCGACCCCCTCAGCCACCGTAGAAATGTAGCAGCACTGATAAAATTTTATCGCTATCATAGTGACTGTTCCTTCGAGTTAAACGCTCCTGCCTCCACGGCATTTTTATACCCGCAACACCAGATTAGCCCACTCGTTTCATTCCCTCCACCTGCAACTCCCCCTTTCACGCACTCAACAAGATATGAATTCGTTTGTAAATAGAACAACTCGACATTGGAATAATCTTTCGCAGTCAGTATTTCCGAGCTCCTACAACATCCAAGAGTTCAAACGCAGGGTTCATCACCACCTTCTTCAATACCCTCCCGTACCTTTATAACCCCTCCAACCTCCTTCACGTACTAAGCTTACTGCTAGACATTGCATCATGATGTGACAAATGACATGACGGACTAGTAGTACAAAGGGTGATTTCTGAGCTTAGCACTGCCACATAAAAAAAAGAACCGGCATTTTAGCACAACACAGTGAAAGCATGAACTTAATACGTCAAGCGGAATCAGACGAAGAACGTGAAAGACGTGGTGGTCATGAAAAATCTAAGCACTTTCTTAGCAATATAAGATCGTATAATTCCGCTTTTCAAACAGTGGCGGTTCCTCTTTGGAAGCAAAGGAAGCACTGCTTCCCTTGACCAAATAGGCAACTTCATAAAAATTAATTGAAATATTTCAAGATCTCAATATATTTCCTCCTCTGGAAACACAAACGATACAATGTACAGATTTTTGTATTCAAAATGTACAATTCAAATTTATTACACTACTGTATACAAAGAATAAAGCCTTGGCCACGATGCGAGCGGCGAATGGTGAGCGGCAGAGTGGCAAACACTAAAGTGTCTCTCTCCGCTCTTATCGTGCCCGAGGCCTTATACAACATGGGGAAGCTGTAATATCTCCAGCTTCTTTGCCACAGAAAATCAACGTGAAAACTCCAACACATTCATTTGATTGAACCCACACTCACGTAAAGGTTTGCATTGATACAGTACCCTCAGAAGCTGAGCTAAACGCAGCTTCTTCGGAACCGAACAGTGGGATATAGCAAGTCGAAGATAGAGAAAATTTCCATGTTCTCTTTGTTTTCTTGGTTTGTTTTCGTTTTCTGGTAATGTTCTCGTTTCAATTAAGAACTAAATTTAGTCTTGCAAAGCTTCGAAATTTGTTGGAGATTCTTAAAATATGAATTTTCGTTTATTGCATATTGACTGAAGAAAAAAGAGATCGAAGATAAGTGGAGTCTCTCTTAATTTATTGGTTATTCTATTGGGGTGGCAGGAGGCGTTTATTGAAAATAAGCTGATACTTTGTATCTAGCTTCCATTATATTTTTTATGATTCTGTTTAAAGTTGATTTAAAGGGATAGAGAATATTTTTATGAATTGCATTTTTGAGCTTGGGTTGCATGAAGTTTTTTTTGCAGGAAGATTGTAATGATGATGAGCGAAGCTTACAAAAGAAAATAGGGGCGTATGTAGGGTTTTATTATTACTATCTTTATTAGATTTTGAGCCAAAATTATGCATTTGCATGAAAATTTAAATGAGCTCAAAGTAGCAGTTGGAGTCTTTCAACAGCTTTTTTTATACGCTTTAATTATCAACAGAATCTGAAAAAAGGCGCAAAATGCCCTCTAGCGGCGAAATTATTTCGAAAAACTGCAAAACCACGATTTTCGATTCGTATAGCTAGAAACTGGTAACAATTTGTTATGTTTTGCTTATCTGATTCCACTATATGTTATTTTTCAGTTTTTTAGTTAAGGCCTTCGATACTTTAACTTTTATCGTTCGCCCTGCGCATTGCTTCCCTTATCCTGAACATTACGAACCGCCACTGTTTTCAAATGACCTCATTTGGGGCGAAGGAACTTTCATGCCCACCTTTAAAGTTCAGAAGCAAGTCTATAATTTAATTGGATATTTACTGCCACAAGAAAACACCAGGGAGTCATTTTGCAAATATATGTATGTCAGAAGCGATTATGTACAACAAAGGGACTAAGAGCGAGACTGCAATGTTTTCCAAATTTAGATACTTCGTTAATAAACTGTTTGCAAATCATGCTTCATGAAACAAATCCTTACATTCGGGACTTCAAGATTGCTCTTCAGTCCTACCCCTCGGATTCAAATGAGAGAAATTATAAGATAGTCATTAATGCAGACCGACGACCTGCAACACAAAGTCTAGCAATAACAAGTCTTTCATCTTCATACAAAATTTTCACCCGGTTGGTTGTGTGCGTGCATATATGAACATCACTGCTGAGCAAAACTCAACGCATACTTCGTGAACTCGGCGAGACAAAGCCAGATTCTCTCTCTTCGATCAAGTATGCAGAACAGAAAAGGAAAGAAAATTGACATATCGAACATTCCCATAAAAAATCAAATCAAACGAGCAAATATGCACCAATACATCAACATTATCCCTATAGAAACTCATAAAATTTTCTGTTGTTTATTTATTTATTTATTTATTTATTTATTTACGCCAAACAAGGCTTGCTTAAACTATATTCACAGGGAAAGTAACTTATAAATATATACATACAATCGCTAAAAGTACATTTGCATTTAACAATTTAACAATTTATCACAGGTATATCTTAATAACTTATGGTACATTAGTTATAGTGTTAGTTCAGGATAATTCGGATGACAGGAAGGATATCAATTTTTTCTTGAAGGATAATTTGCTCATTCCAGGGGAGAAGCAGGAACTGTGGCCATTGAAAATCATACAACATCTGTTGACGGGCTCGTTCTTTCCATACTCGGTCCGATGAGAATATTCCCTAAGCATTTTCGTATGCCTATTCTGACGGACATCGTCGTTGTATGCTAGCGCTTATAAAAATATTGCATTCTCTCTCTGATAGCCTGACATCGTCATTTGAAGAACTTATGCATATAGCTGTTCGTTTTTCACTCATTAACCATATGAAGATGAAAGACTTGTTAATTTCTAGATTTTGCTGCAACAGAGCAGAGAATAGAGTGTTCGGCCCCGAACACATCAACCTGAAAGGGGACAGGATTGCAAACAAAAAAACACAACACATATGGCCGATTCTCCAGAACCTTTAACCTGCTTGTCGCTTCGAAATTTTTATGACTAACAATTTTTATAAGAAGATTAAAAATAAAAGAAGCTATCAATAATGTTAAGAAACTATTAATGAACAATAAGATATAAGTACGAAGTCATTTAAAACGATATATTGCAATAAAATTAGAAAAAATGTTCCGTTACCTGTCACTTTTCGGCCTGTCTTTAGCGCTAATCTGAATGAAAAACTATTTATATTTGTGATAGGAAGCGTTGAAACAAATAGTGAAAAGTGAAAAGTTGTAGTTTAACTCTTAAGGAAAAATGCAGTTGTGTTCGGTGCAGTGTCAAATCGCTATATTTTCCAAAAAACAACTCTGAAGTTTGTCCCTAGGTTTTGACGTCAAAGTTGTAACCCGCATGGTAAGTCGAAGTACTCCGAATTGTCTCATTTTATCATAATTTTTTTTAAATGCACTTATTGTTCAGACACTAACGAACATGTGCATACATTTTGTGACAAAAATAAGTTGAAATCGGTTGATTTTTGGGCAAAACTGGGTAACATGAACGTAGGTTACATTTAAATGTCAAAGTTGTAACTGCAATTAATTTGCTCATATTACATTAAATTCATCCCCGTAAAATTTCTTATGACGTATTGTAACTAATTAAATCATATGCAACGTTTCCTTCACTTAAATTGTTTCATGAATCTTAAAAAAAAGTAATTTAAGCGAATGTCAAAATTGTAACCATGTCAAATTTGATGTCAAAATTGTAACCATGTCAATACAACCATGTCATAAAAAAAATGCGCATTGAATTTTTTAATGTTCTACATCAGAAAACATTTATTTATGAAATAAGAAACACAAAAAATATCATGGCACGGTTGTGCTATCAATTTGAAATTTCATTTTTCCAATTAGCTCAGGTTAAAGGTTCTGGAGAATCGCCCATATAATAATAATAATAATAATAATAATAATAATAATTTATTTAAAATTGTACAAAAGAACATAATTCTTACAAACGTACAAACAAAATATTAATTGGGTGACTGAGACAAAATGAATATAACATACTACAAACTAAAAAACAAATAATATTAACAAAATACAAGAAATAATGTTTAAAAAAAAAGTGAGAAAACGAAGTAAAATGAAAAGAAGTTACAAGATGAAGTTTGAAAAATAATATTAACAAAATATAAAAAATAATGTTTTAATAATAAAATAAAAGAAAAAAAAATGGCAAGAAAAGAAGATAAATGAAAAGAAGATTCAAAAAGTGAGTGACCCTACAGATTGTTATTTGTTAGATGTTCCTTCAAGAGCCTGTTGAATAATCGCCAAGAGGACGCGCTCCGCACATAAACGGGTAGTTTGTTCCACATCCGAGCAATTTGGAACAAGTAAGAGCGTTCACCATATACTGTTCGTATACGAGGCACCAAAAGTGTGCTAGATTGTCTGCTTAGTTGTAAGAAGTTAAGTTTTTGAAATAAATATCCAGGGCATCTGCTGTGTATAAGTTTAAAAGTGAATTTTAACCGGTGATATATTAGGTAGTTTTCAAACGTCATACCTAGCAGAATGGGAGCATAGTGCGTGATATGATCAAAACGACGCAATTTAAAGACAAAACGAAGGGTATCATTGAACGCGACTTTTATTTTTCTTGAACAGACAGCATCAAGTTTTGAAAAAATTAGGCTTCCGTACGTGAAATGGGGCATTACCAGGGCCTTCGCCAGTCGTATACGTAAAGCAAGAGGCAATAGATTAGAGGATACCCAAAGTTGGCGAAGGCAGGCATACACCTTACGAAGGACACTTCTGGTTTGGTTACAGCAACTGAATTTACAGTCGAGCTCGACTCCCAGATTTCTTACAGAGTCAACATAGTGTAAAACATTACCATTAATTTTAATTGGGAACAGATTTTCAATGTCAATAGGAGTTTTGCTGACGACAAGGCAGGACGACTTGGTAGGGTTCAGCAGTAATTTGTACTGGACTGACCATTCAGTCACACGTTTCAGATCACTGTTTAGCTGAACAGTACAATCCTCGATAAGTTCAAGAGGTTTACTTAAATAGATCTGCACATCATCAGCATATAGATGTATGGAACAATGTTTGACTACATTTGGAAGGTCGTTTATATAAAGGCTGAAAAGCAAGGGGCCCAGGATAGAGCCCTGAGGTACTCCACAATGAAGAAGCGCTGGTTCGGAGAAAGATTCTTGTACCTTAACAATTTGAGAGCGCTCCTGGAGATAGCTTTCAAAAAGTTTGACTGCAGTAGGGCCGAGTCCAAAATTTCTGCCTAGTTTTTCAAGTAACATCATATGGTCAACTGAGTCAAATGCTTTTGAGAAATCGAGTAGAACTAAGATTGCAATTTTATTGTTGTCAAGTGACTCAAAAATATCAGTTGAAACTTTTAAGAGTGCCGTTTCGCAGCTGTGCCCAGACCTGAAACCAGATTGCCATATAGAGAGAAGACTACTTTGATTTAGATAGTACATAAGCTGCTTAGCAATAATTTTTTCAAAAACTTTAGAAAGGAAACATAGAAGACTGATTGGACGGAAGTCAGATGGTTGCGAAGGAGAGACCTTTTTCGGAATAGGTACAACAAGAGCCTGTTTCCATTGGCTAGGAAACTGAGAAACTGTAAGGCAGGTGTTAAAAATATGAGTAAGGACATTAGATATAAATGGGGCGATCAATTTCATGAACTTTGGAGAGACGTTGTCAACACCCACGGCGTTTGATTTGACAGAAAACAACGCAGAAAGAAGTTCATGGTTATCGATACAACGAAAAGAAAAGCCATCCGGTGGGCATAGGTTGGTACAGCTACCTTCAACTGGAGCAGAGTTACTCTCAGAGATGAATGAAAAGTACTCGTTTAATATATTGGGCTCTACAAACACTTGTTGAGAATCATTCCCATACGTACCCAAGTCACGAATATTGCGCCATAATTTTTTTGGGGGTAAATTAATGTCGAGCAAATTTTTAGCGTAGGATCGTTTAGCAGATCGTAGAAGAGCAATCGTTTTATTACGGACTTTTTTATACATCTTACGAACTGCTTCACTGCGCGTCCTTTTGTATTGATGGTAAAGAAAATCGCGTTCAGCCAATGAAGAATGTATTTCAGGAGTTAACCAGGGACAGCGCTTGGGATGAATTTTAATTGTACGTAATGGGACAAATTGCTCAAAGAGAGCAGCTATAACTTCATAAAAATTTTGAAGTTTTTCGTCCACAGTATTCGAAGTCAGGACGTTGTCCCACGAAGCCGCAATGCATTCATTACCAAGTAGCTCTAGATTTATACTCTTAAAGTCTCTAAAAGAAATAGAGCGAAACTGGGGAATGGGAAGGAGCTGCATCTTGTAGGAGAGAAAGAGAAGATCATGATCGAAATTACTAGGAGGAGTGAGTTGGTTGTGAAAAACCACTTTCGTAATGTCACCTACCAACAAATAATCAAGTTGTGATGGTACGGTAGCATTAAAAAAGGTGGGCAAGCAATTGACTATTTCTAGGTTGAGGATCTGACAAAGGTAAAACAAGTTGTTTAAAGAGGTACTAGGTTTAAGCGCATTAATATTTAAGTCACCACAAGTAATTATATTGTGATATTTAAAAATAATAGGTGAGAGGGCCATTTTTAATTGGGTGACGTCATCTAAACAGAAGGTGCCACCAGGCGGTCGGTAGATACCAACGATAGCGCATTTTTCAAATCCGGAGTCCACCTCAACAGCCAAAGATTGTGTATTTTCAATACTTGTTGATGAATAAATAATGGAGCATCTCAAGGAGCTGTGAACATAAATTCCAACTCCGCCTCCCCTACGAGATAACCGGTCATTTCTAAAGAGGCTATAGTTAGGAATGGACAGAATTCTTGAATTTACATTTTTAGTAAGCCATGTTTCGCTTACCACAATCACATGTACTTCAGATTTGGAAAAGACATCATAAAAGAATTCAAATTTGTTTCTCAGGCTCCTAGCATTCAAATAGCACACGTTAAGGCCTTTAATGCGTGATGTAAAGATGTTTAAAACAGCTCTTACTCGTTCCAATGGAGATATGTTAACCACCATTATATAGCACAAAGCGCGAAAACTCCAGCCGAGCAAACAACAAAACTTTGAAAACAAGGAACACGAAGGTAACGCACTTTTTGAATTTAAAAATAGAAGAGAAAAAAATAAATAAAAACTTAAGCAAAAACATGATAACTAAAAAAATAGAACTAAATAAAAAAAAGAGAAAAAAATTATTAAAAATTAAAAGAGAAAATTTAAAAATAAAAAGAGAAAAATTATTAAGAAATTAAATATTTAACTATTAACTAAAATACAAATTTAATTTATCCTAAGAATCTATAAACTTAATCTATTTACCCTAATTCTAAGACTTAAAAATAAATAAACTTAAAAATTAATTTTGAAATAAACTTAAAAACTAAATTAAACTTATGAAATACGCTGAAATGAAGAAAAATATATATATATATACACTCCATTGAATTTTAATAAATAAATCCTGAAACATAAGAAATAAATAATAAACATTAGCCCTGAAATATAAAATGAAAATAAACCTGAAATCAAAATTAACTTAAAAATCAATACAATAATATAATTTTGCAGAAAAATATTACTTCCTAGTTATTTATGTTTGTTTGTTTACTTTACAAACAATAGCAAGTTGATACTTGCCCATTACCTAAAAACCTAAAAAATGGATGAAATTATTAATAAAATATTAAAAACAAACTAGAAGATCATACTTACCTGCAAATTTTATCTGAAACGAGACAAGCAGAATTAATAAAAATAAAGATAATTGAAAGTCACAGACAACAACAACAACAACAACAACAACAACAACAGAAGAATGTAAACAAACCGAATTTAACTAAATAACATATAAAAAGCACATCCAAGTTAAGGAAACTTGCGCAATATGTACTACATATCATTTCACCTGTACAATATGTGTCTATTTCACACATTACAGGTGAAATATAGCATTTTTAGGTGGAAAATGACGGATATAACCTATCATTTTTATCCACCAATTTTCACACAAGAAAACACAATTTCCCACACCTACAACACACACAACTTTTCACAGGTGAACAATAAACACACCACACCACGTTACTTACCTGAAAGGTCAGGAAAAACAGGTGAAAAACACTAAAATATCACTCGCGACATACACAAAACTTCGCCCGGCAAAGAAACGTCAAATTTTATGTTTCATATGAAAATGACATATGAAACTTATGTAGAATTTCGCGCGGATTCTAATGGTGACATTAAAAACATCAAAAAAGATACATGTAAAAAGATATTTTAATAATAATATTTCTCCATAAGTTTAAGGAGAAAGAAAGAGAAAATAAACTTATAAAATTAAAGCGAGACAAGAATAGTTGTGTACAAAATGGAGAAGGGAAATTATTCATGGCCATTTTAGGGAATAAAAATATCCCTGCAATAAAAATCGACAAAAAAGAGAAAAAACAGTCGAAAAAATATAAAGACAAATTAAAATAATTATTTAAATACATTACAAATAATTATTATACAATTGGCCTCAAAATTCGGAGAAAATTAATAATTTTACGTTGCCGATAAGGCAGTTCGCAACAAGGAAATAAAATTTCCTAAAGGATACCGTTATCTTTGGACTATAAAAACGCGGACGCATCCTTATTCGGTCTCTCAATTTTCAGATACGCAGAGAACTCTCCGGACCATTTGGAAGGTGAGAGTTTTGCATGCAAATATTAAACCTGAACTTTGATAGCAAGCAGGAAATTTTCAAGCACACCACTACGTGGAAGGCTGAAAATTTCACATGCACTTTTGTTGTATTGTGTTTGATATTGGTAGCGGGCAGCAAATTTTCGCGCACACCACAACGTGGAAGGCGGAATATTTTACATGCACGTTTTTGTTGTATTGTAGATTTGATTTATAAAGCGCAGTGAACTCATAAGCACACCACTTTGTGGAAGGCTAAAGTTCTGCCTGCAATTTATTCACTTTGTTTTCGTCTTACGTAGAATAGATAAATAGCAGTAAATTCATGCGCATACCATTTTGTGGAAGGCCAGAATTTGTCTGCTATTAAGTTTGTGTTCGCGTATCTTACAGTCGTAGAATTTAGCAGTGAATTTCTGCACACCGCTTACTGGCGGAAGGTGGCAAATTCTGCATGCTTGTTTGTCCTTAGAAAATTATAGAGTTCAAACAATCGCAGTGAATTCCTGTGCATACCATTTATTGGAAGGCCGGAATTTTGCCTGCATTTGAAGTATATTTAAGCACGCAGTAAAAGGAAATATCCAGGGCATTAACACGTTGAATGCCAAGGGGGGTCACCGGTGACCGGCACTGAGTTTGTTCGTAGCGCCGTGGGGGCCACCGGTGACCGGCGAAGCCAAGATTACTAGAAACGCAAAATTGCAGTAAATGTTCAATAATTTTAAATTTTTCAATTTATCATGGTTACTGAAATGGTGTAAAGAAATTAATGCAGTATAGGGCAAACGGAAATATTTTTATTTATTCAGAGTGCGGCAAAATTCCGGCAACGGTCCGATATTACCTGAATGGTAGATTTACGTGAAAAAAGTTTCTGACAAAAGCTGCTCAGCTTAAAGGGTGGAATCGTTTGCAAACAAAACTCACCCCCACCTCCTCGCCCATTCGCAGGGGGTGGAGTAAATTTAAAATTGGCAACCCCGAAACAATTTTTATCCGAGAACTCTCAAAAATCATCAAAAATCAAAATTATTTCCAAAAAATCATCTCATTTGGACGGGAAGTAGGCTAAGAATAAAAAAATGTTCGGACTAAAGTTTTATATTTCTCTTTGGAGAATCATAATCCGTAAGAAAAAATATGGGTTGCCATTTGAAATTTTACATTCACTAGAGCTCTGACGAGGGTGTCGTTTGTTACTATAAGATAGAGTAATGGCTGAAGTGGGCATCCTTGTGGTACTCCTTACATTATGCAGAACTCTGCGTTTGGAACTGTTGTATAGATCTTTGATCGTATGATTTTATCTTTTTTACTTTTATGACTCATTTTTGAATTTCTATATTATGTCTACATCTCATCGCTATCTCGGCTTTCGGTATTTCAAATTTGAATAACTCTGACATTTTTAGCCGATTTCGAAAAATGTATACACGGAACTGAAATGCCATTCAGTTCTATTTTAAATATGACTCTGTTTTAGGTATGAGGCTGAAATTGTAGCGCTTTACATTGCAAGCAATCGCCTATCGTGACAAAGTATGGGAGAAATCGGCGCCTTTCGAGAGCACTATTCGTAGTTTAGTGAAGAATTTCTTTGAATAGGGGTCTGGTTGACTCGCCAACGTCCCATTCGATCGTGTCCGCGACGATCCAAAGAAGTTATTTAAGCTATAAGAGAGAGTGCTGCCGATAATCCAAATGTGTCGTATCTGCGCCGATCGCGGGCGTTAAACATGGGTGGAATCTAATGTTACGTTCATAATTTTCCTATGGTATTACTAAATTAAATTTAACCATGAATGTTGCACAACCTGAATTTACTCAATGCAACTTAACGAAAACGAATGTACCATTTCCTCCACCAATTCATTCACTTACGCACCACCATCGTGTCCAGTGCATTATACAGTGTTAATAAAAAGCATTAAAAATACAAGGCATCTTTATTCTTTTACTTAATCAAATAATCGGCATAGCCTCCACGTACACAACAACTGGCGACGAGGATGGGATGTTTTTCAATCTACTACAAAAAGTGCAAATTTTAACCTTCAAAAATAAAACGTAGTATCCTGGTGCCGAAAACGTGAAAAGAAAGTAATTTACTTCAGTGCGTGGAAGAGCTGTAATAGCTGCAAACAACAATGACTTCACCGCCACAATCAAATACAATTCTACAGGCGAATTTCATAATTGAGACTTTTGAGCCAACAGTTAATAATTGGACACGATGGGTACAACGTTTGGAGGGATCATTCAGAGTATTTCAAGTACCTGAAAATCTAAAAGTATATTACCTGCTACATTACATGGGAGCAGCATCTTACGACATACTTTGTGACAAGTTAGCGCCAGAGCAGCCAGAAAACCAAACGTACTCGGATCTTTGCAGCAAAATGAAGGAGTTCTACGTCAGGGAACCATTGGAAATTGCCGAGAATTTCCGCTTTCATCAAAGAAAACAACACGATGGAGAAAGCATACAGGAGTACATAACCTCTCTACAAAAGCTGAGTGTTCACTGCAAGTTTGGAGATTACCTCAAAACAGCATTACGAAACCAATTTGTTTTTGGTCTTTCAAGCAAGCGAATTCAATCAAGACTGCTGGAGACGAGAGACCTTACATTGGAAAAAGCAATAGAAATTTCATCAGGTATTGAACTTTCGGAGAAAGACGCAAACCTATTGCACGGTGATCATCGCCCTTCAAGTTCTATCAACACGATCTCCACTTACAGGTTTCATAAACGTAGAAGCCTTCCAAATGGTGATAAAAACTTTAATAAAAATAATAAAACATTTAAAGCATTAAACAAAAACAATTCAAATAAAACTAATCCTAACGTTTGTTTTAGATGCGGCAACTCAGATCATTTAGCTAATGCATGCAATAAAAAAGACCTTCATTGTTTAAATTGTAAGCGAAGAGGGCATTTGCAAATTGTCTGCATGCAGAAGAAAAGAAAACAAGTGGCAACCAATTCTATTGACGTTGCAGAAATTCTGACATTGGATTCCGGTATTGACGATCGAGAAAAATTTTTAACTACAGTGAATATTGAAGGAATCGATGTGAAGATGGAAATTGACAGTGGAGCTGCAGTTTCGGTAATGAGTAAGTTGCAATTCAATCGACTCTTTAATTTAGAAATTTTACCAGTCAATCTACAATTACTATCATATTGCAAGAGCCAATTAGATTTGTTACGTTGTGCTAGTGTTAGAGTAATGTTCAGAAATAACCAATTTAAACTAAAACTGTATATCGTGAATTCTAACAGATCGCCTTTATTAGGTAGAGAGTGGATAAGGCCACTCAAAATTACATTAGAAGAAAATGAAGTAAATGTCATTACAAGTGCTAATAATGAACTAGGAAGGATATTATCTCCTGAAGTAATACCATTAGTGAATCAGTACAGTGAAATTTTCGCTCCAGGTGTGGGAAAAATAAAAGGGCTACAAGCCAAATTACATCTCAAGCCTGATACAAAGCCTGTTTTTCTAAAATCACGAACAATTCCTTTCGCTTTACTTCCAAAAGTAGAAGAAGAGCTGGTGAATTTAGTTAATGAAGGTATATTAGAAAAAGTGAACCATTCCGAATGGGCTACGCCCATAGTTCCTGTTGTTAAACCATCCGGAAAAATTCGAATATGTGGTAGCTATAATCTGACAGTTAATCCCAATTTAATTGTTGATGAGTATTCACTGCCAACAACAGAAGAACTTAGTGCTACGATGGCAGGAGGAAAATTGTTTTCCAAAATTGACCTTAGCCAAGCATACTTGCATTTAGAAGTGCGAGAAAAAGACAGGGCTTGTTTAACACTCAATACGCATAAAGGATTGTATAGGTGTAATCGTTTAATGTTCGGTATAGCTTCAGGGCCTGCGATATGGCAGAGGGAAATTTATTTATTTATTTATTTATTTATTTATTTATTTATTAGCATATAGTACACAAGACATTAGTCTTATGATTGTACTTATAAAAAAGATACATAAATTAGCAAAAAAAAAACAAAGTTGAAAACAGAGTTACAGCTATAAAAACCAAAACAAAGATACAAATTTTTGAAATTACTTTACAAAATAAGAAATATTAAAACAAAATAAAATTAAAATTAAAATGAAGTGAAATTGTGTTCGAATTCTAATTTGCTATTCGGCCAACCAAGTATTCGATGAGACACCTTTTGAAAACGCTGCTCGATTCCGTCATTTGTATGCTAGCAGGAAGAGAATTCCATAGTTGAGCGACGCAAACAAAGTAAGAACGTTGTCCTGACAAGAGTCCAAAACGCGGAATAAGTACATTGAGGTTTCTAGGTGATTGAGACAACTGAATAAATTCAGAAACGTAAGATGGTTTACGTCCACGTAGAATATCATGAAAGAATTTTAATAGCCTAAAGTGCATGTAGACATGAAAAGGACAACCTAGGACGTTAGATGAATAAGGTGAAATGTGATCATGCCTACGAAGATTATATATAAAGCGAACGCAATCGTTGAAAGCCACAGTAAGTTTCCTACCACAAGAAGCGTCCAGAGATGGAAATACAACGTGGCCGTGCATTAGAAGAGGCAAGACTAGAGATTTAACTAATCTCAATCGGAGGACACAATTTAACAAGTTACCGTGCACACGCAGCTTCCTTAAGACTCCATAAACTTTGCCCAGTATTCCTTGTATATGGTCGCAACAGGTCATTCTGTCATTTAGAATAACCCCAAGGTTTTTTACTTTGTGCACACGTCCAATGTGAGTGTGGCCCAGGGAAACATGTGGAAGGTCAAGGTCAGAGATATGGGAGTTGGAAAAAACTATAAACTGGGACTTATCAGGGTTGAGAATCAAGAGATTAGAAGAAGACCAGTCATAGATGTTTTGCAGGTCTGCGTTTAATTTACTTAATCCAAACTCAAGCTTATCTTTAGGCATTGTGAGATAGAGCTGTACGTCGTCAGCGTACATATGAATATTAGAGTTCGTGACAACCGCTGGAAGATCATTAATGAATAAACTAAATAGAAGCGGGCCAAGTATTGACCCTTGGGGAACACCATCTAATAACTTAGCAGGAGAAGAAACAGAGTTTAGTAGTTTAACCTGTTGCGAGCGATTGGTTAAGAAACTATGCAAAAGCTTAAGAGCGGATGACGAAAAGCCAAAGCGAGCGAGCTTCACTAGAAGTAAGGAGTGGTTAACTTTATCAAAAGCTTTTGAAAAATCTAATAAAGCGAGCAAACATACGTCGCGATCATTTAGAGAGTGCCTTATATCAGTGGTAATTTTAAGAAGTGCCGTATCACAGCTATGAGATTTACGAAAGCCAGATTGGAAAGCATGAATCACCTGATTTCGTTCACAAAATTCGAGGATTTGAAGTGCAATTAGCTTTTCAAGCACCTTGGCGAGAAATGGGAGGATGCTGATAGGTCGAAAGTCCGCGGGACATGTCGGGGTTGCACATTTAGCAATCGGCAAGGCAAACGCATGTTTCCAGGAATTGGGAAACTTGGATAGGGTAAGGCAGGAATTAAATAGATGAACTAGAGCAGGCAGGATATAAGGCATAAGCACTTTAAGGAATCTAGGCGGGATATTATCACTACCAGTAGCGTTCGATTTAATTGAGTATACTGCACTAATAACTTCAGTCGAATCCACACATCGGAAACTAAAATCACCCCTTAGAGCAGGAGGGAGTATAGCTGGCTGATTTGGGTAATGGTTGCCAGAGAAGTAAGTGTTTAAGCTTTCTCCGTCAAAGTCAGGAGCAGTTGTCTCATTTTTGCAGTGGACACTTAACTTTCGTAAATTTCTCCACAAAGTATTAGATGGTAGAGATGGATCAAGCTTACGCGAGTAAAAGTTGCGCTTGGCTTCTCTGATTTTGGTTGTGACTAAATTGCGAATACGTTTGTACGAGTTTCTAGCACTTGGGCTTTTTGTAGAGAAGTATCTTTGGTAAAGATATTCCCTCTCGGCGATTAAGGATTTCAACTCCGAACTAAACCAAGGTTTGGACTTATCAGTAAAAGTTTTGCAGCAGATAGGAACAAACTCCTCGTGCAGTTGGGAGATCAGTTCCTCAAGGTGTGCGGTTTTATCATTCACATCAGTGAGAGTAAAAATATTCGCCCAGGGTAGAGATACACATCTAAGTTTAAGGTTGTTATGATCAATATTAGCATAATCACGGAAAAGTATGGTTTTAGGGGGCTTCGGGTCTACTGGGATATTACAGCAACAAAACAATAAATCATGGTCCAAGAAACTTGGAGCAGATATTTGGTTCTGAAAGCTGATCAGGTTCGGGTCACTAACGAGGAAAACATCAAGAAGTGAAGGATGCATCGTATTATAATAAGTGGGGAGATCATTGATTACATTTAACCCGAATTTATGCATAGAGTAGAGGAATAACTGTTGTTGATTGCTCGACCTCAATAAGTTGACATTGAAGTCACCACCGACCAGAATATTGGCATATGTGCGGGATAAATTAGCCAAGACTAGCTCAAATTCGAGAAAATTTTCATTATTAAAATTCCCAGGGGGGCAGTAAACACAGATAAGCAGGGTTTTAACGAAGTTACACAGAACTTCAACACATAAGAATTCCATCCCGGGAGAAGAAGAAAAACCTACAATCTTAGATTTAATATTGTCACTCAGATAGATAGCCACACCACCACCAGTGCGGATTCGTCTATCATTGCGGACTAACTTATAACCACTGAGAGAAACTAGCGAAGAAGGTATGGAATCATTTAACCATGTTTCGCTAACGAAAATCGCATGAACGCCGGTATTAAGGAACATTTCACCAAATTCATCAACTTTATTTCTTATGCTACGGGCATTGATAGAAACCACTTTAAATCCTCTACTCCTGGAACTGAAAATTTTGACAAGAGTTCTTACTCTGTTTTCGCCACTGAAATTCACAGACATAAAGATATCAAAACTGGAATCATCAAGCGTAGACAAAAAGGCACTGCAGTTACGAAATAGCTTAGACCAACACGCAATTTAGAAATCGAACACGATAAGAGATATATACAAAACATAACAAAGATAAAAAAACAAAATAAAATAAAATTAAGATAAAATTAAGAAGTTAAATTAAAAATTGAAATAATGATTGAAATTAAAAATAGAAATTTAAAATAAAAATAAAGATAGAAACAATAAAAAAAAAAAAAGAAAAGCAAAAAAGAATAAATCGTACGAAAACAAAATAAAATAATTTAACATTAAACACTTGAACCTCTATGCTCCAGGGTATCCACCGACGGACATTCTAATTCGCTGAAGTCTCGCACAATCATTTCCCGACTATCGCTCTTTTAGCTTTTTCAAAAAAAAAAAGCTTATACAGAGGCTCTGTCCGTCTGTCCGTCTGTCCGTCTGTCCGTCTGTCCGTCTGTCCGTCTGTCCGTCTGTCCGTCTGAAGCCTACTTTCATCTCTGAAAGTACTGCAGATACAGACTTGGGAAATATCTCAAAATGTAGCTCTTGGTCAAAAGACCAAAAACTGAGAAAATGGTCTGGAAATTTCAACCAGAAGTATATTTAACAACAAAAGTATATTTAACAACAAAAAAGAGATTTCTAATAAAGTCCATTATATCGGTAGCCTAGAGGTAAGGCGCTGGAGTCAGGTTCCAGGCGAACCAAGTTCAATCCCCGACCGCAAAATGGTGAAATAAATTTTTTTTTACTCCGGTGTAGCATGTTTTAATTCTATTTCTCACTAAATTATATTATTTAATAATGATACTCAGGAGAACATAAACATTTATTTAATTAAAAGTGCAAAAAATCATTTTCTTGAGTTTTTATGGATCTTCGGCGGCTTTATAAATCATTAAGAAATTTCGCGGAAATAATATAAAGTATTTATTTGTTTATATGCATATTTTATATGCTGTTCATTTTATTATAGTTTATAGTCATGTAGGTGGTGCTGTAGACCAAAACAAAAATTCAATTTTATCGAACTTCGCTGTGGATTTGTCACAATCAACCCGAAGTATATTTAAACAACAAAAAAGGGGTTTCTAATAAAGTCCATCGGTAGCCTAGGGGTAAGGCGCTGGAGTCAGGTTCCAGGCGAACCAAGTTCAATCCCCGACCGCAAAGTGGTGAAAAATTTTTTTTTTTACTTCGGTGTAACATGTTTTAATTCTATTTCTCACTAAATTATATTATTTAATAATGATACTCAGGAGAACATAAACATTTATTTAATTAAAAGTGCAAAAAAATCATTTTCTTGAGTTTTTAAACATTTGGTAGGTTTAAAACGAAAAGCAGATATCTAATTTTTACCCGGGCATATAAACGCTTACTGAAATGAATGAAAATTTATAAATTTAATTGCACGAACGATGTATTTAAGACCGTCCTTATAGTCCATGAATATAAGGAAGTGATTTTTCTCAGAATTTTCAATATTTTACAAAAATTTTACAAACGATTTGCCCCATATCTAAAAAATTTTGCAGCCCTTTGTTTAAAAGCATATTTTTAAGTTTTTATTAACTAAATTTGTATGTATCTCTTCAGAATAACAAAACAAAAGTGGGATGTTGTGCCTAGAGACTAGCCACTAATTACGCTTTTTCTTGGTATTCTTTCTATTGAATAACACTTCAGTCTGGATGACAATATATTAAGTGAAGATTGTGAAGAATTGCGAAAATATTCAAACAAATAACTCGAAAAACTAACGCATCCTTCATGGAGATGCTGCTGAAAATTGCCCGCCAAGAATTTGAGAGAATTGATATATTTTAATTGCACCCCATCTATGACAAAGAATAGTGAACACCATCTATGGCAATATTACATTACTCTTCGTTTTACCTATGATTATCAATTTCCATAAAATATACAAAATACATTTCATAAATAATAGAAAATCTGTTGTCATAAATCAGTTGTTTACTTCCTTCTAAAGTTTATACATATCTTGCATTGGAATGTACCTTTTTATGAAAGCATGAATAAATAGGTTTATTGCCACATTATTGCAAGTTAGTGTTTGGAGTAATGGGAAGGCGCTAGGTCGGGGTGCGAAAAGACCAGGGTTCGATTCTTGATGAATTTTTTAAGTACTTTTTTTTTTAGCTTTTTTAGTTATGATGATTTATTTTAGTATAATAAACGAAGCCTGCGTTGATGATAAAATCTCAAAGCGGCGACTAATTAAAACCTTTGGGACATATTCAATTGTGAGCTATAACTCAATCTATAATAAGCTAAATAAGTCAAATCCGTTTTTAGCTAAAACTTTTATTTCACGTTGCATTGATTTAATTTTGTCATAATGCTGTATCCTAGTTTGGCCATGGAGATTCATAAGTATTACACTGACCAACGCTATATATAATTAATCTTGCAAAGTTTTTGTTAAAGGCTTATGTAGGTTATAAGTTGTGAGACTTTGCGTAATCTAAAACTTAACAAAGTATTTAACAAACACTACCAAAATCATCATAACTTAAAAAAAAAAATAGTACGCGGCCATCACCAGTATCGAACCCGGGTCCTGTCGCACCCCGAGCTAGCACCAACCCATTACTCCAAACTCTAACTCGTAGGAATGTGGCAATAAACCTATTTATTCATGCTTTCATAAAAAGGTACATTCCAATGCAAGATATGTATAAACTTTAGAAGGAAGTAAACAACTGATTTATGACAACAGATTTTCTATTATTTATGAAATGTATTTTGTATATTTTATGGAAATTGATAATCATAGGTAAAACGAAGAGTAATGTAATATTGCCATAGATGGTGTTTACTATTCTTTGTCATAGATGGGGTGCAATTAAAATATATCAATTCTTTCATATTTTTGGCGGGTAATTATTGGTGTTGGTCTCATTGCGAAGTGGGGGTACTTGTGTGCGTGCACGTGCATATGCTATGGATAAACAGGTGCCTGTGTTTTTCAGTAGATGTTCTACATTTAAAGAAAAGTGAAGTGCGTGCATGATAATATTTTCTTTAAAAATAAAAAATAAAGTTAAATTGAAGTGTAAATTAATACAAAAGGCGCGGTAAGCTGAATTTTTAACGATAATGTATGTTTAAGTAAAATAATACACCTAATTCTGCTGTGCAAAGTGATTTTAGATTTGCCTCCAATCCATAGAAAAATGTTTAGATTCGTTTTACATAATTATATAGTGTTTACATGTGTGATGTGTTTTTTTTTTTTTTTTTTTTTCAATTTGACACTTTCGATTTATTGGCCTCGATTCCCAGATCCAGTGGGTCGGAAGTGAGTGCGGATTTGAGACTTTGCGATTCTCAAATCTGCAACCGCGAATCTCTCTTTGACATTTTCCGTGCTTTAAAAGTGTGATCCGCAACAAATTTTCTGTGGATTTGAAACCACAAATGCGCCTAAGATAATTCGACATCAGGTATTTCATTAGCGTGTGAGTCTTCACTCCGAATTTTTGATTGAATTGAATCCGCGACTGCGAATTTGAGAATCGCAAAGTGTCAAATCCGCACTCACTTCCGCGCCGTCGGATCTGGGAATCTCAATTACAATAAGTTTTTTTTGTAAATTCGTTCGAAAATATGCAAATACATTACTGCAAAAACCATTTAGTTACTGCTTAGATTTTTTCGATGGCGGAAAGAACACCATGAAAAAGCGTAATTAGTGGCTAGTCTCTAGGCACAACATCCCACTAGTTTTTTTATGCGCACGAGTCCATCTTTCGTAGCAACAGCATGCAGCAGTCCCATTCTGCGTAAGTTTAAGGCCTCACGCAGCAGAAAATTGTTATATTGGGTGAGACTCTCGTTCACATAAACGGGAGAGTCTGCAGTATAGCCATCCAGCTCACATAAAGGAAATTTCGCTTTCCTATGTATTTTCAAGGCGCGCATGAAAGCCTTGGCTTCACGCTGGCCCGAAAATTTAACTATAATAGCGCTGGAGGCGCCATTTCGCAAACGGAACGCATCAATGAACGGAGAGAGCTGGTGGTTAACTTTGTTAGCTATGTTATGGATAATATTTATAAGGTTTTCTTGCGGTTTAGCTGGTACTCCACGAATGATCACATCACTGAGCCGCTCAAAACGCTTTGCGTCTTCCAGGCCCAGCTTCATGCTAACCAACAGCTTACGGTGATCCTCCACGCAGTCGATTAGTGCAGCAGATTTGTCCCCGACAGAGGTAACAGTCGACTGCAACTCTTTGACGTCGGTGTTGATTTTGCTCAACTCCGCTTGGTGTTGTGTGGAGGTAGCATGCAGCCCATCAGTAAGTTGTTGCTCCAATGAATCTAGGCGGAGTTGGAGAGCACAGAATCCTTCTAGATGCTCAGAGATGCGCATCTCCATTTTCTCGAATTTACCGGCCAGATCGTCCAGTTTAGCTGTGAAACGCGATTCCAAGGCTGCAAGCTGCTCCGCAAGAGAGGTACCAACGGCATTGTTGTCAGTCTCTGAGGGAGATCGACCACTTCTTGTACAAATGGGTGACGAATTTGGCACCAGCAACTTTTTAAGTTTGCCACTCGCGTTTTTGGTTTTATCGGACATTCCTCCTCCTTGTTATTTTAGTGTCTTAACGGCAAGTGAAAAGATTGAAACAGCAGCCGGCGAGAAAAAAGCAAATAATTAATTTTCAAACACGGAATAGATTCGGTTAAAACTTCGGAGCACTCAGCAAACGTGTTATTCACAGAAGAACATTACTCGAACTCCGGAATGGAGATTCTTTTAAAAAACATTCCAGGTGTCAGTGTTTTCCTAGACGATATACGGATTACTGCACCTGATACAAAAAGTCATTTAGAACGCCTTGAATTAGTTTTTAAAAAATTAAAAGATTACAACTTACACATAAATTTAAATAAAAGTTCATTTCTTTGCGATGAGATAGAATACTGTGGTTACACAATTTCAAAAGACGGTATTCGGAAATCTAAATCTAAAATAGATGCAATACAAAATGCACCAGTCCCTACAAATAAAAAGCAAGTACGCGCTTTTATAGGATTAGTAAATTATTACAGGCGATTTATCAAGGATATTAGTTTAATATTAGGTCCCTTATACAAATTATTACAAAATAACACACCGTTTAGATGGGGAAAAGATTGTCACGACGCTTTCAATCTGATTAAACGCGAAATGCAATCAGACCGAATTCTCGCCCATTTCGATCCTAAGTTACCTTTAATTTTAGCAACGGATGCCTCGCCTTATGGTGTAGGCGCCGTATTATCACATAAATATTCAGACGGAATGGAGCGCCCAATTCAATTTGCATCCCAATGTTTGTCTCCGACACAACAAAAGTATTCGCAAATCGACAAAGAAGCTTACGCTATTATATTCGGAATCCGTAAATTTCATCAGTACCTATGGGGCAATCGATTTACATTAGTTGTTGACCATAAACCACTCTTACAAATATTTTCGCCTTCTAAATTACTTCCAGTTTTATGTGCGACACGAATGCAACATTACGCAGTTTTTCTGCAAGCATATCGTTATGATATTATTTACAAAAATACAGACCTACATGCGAACGCGGACGCCCTTTCACGACTTCCATTGAAGTCTGAAGATTTTTATGTTTACGATGAACCAGAAGTAGTCAATATTGAAAACATAGAAACCCTTCCAATTACAACTAATGAGCTTCAGCAAGAATCAAAAAAAGATCCGTCATTATATAAATTAATAAGGTTTTTACAATCAGGCAGGCAAGCGCCTAGCGATATACGTTTTAATGTTAATCAAGCAGAATTTTCCCTACAAGACGGGTGTTTAATGAGGGGGCATAGGGTTGTGGTACCAACTCCTTTACCTAGTAAAATCTTATCGGAATTACATGCCAACCATTTTGGAGTGGTAAAGATTGGCTAGAAGTTATTGTTGGTGGCCAAAAATTGACAAAGCAATAGAGGAACTTAGCAAGAATTGCCCAAATTGCAATCTAGTCCGTAATAACCCAGTTAGAGAACCCGTGCATCCATGGGAACCAGCTAATCACCCATTTTCAAGGGTACATGTTGACTTTTGCGGCCCACTTCACAACGGGTACTATTTTATCTTAATAGACGCTTTTACACGCTGGCCTGAAATACACTACATGAAAAATATAACAGTCAAATCTACGATACAAATTTGCCGACAGATTTTTTCCACTTTTGGATTACCGGACATTTTAGTATCCGATAACGGAACTCAGTTCACGGCATATAAATTTCAAGAATTTTTGAAAATTAATGGCATAATACATAAGCGAACTGCACCATATCATCCGGCCACAAATGGCATGGCGGAAAGACATGTGCAAACTTTCAAAAAAGCGCTTAAGAGAATGCAAGGTGATAATATAACGAGGACTATAGCGTTATCACAATTTTTACTCAATTATAGGCGTACCCCTCATTCTGTCACCAACAAGTCACCTTCCTTTATGATGTTCGGGCGCGAAATCAAATCCCGCTTAGACCTACTAGTTCCCAAGAGTAAAATAAAATCAAACGACAAAGTATTTAAAGAACCAGTTCGAAGTTTTGAGATAGGTACTAGAGTAGCAGTTAGAGATTACAGAAATAACAAAAATAAGTGGAGATTTGGTAGGATTATAGAAAAAAAAAGGATTTTACATTATCAAGTTGAACTAGATGATGGAGGGCTCTGGCATAGACATGTAGATCAAATACAAGAAATCGGTCCCAGTACACCAAAGCAACAAATATTACCTGAAGCTGCACCACCACAAGTAGATACCACGTTCACAGAACACATAAACAAAGAGAAGGATTTGAACATCATTACCGGAGTCAGTGTGCAGGATCCACTTATTAATCAAGAGCAAGAAGAAGAAAATGAGGAAAATGTAGACACTGCAAGTGCTGCCGTCGTAATAAATTCAAATACAGAACAATTAAGAAGATCAAATCGCATAAGAAAACCACCTGAAAGGTTTATCCCATAAGGGTAATGAAAGAAATTTAGCATTAACATTAAGTTCTTTATAACTTTGAATTAAACTTAGTATTTACTTCCAATTTTTTAAACTTACATTTTCTATTGTATTTAGAAGTTCCCCAAGGAAGGGAGGAAATGTTACGTTCATAATTTTCCTATGGTATTACTGAATTAAATTTAACCATGAATGTTGCACAACCTGAATTTACTCAATGCAACTTAACGAAAACGAATGTACCATTTCCTCCACCAATTCATTCACTTACGCACCACCATCGTGTCCAGTGCATTATACAGTGTTAATAAAAAGCATTAAAAATACAAGGCATCTTTATTCTTTTACTTAATCAAATAATCGGCATAGCCTCCACGTACACAACAAAAACTCTACAAAAAAATGTTCCGATTCCACCGCTTCTTAAAGCCCATTCATTTGTTCGTTAGTCTCACCAAGACCTCCCGCCAGCCAGTTTTGTGAATTTAGCATAAGAGCCGTTGAGAGTCATAGTTCGAAGTAAAATGAAACTTCGCGTATTTCTCAATAAAAGCATCTGGTCTAGAGATACGAATATAATTCAATTATGACAGTTTAGAAACTATATACATCCTGTATAAGCACAGGTCTGTTTACATACGACCTGTTCCGTACTTGGCTGCTCTATGTTCATTCGGTAACTATATTCCTATCACAGCAATATCACAATATTTTTTGGATATTCGATCTCCTTTAAACAGCCCCCATCTTCTTTTAGCTCTAGGCACAGCATCACAGCAAGGTAGTAGTATGTAGAACGAAGAGTGATTCCTAAGTTTATTTTTCAATATTAAAAAAAAAAGGTTATGTGTCGGCCCTGGCCATGGGGGTCACCGGTGACCTCAGTAAAATAAATGCGTTTTGAACGAGGGCACCAATTAACTTGCCTGATGTAAATAATATTTCCTCAAAATATGCACCACATAATGAAAAATTTATGTTGGCCAGACGGGAAAACCATGTTTAATTATCTTGGCATTCAACGTGTTAAGGGCAACATTCAACGAACCACCGAGACGCAGGACTGGCACTTTTACGACGAACCAGCGACACCAAAGGCATTGCAGCAAGCAGTTTATTTAAACTAATATAATTTTATATATTAGCAATATATATTTATATATTAGCATAAGTTGCATGATTAGGTTGTAAGTTTGCAAATATTGAAGTACACTTATTGAATAAAATTGAAATACCAACTGCACGTGCGTTTTTTTACTATTTTATATTTTTACGTTTCCGTTTGAAACATAGAGGTCACCATAATGAACCGACCACAAATGAAGTCTCTGTGCTATTGGTAGATCAACAATGTGATAACCGGGATATAATACTTCGTAAAAAGGATAACAAATTACAAAGAATCACGGAGCCTCATAGATCATATGATGCACTGCAATGTCCTTTAATATTTGTTCACGGTCAAGACGGATATAATTTTACAGTCTATCAAGTCAATCCCACTACACGGCAACAGAATTTCAATAAAAAAAGTTTCCGCATTGCAATTCTATTGTTATCGGATTATGATTCGAGAAAATAAGCACAATTATTTGCATTGTTATAAACAATTATTTAATCAGTACTTGGTAGATATGCATGCAAATATTGAAACAGAGAGACTCACCTTTATAAGAACCAATCAGAAAAAACTCAGAGTGGAGAATTATATACACCTCCAAGACGCAATCAATCAAAATGAGAGAATGCAGATAACCTAGGGCGATTAGTAATTGTACCATCCTCTTTTACGGGAGGGCCTCGCTATATGCACGATCGCATGTAAGACAGTATGGACGTCCCGATCTATTTACAATGTATAGTGTAGAACGGCAGAAGCGCGGTTTACCACATGCTCATATTTGGATATGGCTGGTAACTGAAGTAAAGCCTGATCAAATCGACCATGTTATTTCTGCAGAAATACCAGATAAAACCAATGACCCAGAATTATTTGAAATTGCCAAAACACATATGGTGCATGGTCCATGTGGCGCTTATAATCCTCAGTCGCCATGCATGAAGAATGGCAACTGTAGTAAAAGATTTCCAAAGTCATTTTCTAGAGAAACTCTTGCTGGTGAGAATGGTTATCCCTTCGCCGTTCGCCTGAAAATTTTGGCGAAGAGCAACAATTCGTTCACAAGGCAATATTTTTTAAACCGATAATCGTTGGGTTGTCCCATATTCACCTGTGCATCACGAACTTTCAAAGCCCATATCAACGTTGAACGTTGCAGCAGTGTAAAGCTAATAAAGTATAATTGTAAGTACATTAACAAAGGCTCAGATTTGGCAGTTTTTGGTGTACCAAATCATAATGATGAGCTGACTTCATATAAAAATGGACGGTACATTAGTAGTTCCGAAGCAGTTTGGCGCATATTTTCCATTCACGAACGTTTTCCTCCAGTTACTCATTAAGAAAATGGGCAGAGAGCTTGTGGAGATTCCGCGAAACACTGCATTGATGGCCGACTGACAATTTTGCAACCGGATTGCTATATGAAGGAGTGTTGGCTTACTATACTTTTAATAAACGAACTGGATCTTTCCAACGACGACGACGTTGCAGCCCTGTTGAAAATCCTTCCGGTGTCTTTCATGAACAAAGTCTCGGAAGAGTTTATACCATTCATCCTAATAACCAAGAATGTTATTACTTACGAATGTTTCTAAAGGGCCAACTTCTTTCGAGAGCCTGAAAACTCTAAATGGCGTTTTACGCTTAACATATCATGCAGCGTGTCTAGCGCTTGGTTTACTAGAAAGTGATAATCACTGGAACGACACATTAATAGATGCCAGTGTGAGTAGCAGTACGCCCAAACTTCGAGAGCTATTTGCTATTATATTGGTTGTCTGCAATGTGTCCAATCCCTTGGACTTATGGGACAAATTTAAAAATCAATTCATCGAAGATTTTACTGATACAGACATAAGCGCCCATATCGAAAATTTCACCAATCATACACTGCTATTACTGTAAGACATTGTCCTTTCAATAGGCGGAAATACTATTGATCATTATGGTCTGCCATCTCCACAAGTAGTCAACGGGTCTGATAATAATTTAAACAGAGAACAAGCTAATTACGACCCAATCGAACTTCAACAAACTATACTAAATAATAAACCAAAGTTAAACAATGAGAAAAAAGCAGACTACCAACGGGTCATCAACACTGTCAATAAGGGTGTAGGGGGTGTATATTTTTTAGACGCACCAGGCGGCACTGGTAAACCTTCTTATTTTTTTTTTTATGTGGCAGTGCTAAGCTCATGAATCACCTTTTGTACTACTAGTCCGTCATGTCATTTGCCACGTCATGGTGCAATGTCTAGCAGTAAGCTAAGTACGGGAAGGGGGTTGGAGGGGTTATAAAGGTACGGGAGGGTATTGAAGAAGGTGGTGCTGAACTCTGCGTTTGAACTCTTAGATGTTGTAGGAGGTCGGAATTACTGACTGCTAGAGATTATATCTGTTTAGTATCTTCAAAATAATAAATAAATCCGCACTTTTATTGTAACACAAATTAATATAATTTTATTCAATTTTTCACATCTATGTACTTCAAATTAATTCACATCATAAATTTTATTTTACCAAATCTAAATTCATTATCTACAGCACAAAATTTATTTTTCACATCGAAATTCTTTATCAAATCAAGCATTTATTTATTCACAGAATTCAATATCTTAAATTTCTTTAAAACTCACTCTTCTACATTTACTTTCAAAAAAACTAACTTTAAATTTCACTTTTAAATTTTAAGTTCAGTACTTCAATTTTATACACTAGCCAACTCGGTCACAATTCTACTATTTTCTGTATATTCTAAATTACTTTGAATTTTAACTTCTCTGACTAATAGTATTTAAGTTTTTTCAGCAATATAATTTTAATTTCACGATTTTACGACAACTAGACAACGCGGTCACAACTCAGAATTTTCTAATATCGTTTTCTCAATTTTCTTCACTTTTTAAATGTTATTAACGGATTTTTTCTCCTCTGCAAAGACGGTAATTTTCCAAGCCCATATAATATAATAGGTTTCGAGATATTTCTGCAGGGAAGTAAGTTTGGCAATGCCTTTAGTTTTGGTGGGGATAAATATCATTACTTTATTCGGAACTGACCCGATTTTCGAATTTACGCATACTAACGTAGTATGAAATAGAAATGTCAAGAAGTTTGACATTTCTTCTTTGGCAGATTTAGGTAGGTGTAAATATTAAATTTTAAGGTATGTTTCTAGCTACATATTTATTATTCTTTTTGGTAGTTATTTGTTATATATTCTTTTATGTTTAATATGGAGTATTATTTATGTTTTCTTTGTTGTGCTATTTGTCTTTCCTTTGTGATATTTGTTTACTTTGTTGTGACCGGGTTGTTTACATGTTTAGTAATTCAAATATTTTTAGTAATCAAAAATGTTAAATATCTTAAAACTAATTATTTACTTTAACTATTTTAGGTGATGATGGTGATGATGATGCAACATTCTCCCCCCAGGGCGGTGTTGTGTCACATCCAAATACAAAATAGAACGCCTCCATATATATGATGGTGCCTTGCAAGGCCGTACCCAGGAAAAAATTTCGGGGGGGGTTAAAACAGCGGGGGGTCTGGGATCTATGGAATACCCCCTAGTAAGGCGGTGGTCCAAGAAAATTGACAAAATTTAAGTGTAAAATGACGCATTTTTAGGACGAGTTTAACTCTTAATTAACCAGAGTTTAGAGGCAAAAAAACTATGGTTTGACTCGAGAATTTTGACTAAAAAATTTATTTATTTATTTATTAATTCGCCAAATAAGGCACACTTAAACTAAGTATAATACTTAGATTAAAACATAGTGTACAGTCTTTTATAATATAATATAATATTACTATAACTACTGATAGCTACTAAAAACCTACTATTGTCAAAGGGGTTGTGTTAGTAGGGATCTGAGTATTTTTTTATAGGATGCCTTGTTGAGTGAAGGGGAGAAAGAGGATCTATGGCTATTAAAAACCATACAGCATCTGTTGACGGGCTCGTTCCTTGCGTAATCGGTGCGGTGTGGATATTCCCTAAGTAGTTTAGTGTGTCGTGTGTGTCGAACTACATCATTGAATTTGATTCTGTCCGACAGAAACTGCACTTTTAAGCTTTCCACTTAGGACGTCAAAGGCAACGCAAGATATGAGCAGTTTCCTCCTGCTAGACAACGGTATAAGCCTATCCAAGTAGTGCGGCAGGGTTTGGTAGTCATGGGGGTTGTGTAAATGTCTCAGGGCAAAAAGAAGAAATCTCTTTTGAATGAATTCGATCCTCCTACTGCTCACTTGGAATATAGGATCCCAGAGAGGACACGCATAATCCAGGATTGGGCGGACTAAAGAACAAAAGAGTGTTTTTGTGACCCATACATTACCAAGTTCTTTGGATCTCCTCTTAATGAAACCTAGAAGTTTGTTGGCTCTGGCAGTTATATTATCGTAGTGCAGGTTGAAATTGAGTTATTTGTCTAGGACGACGCCTAGATCTACGATATGATCAACCTGATTCAACATTATGCCATTGAGATAATAGTTATGGTTCTGTGTGTTTTTTAAGCAGGAGAAGGTAATTGCATGATATTTGCTGGTGTTAAGTTGCAGTTTATTCATGGTGCACCAGTCGTGTAGGGCATTGAGCTTTATCTGCAAGAAGGAAGCATCAGTTTGGGTCTCAATGACACTATAAATTTTGAGATCATCTGCGTAAAAGAGATGTGGAATATTTGCTAATTTATCGGAAAGATCGGAGATGAAAATATTGAAGAGAAGGGGGCCGAGATGACTACCCTGAGGAACGCCAGAGGTTACTTCGATCTCATTAGATAGAAATCCTTGGAATCTGATAACCTGTGTTCTTCCGTTCAGATATGATTTTAACCATTCCAGGGCAGAACCTGATATACCAAACTTTAATAGTTTTGCGATTATGATGGCGTGGTCCCCTCGATCGAAGGCCTTGCTGAAATCAGTGTACACAGCATCCAATTGATGGCCGCTCTCCATATCGCATAGCAATTCGGAAATAAGGACCATAGGGTTAGAAGTTGTTGAACGTCCTTTCCGAAACCCATGTTGTTATTCGTTTAGGTATGGATCGATAAGAGGAGCAATCCTGTCATAAACAAGTTTTTCCAAAAGCTTAGGAATTGATGATAAAATGGCAATGCACCTATAGTTGTCTACCGAGTGCTTGTCACCGGATTTATAGATTGACGTTAGGTAGGATTTCTTCCACAGCTTGGGAAACTTTCCTAACGATAAAGATTTGTTGAAGATGAGATAAAGACAAAATGCGATGTGTTGTGAGCAGCACTGCAGGGAAATAGGAGAGAGATTGTCGGGACCATTACCTTTTTTGATATCAAGATTGTTCAAGAATGTTAATGTAATCAAAGAATTTTTTAGGATCACTTATGATACTATCACAAACAGAATTAATATATGCAGAGTAGGCCTCGCGAGACCTGTTGGCCAGGCCAGTTGCCAGTTCAATTCATAAACACCATTAATTAATTAAATTATGAAATACTTTACTTACAGATAGCAAAATATCAAGAAAATATCATTCTCTTTAATTCAGGAAAACTTGTGTTTGAAAATACTTATTTCTGGAAAATTTCGGGGGGGGTTTCAACCCCTCTGACCCCCCCTCTGGGTACGGCCTTGGTGCCTTGAATGGTTACCAGTCCAGATCAATGGGACAGATTGGACAGATTGATGAATTTGATTGAATCTGTAAGTAGAAAAACACTGAAAGTATTTGTGTTTTTAATAGTGTGTTAGTTCAGGTGGAGGGTTCACATTAGTAGGGGTTTTAGTCACGAATCGTTAACCCTTGTTTCGTTATAAGTCTTCATTGTCTTGAGTAGGTAAAATAGCGATTTTCGTGATAGGACGTTTGAAAATTGTTCCCTTTATTTGTACAGATACGACTCGTGTTAGATTGTCCTTTCCGGGATGAGTGTCTGTGACGCGCCCTAATGGCCATTTAAAAGATGGGAGATTATCGTCCTTTATTAAAACCATCGTTCCCTTTTTGATGTTAGGTGTCTGCTGCATCCATTTTGGCCGTTGCTGTAGTCGGGATAAGTATTCGGAAGTCCAGCGTTTCCAGAATTGTTGGACCAAATGTTGAACGGATTGCCATCGGTCGAGGCGATTTAAGTTGATGTGTAGGAGTTCCGTTTGTGGTGGGGCTAATAACGCGTCGCCTATTAAGAAGTGTCCCGGTGTTAGAGCGTTTAAGTCTGACGAGTCATTTGTCAAAGGACAAAGTGGTCTTGAATTTAGGCAAGACTCGACTTGAGCTAATACTGTATAGAGTTCCTCAAAGGTTAACGTTGTGTTTCCAAGAATTCTCCTTAGATGATATTTCGTCGATTTTACTCCTGCCTCCCACAGGCCGCCGAAATGAGGAGAGGAGGGTGGATTAAAATGCCATGTAATGTCTTCACTAGCACAATATGTGGCTAATTCCTTTTCTATGTTCCTGATATCAAGTAAAACGGCATTGGCGCCAATAAAGTTGGTACCACAATCTGTGTACACGTGTCCACAACGTCCTCTACCCGCGATAAAACGTTTAAAGGCTGCTAAGAAGGCAGATGTAGTCAAATCGCTTACTACCTCTAAATGTATAGCTTTTACAGCAAGACATATGAATATGGCTAGGTATCCCTTTTCAATTTTTGCATTTCGTAGCCTGCTTGTCTTAATATTAATAGGGCCGCAGTAGTCTATTCCTGTATGCGTAAATGGTCTCGTGCATGTTACTCTCGGAGCTGGTAGATCCCCCATTAGTTGCGTGACGGTTTGAGCCTTGTGTTTATAGCATCTGATACACCGATGAATAACTTGTTTAATTATTTTTCTCGCATTTACTATCCAATATTTTTTTCTTAAAATGTTTAACATTAATTGGATTCCTCCGTGGGCGGTATACTCATGATAATGGTTTATTAATAATGTGGTGAATTTGCTGTCTTTCGGTATTATGATAGGATGACATTCGTTATACGGTAGATTGGAGTTGCTCAGACGACCTTTCACTCTTAGCAGTTCATACTCATCAAGGAAGGGATTTAAACTAATTATGGAACTTTTCGAATCTATTAACTTATTGTTTTTTAGGTTATAAATTTCCTTTTCATAAACTAAATTTTGTGAAAATTTAATCCAATAGTTTAATGCTTTAACGCGTTCACTTGTTGTTATCCATTTTGGTTGTGATTTGTCACCTTGTGATCGTTTGATGAATCGGAATACGTATGACGTGATATTGACTAGACGATTAAGCGAAGAACATCTTTCGATAAGAGTAGTTAGGTGTGATGAATTGTCTTCTTTCTTCTCTCTCTCGATGTGGAATGTTTGAATACATTTTCGTGACTCTAAGTTTGTATCGTCGATTAATTGTTGGGTGGGCCATCTAGTTTCATGTTGCTGCAGCCATTGAGGTCCATGCCACCAGAGTGCACAATTAGAGATGTCAGTTGCTGTTGATCCACGTGAAGCGATGTCTGCAGGATTATCTGCGGATGAGACGTGATACCATGGTGCATTTCCTATATTCGTTAATATTTCACTTGTTCTATTCGCATTAAAGGTGGTCCAGGTCGCAGGATGTTTTTTCAACCAAGCTAACACTATAGTAGAATCTGTCCACATGATGAGCTCACAGTTAGGTATTTGTAGAATCTCCTTTAGTGACTTTGTTAATCTGGAAGCTAAAACAGAACCACACAGCTCTAAACGTGGAATAGAAACAGGTTTTAGGGGTGCTACTTTAGTTTTAGACATTAGAAGGTGTGTTTGAACGTCGTTATTGTCGTGGACAATTCTAAGATATGCTACAGCAGCATATGCTCGTTGAGATGCGTCACTAAAACAATGTAATTGACATTGTTTGATTCTTTTGTGCATGCCTATCCATCTAGGTATCCGTAATTTTTGTAAGATACTGGCTTCTGATTTGAACGACATCCATTGGGCTTGTATATTTTCAGGAAGCGGCTGATCCCACTCTAGACCAAGCAGCCATACTGACTGCATAATTAACTTAGCTCTTATTACCAGCGGAGAAATCCATCCAAGTGGATCGAACAGTTTCGCAATTTCAGATAATAATTCCCTTTTATTCTTGACGTTACTAGCATCTGTGAGTTTTATTCTATATCAGTAGGTACTAGGACCCTTGAGTCTGGGAACCAAAACCGGTTTTGGGATCTAGGTCAAGGTGATTAATCACCTGTAATTATGTTAATTGGTTGACAGGTCATAAATCACCTGTAATTATCATAAGTGGCTGACCTTGGAATCTGCGCGAGACGGTTTGGACTGAGAGCACGTGGGATGGAATGCAGGTCAATGCCATCAGTTGCCTGTAATGTTGGAATCCAAGTCAAGGTCATCAATCAATCACCTGTTGGTAGGCCCTGGAATCTAGGTCGCGGTCGTTGACCTTGAGACTGGTTTGCTGGTGTTCGGGAACTGGTTCGAGTCGTTGGCTTGGGCGGGGTCTTTGGCGGGGGCGGGGGCGGCGGCGGGGGCAGGGGCTGGGGGCGAATGTTGAGAACTCGATGGCTCGACGGGTACATCATGTCTATGGGAGGTGTAGGTTTTGAAACTCTGTGGGTAGCATTGAAAGTAGAACTGTAAACCTGAAAATGACTACAATTTGATACATTAAAAAAAACAATTATTTTAACATTTTTATTTTTTAAATCAAATATAAACATTGAAATTTATTTTTAAAATTTTATTTTTACATGATTTACACATTCAGTTCATGGGGATTTCCTGATCTTTTCTTAAATATGATTTCGAAGGAATTACCCATCTCTCCCAAATTCTCTAT
>CATLJY010000002.1:0-185000 GCA_949987705.1 Thereva unica | reverse complement strand
TTGGATTTTTCCACTCACATCAATCATATTTCTTCCAGAGGCAGTTTAGCCTTGGGATTCATAAAAAGATGGTCTAAGGAATTCAACAATCCCCTCATCACTAAGCACTTGTTCATATCTTTGGTCAGGCCCTTACTCGAGTATGCCTCCCAGGTGTGGTCTCCTTACTACTCCTCCCAAATTGGAAGAGTCGAATCAGTTCAAAGGAAGTTTGTCCGATTTGCACTCAGTCGCCTCCCTTGGGAGAACCCTCTTATTCTTCCGTCTTATGAGCACAGGCTTAAATTAATTAACTTAAGCTCTCTCCATAAGCGTCGACAGGTTGCTGACGTTATTTTCGTTCGTCGGCTACTGAATGGTAAGGTTGACTCAGGTTTCTTGCGTAGCCGTGCGTCGTTTAGAGCGAATGATTATGGCCTGAGTCGTTAAGGTACAAGAATCTTTCTCCGAACCAGCGCTTCTTCATTTTGGAGTACCTCAAGGCTCTATCCTGGGCCCCTTGCTTTTCAGCCTGTAAACAAACGATCTTCCGAATGTAGTCAAACATTGTTCCATACATCTATATGCTGATGATGTGCAGATCTATTTAAGCAAACCTCTTAAACTTATCGAGGATTGTACTGTTCAGCTAAGCAGTGATCTGAAACGCGTGACTGAATGGTCAGTTCAGTATAAATTACTGCTGAACCCTACCAAGTCGTCCTGCCTTGTCTTCAGCAAAACTCCTATTGACATTGAAAATCTGTTCCCAATTAAAATTAATGGTAATGTTTTACCCTATGTTGACTCTGTAAGAAATCTGGGAGTCGAGGTCGACTATAAATTCAGTTGCTGTAACCAAACCAGAAGTGTCCTTTGTAAGGTGTACGCCTGCCTTCGCCAACTTTGGGTATCCTCTAATCTATTGCCTCTTGCTTTACGTATACGACTGGCGAATGCCCTGGTAATGCCCCATTTCACGTACGGAAGCCTAATTTTTTCAAAACTTGATGCTGTCTGTTCAAGAAAAATAAAAGTCGCGTTCAATGATACCCTTCGTTTTGTCTTTAAATTGCGTCGTTTTGATCATATCACGCCCTATGCTCCCATTCTGCTAGGTATGGCGTTTGAAAACTACCTAAAATATAACCGATTAAAATTCACTTTTAAACTTATACACAGCAGATGCCCTGGATATTTCAAAAACTTAATTTCTTGCAACTAAGCAGACAATCTAGCACACTTTTGGTGCCTCGTATACGAACAGTATATGGTGAACGCTTTTACTCGTTCCAAATCGGATGTGGAACAAACTACCCGTTTATGTGCGGAGCGCGTCCTCTTGGCGATTATTCAACAGGCCCTTGAAGGAACAACTAACAAATTTTTATTTTTTTATTATTAAAACATTATTTTTTATATTTTGTTAATATTATTTTTCTAACTCGTAACTTCATTTTGTAACTTCTTTTCATTTTTCTTCGTTTTTTTTCACTTTTTTTTAAACATTATTTTATGTATTTTGTTAATATTATTTGTTTTTTAGTTTGTAGTATGTTATATTCATTTATCTCAGTCACCCTACGGTTGTAAGAATTATGTTCTTTTATACAATGTTAAATAAATTATTATTATTATTATGTTATTATGTTCTTTTATACAATGTTAAATAAATTATTATTATTATTAAAATTGGTGTCTGGGGTTTTTTGAGGTAGTAAATAACGAATTTATGATCAGAACTTATAAATTCAAAATGGGCGCGCCAATATGGCCGATGAGTTTGCCAATTGTGTTCCGATTCCAATGAAAATGGAAATGTGGGGGATTTTAAGGTTACAAGTAACGAATTTATGATCAAAACTGAATTTATGATCAAAACTAAATTCGAAATAGCGTACGATTTTTTAATTTCCCAGTATAGGAAGTTATTGTAATCGGTCCGAAAATCGAAATCAAAATTTTCGACGTATTTTCATCTTTCAAGGTCCCAAGAGCATTTTAAGCAAAAAATTGGGAGGAAGTATGTGTGTGTGTGCGGTACATTTGATTTTTTTTATTATTTTTCTCGTTAGTTGTGTGTTAAGACCTATCACAAAAATAATATCTCATGTGTATTGGTCATTAGGCCCAATTTGTCCATTCTCCTTTAACTTATAGCTTACATTTTTAGTCCTTCGAGCCGGATCTACTTACTGGTACCTTATTGTAAAAACACAGTGATCATAAGTAGTGCAAGTGCTTCTAAGACATGTGGAAAAAAATTTAAAAGACGAAGTGGAGAAACAATTTTCGATAAGTCAACAATAATCATATCGGGAACAATTGAAGAGCGATATTCCAAAACGTACTAAGTCAATTTTTGTTTAATTTTAATATTGTATTGCTTTCCAATCTATGACGTAGTAGTTATGCATTCACATAAACATTTATCACAAATAATACTCATTCCGATGTATAATGGGTCATAAAAATGAATTTTCCATCAATTTCAATAGCTAGTATTCATATTGAATTTTTTAATGTTTTTTTTATATTAAAAATAAAGATTTGAAAAATACTATTCTTTCTTTTGCTGGGCTGAACTTTCTGAGGACTGAAAACATTTACCATAGTATCATAATTTTACTATGAAATTTTATTTCAAAATGTACTAAGTAATTGACTTAGTACATTATGAAAATGTACCACCATAAATAAAACCATTTTTTTCATATAAAATGTAGCAAATTTATTTATATTTTTATAAATAATAGCTTCTTTTATCGGTTTTTTGAGAAAGGAAATAATATTACAGCCCTTTAGGCGAGAGTGAAAGTGATATTCAGTTTTTTTTTATTTCCCACTAATTACTTCATAAGAACTTAGCACGTTTTGGAATATCGCTCTTCAATTTATTAAACACTACAGGTGTGCAGGCGATGCTGAAAATTGATAATAGGTACATCGGACGATCATTACATTCATATCGTGATAATTCTATGGTGAGTCCGTTCTAATTCCCACTGGGGTACGGAAGCCTACTTTAATACATGACGAAGCCTTCTTTTGAAGCTTAGGAGCCCTTCCTGTCCATATCCCACGTCATATCTTTTTTATAATTGCATGTCATTGGGAGGAAGCGTTGCATTTTCTTCCCGACAGCTTCTTGAGTAGCTCAATGGAATTTTTTTTGTAGGGGCTTTTTCGAAAGCTTTTAGAAGTACACTGAACGCCCAAAATATGTGTCAAAGAAGTTCCCTGCACAAGGATCAAGCAGCTAGTTTTTTATTTACTTAAAGAAAAATTTGTCCAGCTTTGAGAGCTCTAGAAAATCATCTCGTTAAACAAGGGTTACCAGCGGAAAAAGTGAATGTGTATATAAAGGCTGCAAAAATGTGTATGGACAGCAACTTTTTTGAATTCAGGAAGAAGTTTTACCAAATCAAAAAAGGCACAAGCATGGGAAATTCACTTTCACCACTTATAGCTGAGGCGTTCATGTCTTTCTTCGAAACAAATTTAAAAGAAAAAGGTATCCTTCCAACAGTTTGGCACCGCTATGTAGACGACATATTTGCCATTGTCGACCGTAATGAGGTAAACAGTCTACTCACTATTTTAAATAGCCAGCATGAAGATATACAATTCACATGCGAAATTGAGGACAACAACAAACTAGTGTTCTTAGATCTGGAAATACAGAGGAACCAAGGAAGTATTAGTTTTGCTATCCATCACAAACCAACGAATACTCTACGTTACATCCCAAGTGACTCCTTCACACCTATACAGCATAAACTGGCTGCTTTCAATTCTCTTGCACACAGGCTAGTAAATCTTGCATTAACAACGCCCAACTATATGAGAGAATACAAATACATTCATAATGCAGCCAGAATCAATGGTTATGGAGCCAAAATAATTGATAACATAATCAAAAATCATGCCATCAAAAAGAGAAAGAGAGATTTGTCTACATTGTTCTCTCAAAATTCACAATCGGAAATAAATAGAGTTTCAATTATTTTTGCACCAGAAGTTACCAACAAATTAAAAAATATTTTTAGAAGAAACAACATGCTAATGGTGTTTTCCAATCCTCTCAGATTAAAAAATCAATTTATTTCCCTAAAAGACAGAAAAGAACCCTTAGATAAACCAGGGATTTATGAGATCACTTGCAACGACTGTAACCGTAAGTATTATGGACAAACGAAACGAAACGTACGAAAAAGATTTAAAGAACATATGAACTACATAAAAAACAATGAAGCCAACAAATCTTCTTTTGCCAGTCATGTTTTAGGTGAAAAGCATTTTTCCACATCCGAAGCCAACGTTCGTCTATTACAACACATAACGGACAACAGAAAATTAGACGCATACGAAAGTTTTTACATATACAGAAATACGGACTCCTTAAATGCAGACAAAGGAAATATAGATTCCTATTTATTTAATTTGAATTAAATAGCATAACAGTTGTTTTTGTATACCGTTATTCCATTCAAACAAAAGAAATATAGATCCTTTTTTCCTTTAAATAGACTTAGTATACCGTTAGTATACATACTATATTAGATCTAATTACAAATCCTTAGACCTTTAGTGCTAGCAGTGTTGCTGATGATGACCGATTACATCGGTTGAAATGCATTCGACAAATTAAATTGTTTGTTAAATTAATTTTAATAAACGAAAATTTTGTACATTCAATAAAAAAGGTGTTGTTAATATCTTAAACCAATTTTAACGTAAAAATTTGTCTGTTGAACACAAAACTAAAATCTTCCTAACACCTTCCAAAGGATACGATGTGGAAGCAATACTTTACTGCTTATCGAGAATAGCTTGTATATTTTCCCGCTGGGTTTATATGCACTAACACAAAAGTACATTATTACTGCAATAACGTGCAGCGGTAAATGCATACTTGCGTTATTGTATTCAGACACTCTTACAAACGGAATCAATTCACATTGATTTCTAGAGTCAGCAGTTCTAGCTTCAACTGCAACATTCTAATTGATCATTGTTGCATGGATTTACACTCTCAACATCTTGAGTGAGAACTGCATTTGGCTATGTACTCCGATGGACAAATTACAATGGCTTTTTGATTGTTGTGGCAACATACTAAACATTTAGGTACGTGCGCATTAATAAAGCTTCGTTCACTAATTTTTGTTCCAGTATTACTACATTTATACTTTATGTGATTTTGACAATCATACAGTGATAAAAGGTGACCAAAACGTTTGATGTTAGAAATACATATAGTGAACATTTATTGTCTAACGCTAGGCGCATATTAATTAAACTCTGATTACGTGTCATCGAAGTGCAAATTATATTGAACTAAACTAAATTATATTGAAATTAATATTGAATTAAACAACTATTTGCGTTATTTATTAAATATATACATTTATAACTTGATTATACAATATTATAAGTATATTCTAACACGGTTTTAGAACAAGGTTTTGCACATTTTTCCGAATAGTTAAACGTTAACGATTCTTAGTAGCTATACTGCCCCTACTTCCAATCATGTCAGCTGAGACAGCTCCAGAACTCCGTCGAGCCCCTGATGGTTTCACCCAAGCAGTCAAAGCGTTGGAAAACTTGAAGAGGCCTATTGAACATCGGGATGATTGGGTCAACTAAACTTGATCCAGTCACGCGAAGGGATTGGGAAACCTCGCTAAAATCTTCCACGCACATACCTCAGTTTGCTTCGTTGAAAACATTTCTGGAAGGTCGCATTCATATACTTAATGCACTTACACGAATCTTCACATAGATAAAAGAAATATGGCATCTCATCGTTCTTCTCCTACATTAGCTAGAAGTCACCATTCAACAGTACCGCCAGTCTGTAGTCACTGTCAACGAAATCACTTCATACTTTTTTGCGGACAGTTCAGGTCAAAAAGCCCTGAAGAACGATTAGCTCTTTTGCAAACCAAGAGGCTCTGCACCAATTGCTTTAGAATGGATCAGCTTTATATAATATTTATGTATATATATTTTTTTTGCTTTTTGCTTAAAATTTGGTTCAATAGGTATTATCAGCCGATAATTTATTATTTTCAACCCATAAGAGGGTAAAACTACCCCTACATTAAAATTGTAATTGAAAAAAATGCAAATGCATTTTTTTATATAAAATTGATTTTTATAATTGTAGGGGTAGTTTTAACCCCTTAAGGGTTGAAAATAATTTGTTTTTGCCGAACAGTACCCCCACAATCGAATTTGAAGCATAAAGTTGAAAAAAAGTAATTTTTACAATTTTTCTATTTTTAGCCGATTTAGGGGTGGTTACAACCCTTTAGGATTACCCCTTATCATAAAGTTCGCCTTGATTTAGTAGAAATCAACCACCTTCGCAAATAAATATTAAAAAAAGTGTATTTCATTGCATTAGTTTTCATTATTATTGAAATAATCGCGAAAAACCCCTAAAAAGGGGTGTTTTTTGCACTTTAAGGGTGACGCCCATGTTTTAGGACCGCGGGACCCCGATTTTCGTGATCAGCGACCGCAAAACCTTTAGGGTTCGATTTTCTTAACGGTGTTATTTTGGAACACCCCCCCCCCCTCCACGCGTTTTGAATGGACTATATTCTCTTTGTTTTCTTGGTTTCTTTTTCTGGTAATCTGTTCCGGCTTCGAGCAATATTAAAATTGCTCTTAAGATTTTGCTTCGTAATTTTATTTTTGACTCTTCTTAAAATATGAATTTTCATTTGAGTCAAGAAAAAAGAGATCGAGGATAGGTGAAGTTATTGTTTATTCTAGTGGGGTGGCAGGCGGTGTTTATCGAATACATATAAGCTGATAACTTTGTAGCTTCCATTATATTTTTTACGATTCTCTTTAATGATGATTTAAAGCGGATAGAGAAAGAATATTTTTATGAATTTTATTTTCGAGTACGGGTTGCCCAAAGTGTTTTTTTGCAAAGAGAGTGTACTGATGGCAGGCGGGGGTGTAGAGAGTGAATGCGAGGTATGCAGGGTTATATTATTACTATTTTGAGAAATGGACGAAAAAATTCAAAAGTTCACGATTTTCGATTCGTATTTTTTCAAGTTTAAAAATTTTACTTGCTCACCATCATAAAGTGCATGTTCAAAAAAAATGTTGAGTATGGAAACAATTACTTACATTTTGCTTATCTGACTCCACTATATGTTATTTTTTAGTTAAAGCCTTCGATATGTTTACTTTTATGGTTCGCCTTGCGCATCTCGCTCGCAGCACTAAAGCGGGTGTTCAAATTCGTATTGAGCGTGCTGAAGCGCCATTGACAAACTGAGAAGCGCATGACTTCATTTGGAAATACCAAGGCTTTCCGGAGATATTAGCAACACCGTAACTGTTAAATACTTGTCAGACTTGACCAAAAAGAACAAATTTTGCGGTAACTACTGGAAATCCCGGGATAAATTCCTGAAACTGTATCCGCGTAGAAAACATTTCCCCGTCAAAAAGTGCTAATCCAAGGTTTGAAAAATTCGCGCGGTTTGTAAAGGGTAACGAAATTTTTGCACGACCCAGCTTTTTAAAGAAAATTTTGTCTACTTTTTTTTCATAAAGCAATACATATACCTACATATCTCTGACCTAAAAAAAGATGTAGGCAAAGAACCATAAAAGCAAAAAACACCGAAATTTTGTCAATTTTTTTCTTTTTGTTTTAACATTTACGACATAAAAAAAGTTTCCAAATTTTTTTTAAATAAATCATTTCCAATTCTCTATTTTGACCCCTATCTCCAATTTCCACCCTCTAGTTTAATAGCACTCCGCGGTTTTTACTTCTTGAATGACCCATTGAACGATTCCTGCAATAAAAACCCGTGAATGTCTTAGTTCCTTGTTGCCCTGTTTTTGAAGACATAAGCCGTGTTTTTTTAATGAACTATAAGCTCTTCCCCATACAAATCTGAAAACCCAGGTTTTATCGGGGTTTTTATCGAGGTTTTGTGAAATTTCTTAATTTGCGTATGGCATACTTTCGGGGGTTGGCATGTTGTTTCGGGGGTTGGCATGTTGCATACTTTCGGGGGTCGGAAAGACGTAATTTAAAAATAAAAACAACAGGAAAGTGATGAGAGCAAATTTATAACAAATAATTGATTTTTTAGAAACATATTTATTATTTTCTAGCGAGGATTTCGTGTAACAGTGTAAAAAATAACTCTTACTTCCGTTTAATTTTGAAATTTTTAAGCATCGAAGTAGGCGCTACATGAAATTTCCCTTGTCATTTTTTTAATGAACTCAAAAGCTCTCAAAACCCAGTTCATTAAAAAAACACGGCTATAGTCAAAAGACTACTAATGCTATGACAATAGTAAAGCAGCTGGAAAGATGACATCCCGCCAGGATTGTTGAAAGCCGATTCAAATCTCATAGCAGAGCCGCTACAGCCAATCCTGGAAATAGCATGAAACGCCTGCACCAGAGATAACATAATACTCCGTATATACGGAGTATTATGTTATCTCTGCCTGCACCCTTCCGGAGGATTCAAAATACCCACAAAGGGGCAATTAAAAATTTGTGATAACTGGAGGGGCTTCCGTTTATTATGTATTGCAGGCAAAATTTTGTCCCATATATAGGATAAGAGAGGCAAGTACACCGAACGCTTAAAAGACAGCAGGCCGGATTCAGAAAGGCTAAATCCGACGAAAGTCAAAGAAATGCGGATAAATGCAAACACCCCTGAACGTACAGCGCCGAATGACCATGACGTGGAACTGGTACATAAATTATGCTACCTCGGTAGTATTATTACCGAAAATAGCGGACTTCAACTCCACAATAAATAAAGCAGGAAGCGTATATGCATGCCTGTTCCGGAGCTGAACGAAGATCTCAGTTAACACCAAACTGCGGCTGTTCAACTGCAAATTTAAAAAACCTCTTTTGTAAGGTTTCAAAACCTGGAAAGCCACCCAAATCATCATAAGGCCCAACAAGTTTTCATCAACAGATCACTACGTCGTATCCTAAAAACCTATGGCGCCGTGGATTGGCCACACCTTGCGACGCGAAAACGAAAATCTAGCCAAACAGGCATTTGACTGGATTCAGCAAGAATCCCGTCGAGTCGGAAGACCTACATAGAACAACGTGAAAGAGAGCCCTACCTGCAGAGGCCGCAATAACTAAGAGATCCTGTTCAGAGCTGAAAGCTGTCGCGTAAAACAGAGTCCGCTAGAAGACAACTGTTTCTGCCCTGGCGCTGAAAAAAGAATTCGCTGGAAGATAACTGTTTCTGCCCTATGTCACATGAGGGATTAGAGGAGCCTAAGTAAGTAAGTAAACCCGAGGCCAACCTACTTCCACTTCTGTACTCCTCAAATTCTACCTAACCCGATACTGTCACGTTACCCTCACCGTTGAGTGAACCTCTTACAAAATTAACAGCGATTTCGAGCCCAGACTATCCTTCATCTATTCATCCATCTAAGCTAAGTATTGCACGTGCACCATGGCGAGAACGACACGACGGACTGTAATTTTTTAAAGTTACTCGGGAGCTTAGATTTACACATGAAAAAATTAATGGTCTTGGATGTGAAGTATCACATCCGTATTTTAACGTGACAACGTCTATTAATTTGAACGTGACAACGTCTGTTATTACGTTTTGTATTATTTTCTCAATTAATAAATTATATATTTCGAAGCTAATTTTTTTTTGTGTGCGGGACATTTTCACACGCGCGTCCTATCTTAAACCGATTTAATAGACGTTGTCACGTCAATAAGGTGAATGAATGTATTCCCGTGTAGAGGATTAATTAACGAAAATTTTGAGCCATTAACCACCCCCCTAACATGTATGGGGGCGGAGATATGATTTTTTTTGTGTGCGGGACATTGTGCGGGACATTTTTACACGCGCGTCCTATCTTAAACCGATTTAATAGACGTTATCACGTAAAAAACATTGTTGTATGAAGTTATCAAGGATCATATAAAATTTAAAAATTAGCACCAAGGGTTCTTGACAAATTCGCCTAAAGAATAAATTTGGAGTTGCACAATTGAATTTTCTTTTAGTAGGAATACGGGGAAATTAGAAACTAAAATTAATTACTGTTAGTTTAGTTCTGGTTAAATTTCTTGTATTGAATGAAATCGCTTGCTGCTTGAATTCAAACAAACCCGAGTGTTTTATTTCTTATGCTCTGCTAAATTTTGACTAATTTCTACATAAATCAGCTTTCGTACAGTACGTAACCCTTCTACGTTTTTTTTAGATTATGTTATAAAATTGCATAAATACCGAAGGGTTGGTTTCTACAAGGGATATATACCCAGAGCAGGCCATAATTTCCCCTTTTACTTTCGAGCTTGTTAACAATCAAATTATACCCGACAGCACCACATTACTCTAGTTATTTATATATACTTCAAAATATGGTTACAGCTTGCGTTTTAATCAAAGAATCCCATTTATTCTTTCACATCTAAAGGAAATTTGGTAATAGATTTCTTTGATATAATTTTGTAAATTGTATCCTAGATGTTCTGTCTGGGGCTTGTTTGCTTTAATCAATAAATGTAAGATTTTGTCAATTGAATGTTTGAAGCGGGAGGCTATAAGGGTAGATTTGGGGAAGTTGAATTTATACAGAGGAAACAATGTGCAAACGATTCGCAATAAAAAAATATGAGTGTGCTTAAGACCACACTTTAGAAGTAAAACTTTTGTGCCCAACGGCTAGTAATATGCAATAGATATAGTGGAAAGTCTGTCGGATCTATAGTACGCTTGAGAAAATTCAGGCCAACGACAGATGCAGGAAGAATAGTGGCGAATCTACTGACGGACTTGATACAAATACTATTTGAAAATATCAATATTTATGAATTCCTATTTACATTAAAACCTCAAAGTAACCGAGTAAAAATAATTTTTATTGGCTAATTTTCTTAAAAGCATACACGCGGTGCACCTAGTACGTATAGCATATAAGTGCGCATCCCACACGGGTATGCACGCTTCCGCCACAGGCATGGATACTACCGCCACAGTCACGAAAATCTAAACATTCGCCTCATGGAAGTAAGCTGGTGACATATGCAAGCGTACATGCATTGCATTCAGAGGTTCATAAAATCGCATGGTTTGTTTCCTTCCCGGCTTTCACACATAGCCCGAAAATCTAAGTAACGAGTTCATTCAAGGTGCATGTTGTGCATACTTGTGTGTGCTATTTCGAATGCGGCATTACAGAAAATGTTAAAAGTAGTCCGACCTTTGCGTGGCATGCTTTCCATTCATGGAACATACCGTCAGGTCGCATTTGAATACACCATCCATCCATCCAATGGCGCTACAGCCCAAATCGAGCCTTGGCCTCCTCTAGGGCATTTCTCCAAGTCTGACGGTTCCTTGCAGCAGTTCTCCAGTTCCGAATGTTCAGCATTGTCTCTGCGTCAGCCGTCACAGAGTCCATCCATCTTCTCCTGGGTCTACCTACTGGTCTGTTTCCTGGAATTTCGGCCACCATAAGCCGTTTTGGGATACGGTTATCATTCATCCTGATTACGTGGCCGGCTAGTCTTAGTCTGTTGATTTTTATAAACGTTGAGAGTTCTGGGTCGTCAAAAATTTCATACAGCTCGTTGTTGTATCTCCTTCGCCATATCCCATCCTCTCTCGTTGGGCCTATTATGTATCTGAGCACCTTCCTCTCAAACCTGTTGACTTGTTCCTCTATCTCCTGGGTCATAGTCCAAGTCTCGCTGCCATAGCACAGTACTGGTCGTATTACTGTTTTGTAGAGTGAAAGTTTCGTTTTTCTGTGCACAAATCTTGAGTGCAATATTTGTTTTTGAGCATAAAAAGCTCTATTAGCCAGTAGTATTCGTCTAGTTACTTCTTCCTTTTCATCGTTTCTTTTTGTAATTGTAGACCCAAGGTAGACTGTTTTATCGACTACTTCTAGATTATGTTCGTCGATAGTTATATTTCTTCCCATTCTAAATCTTCCAGCTCTGGATTGTTGCATCACCTTCGTTTTTTCTTCATTGATGTTCAGCCCTATGTCCTTGGCCGCCTCTTTTAATTCGACATAGACTTCTTTCGCTGCCAAGAAGGACCTTCCCACGATGTTCACGTCATCCGCATATCCAAGTAATTGTACAGACTGCGTTGCTATGGACGCATTTCTCCGTACTGATGTTTTTCTTATCACCCATTCTAGGGCCAGGTTGAAAAGCATGGGGGCTAGTCCATCTCCTTGTCTAAGACCTTGTCGCACTTCGAACTCTTCTGTTATTGTATTTTGAATCCTTACTTTCGCCAGGGAGCTATTCGTTGCGCATTTTATCAGTCGTACCAGCTTGGAGGGGACTCCTAATTCCAATAGGATCCTGTACAGCCTCTCTCTGTTTATCGAGTCATATGCCTGTTGAAAGTCGACAAATATCTGGTATATATCTATATTCCTTTCCCAGGTTTTCTCCAGAATTTGTTTTAAGGTCAGCAGTTGGTCCGATGTTGACCTGTTTGTCCTAAAACCAGCTTGATATTCTCCTATAAGGCCTTCTGCTATAGGTTCTAGTTTTTGTTTCACAAGGATTGTGAAGGTTTTGTAGCTGGTGCTGAGGAGTGAGATGCCTCTGTAGTTTTTACAGGTTAATTTATCTCCTTTCTTGTAGATTGGACATATAATCGCTTTCTTCCAGTCATCTGGTATAACTTCTTCCTCCCAGACGTTACATATGAGTTCGTGTAAGTTCCTTAATTTGAATACACACTTCTATATTATTTATCAACGAATTGAACGCATGTACGCTTGGATATGTCACCAGCTGTATGCATGCTCCGCTCCCGCTACATTCATGATCATTAATAATTGCATCCGCATCGGCATAGACTATTCCAAACCCAAGTATTGTTTTACCAAGCAGTCCGCCAACCACATCCAATGAAGCTTTTACATACTCGAGCCGCTTTACCTACGCGAACGAGAGCCAGTCTACTTGAGTATGGTATTGGCACCCTTTATGGCCACCTAGCCAATTACCTGATTTCTTCGTCCCATACAATCTTTTAGGGAGCCAATTAATTTTAAAGGGAGCAAAAAGAAATGCAAAAAACAATCAACCTTTTTTCAAATTCTTCTTTCTAGGCGTAGTTGAACATAATTTATTTTAGCTGATTAAACCAAATTTGAAGCATAAAGTTGAAAACACATTTTTTTCAAACCTTTATATTTTCAGACGATGTAGGGATAGTTTCAGCCCTTTACTATTATCCCTTATCATAAAATTTTCTCTGTTTATAAATCAACCACTTTTGAATATAAATATTGCAAAAAATGTATTTTATTGGATTGTTTTTGATTATAATTAAAATTATCGCGAAAATCCTTAAAAAAGGGAGTTTTAAGCATATTTAAAAGTGACATGCATATTTTAAGACTGTGGGACCCCGATTTTCGTAATCAGCGATCCAAAAAACATATCAGGAACGATTTTCACAACAGTGTAATGTTTTGACATAAACGATTCGTCGATTTGTGCAAGTTAAAAAAATTGTAATTTAAAAAGGGGAAAGGTCCAGCACATCTCACCAAAGGGGAAGTGTGTGCCAATTTAAAACAAGAGCACCTCACACATTTAATTCACCACTCCCTTTTGGTATTCTAAGCACCCAAACCACATACGGATTTAACAGCTTCGGTTTTATCAATTGAAGCGTGCAAAAAGTATTTTATATTGGAGACAATAACAAAGTAAACGTAAGAAAGATGTATTGTTCATTTCTTCTTTCATTTCTTCATATTTGTTTACATCGTTTGGCATTTTAAGAAAGTTTCAAGTGTTTATACCGTAACTTCCCGGCAGTGCTACATGTTTGGCCACGCCAAAAAGCAGATCCACTTGCTCAGGCTGCGCCAAAAATTCTTGTCGTATATGCCGCTTCCAACATGTCAGTCAACTCCAAAGTGTCCGCGGCATAAGCCCGGCCAGTGACCAAACGACATGAAAAATCTCAAATAATTCACCTCTACATAATGGTGAATTTGTATTCCTATAATGAGATAAAGTAAAGTCTGGGCGACAACGTAGCTAACATGCCAGAAAATTTATGCAATAAGGCAGAGTGTATTTTAACACACACACAGCCCCGAGTTTCTTCTTCTCTTGTACCCCGTCCGCCCCATTTCCCATCGTTATACGAAAGTTCTGACGATTTTTCATGTGTGAGAGCGTTATGTTGATTCACTCTCATGTAAATTTTTTTAAGCAAACGTCCCTAAAGAAGTTTTACTTCAAAAATTATTTAAATTTTGATTTAACATTTGTCACGGCTTACCGGAAGCTTGGTAGGCCAGTCCATTACTAGTTCTATAGCTTCTTAAAGTGTTTAGAAAATAGCTACTTTAACTTCGACGGGTTTCTTGTCAATTTCTGCAGCAATCACAAAAATTTAGATTGCAATCACGAATTTCCGATACATTTCCTTCTATGTGTGTGCACTTTCTTAACATAATTTGAGATGATGATGAACTTGATTTTGCGTGGTCTTTTCTCTTCTATTACTTTTTATCACTCTTTTCTCTTCCCGTTTTATACTACAATACACAGAATAAAAACGAGGAACTTGTAGTCATGCCCGTGACACGAGCGGTGTTTTCATGAGGCCATAAATTACCACACCAGATGGCATTCGTGTATACTTGCTCAACTTAACTGTAGCCACTGTAGCGCAACCATAACCTACAACTGTCAAAACAAACGTGCGTGCAACGTGTGCGACAATAACAAAACCTTTGCTAAAGAACCTAAAGAATGTTACAAAAATGCCCACGTGTGCGGTGCCGGGTTGTAATTCGCGTAGTAGGCAAAACTTGAATGATGAGAAAAAGCACTGTTTTTTCAATGTAGGAAAAGATAAAGAAAATCTAAAAGAGTGGCAAAAATCGATTGGAAGATACGATCTGACAGAGAAACATTGCATTTGCGAAAAGCATTTCCATCCTAGTCAAATTATTACAAAAAGAGTGCTGCGCGGTCCTGATGGGACTATTTACAGCGATCTTACAGGATATATAAGTACTACTATTTTGAAAAGGATGAATTGTGATGTTTGCAGAAATGCAATCATGAAGCATCGATGGTATACTCGAGAGGAATTTTTGATTGATTTTCATTCAAAGTTGATTCATCCAAATACAAATTTTTTTCAGTTTATCAAGTACTTGGAAAATGTTTTTACAAAACATTGTCACAATCCAAATGTACTTGAACTTGTTTTACTTGATATAAAAACCGAAAACACTCTCTCGTTTCCATGTTCAACTCATAAAAATGAGGTGATTCCGTTCATTGTTCATTATTTTTTACAAATGAGGATGCGTCAATTTTGTAAAATCTTGAAGATGAACCAAGAGAAAGAAAATCAATCAAAGAAAAAACTTTCGAGGTTGTCAAAAACATAAATTGGACAAAAGCGATCATTACAGTTGTCTATATATTTATATTTAAATAAAAACTATTAATTTCGAATTATTTGAATTCATTTTATTTGACTCATCTTACTTTTTTAATGATTAAAAAAACATAAATATGACAATTGGTGATGATAATAACAAGCCCCATATTTTGACATTTGTAATTCTGAGGTTATGGACTCAATCTGCGCCATCTGCGCAGATGCACATAAGCGCCATCTGGTAGTTGAATTGATGGTAATTTTTGGCCTCATGCGAGTATACAGAGTTGTATACTTCGTGTCACTGGGTTGCTTGTAGTTTACTCTGACTCTACTTTGATTGCGATTTTTGGTAAAGTCTCATTTACATTAAAGTTAGCTGCATGAAATACTGGTTTACAATGTTGCGAGAGTGTGCTGCGAGAACGAGACGAATCTCGCCTAATTCGCGTTCTCGGCGTTTCAATGTACATACAATAGTCGTGAATTTTCCATTTCAACTTCTGAATATTATCGTCTAACATAAATCCAACATAATTTTTAACAAATTGAAATCGAGTCTCAGCTGTCGCCATAAGACTTCTAAATACATGCGATTTCCGTCTATTTATACTTGTTTAGGGTCCGTTCCGATACCGCATGTAAAACCACTGTCGATGAGCATCTTTGCTACAGAAACTCATAAACTATACAAATGCGTTCGTTTCGAGTTTATCTTTTATTTTGGGTAAAGGCTACTCAGTATTCAAATGCACGGCATGCCGGCTTTGGGCGACTCGCTGGGTCAAAACCAGAAAAAGGAACATCCAACTTGGCCTTAAAATAAATTAATGCCACCGCAGCCTGTTATCCACGATATCTGGTTAACATCTCGACATTCATAATTTACCCGGTTAACATCGAGTCATTTAGTAAACGCCAACGAAATTTATATCTTGCTGTGGACTCTTCTGTGTCAACCGTTTCGGCACAAATGATGTCGCTAAACATTTAGTCTTCCCTGGATTATTTGACGATGTGATGAAATGTGAAGCTATTTTTTTTGCAGGTTACACCAGGCAAGTGAATCGTGAAAGTTTCAAATCTGACACTGATTTGATAGCCCCCATAAAAGTAAGTTTAAATTAAGCCATCCTGGACCGAGGTTGACTCTCTGACTTCTAGATGTAGTTGCAAAACGCCGTTTTGTCCAAGATAGGAGGAACTGTTTAACGGAACGCGGGGACCAATAAATTTTGTGAGCTAATTGCTGTCAGGCACCCGTCGCGCTAAAGGGCTCCTGTGGTTTACAGCTCTTTATACTTTCCCTTAAGACAAAAAATGTAAATCCAGGCGCTATTGTGTTCAGTTAGGGATGAATTTTCTTTTTCCCTGTGAAAGGGCGCAGCACAATTGGGTTTCACGTTTACTGTGTGAGATGAGAACAAGACGTCTCTTTGATATATGGGTACACTTGTATCCTTGCCTGTGACCTGGCTCTGCTGACATATTTATTGGGGCAAAATTTTAATTTTCTTTGGTTAGGTCAGGCAATAAGTATGTTGGGTAATCCCCGGCGAAAACGGAATGTTGTTAAAAGAAACTTTTGAAATAAAAATAAAGGTTGTACGGAAATGAATTTAGGTGCACGACTTTTAAAACACTTTTGGAGAAAGTTTCTAACCTGATAACGTGAGCATTAAGAATTATTATTAAAAGAACTTTGGGTGTGTACTAAATATTTATTTATTTATTTATAAGCCGCACAAGTCACACATAAATTAAAGAACAGTATTGCCCTTATTAATTTAACAAAATGTAGCTTTAGCTATACTGTTACTACAGGAATTAGGATGTCAACAGGTACATGTATTAATTTTCTTTTATAGGAATATTGTTCAATGCAATAAATAGAAGATGAAAAACATGATCTGTACGTGAGTATTAAAGGCCACACAAATGCTGTAAACATACTAAGGGCGACGGCGACGGTGCACACAAATTAAAAACCACACACAAGAATAATCATCTTCGACATCCGAATGCTACACACGCGCACAGGAACATACGAGAATAGCAACACAATCCCATGTCACACCGCCCAGGCAATTTTGAGGGGCGACGGCTACGAAATAGAACTTGGATTGATTGAGTCGCCACTCTCGGCGACCTCGTCGTCGAGTGGTCTGCATATTGTGCTGCACCCTTCATACTCATAGAAAAGCTGTGTGTTCTATTCGTTTTTGCCAGTCGCTGTGGAAACTATTAGTATGTTTACCGCAAAAACCTTTTCACGGTCCATTCCTTGCGTACTCGGTGCGATATGGAGATTCCTTCCTAATTTTGCGTATCGCGTTCAGGGCCGGCGCTACCATTAAGGCGAACTAGGCGGTCGCCTAGGGCGCCGATTTTTGGGGGGCGCCAGATTTCCGGATTTTCAAAATTTATGAAGAGCAAAAAAAGAAAAGTGGACATTTTTTTTATTTACTGATTCTTTTAACCATTTTGAAGGCGTAATAAAATAGAATTTATGAGGTCCAAAAATAATTAAACAACTTCTTCTTTCTTCTTTAAACTCCTTTAATCCCTCATGGGACATAGGGCGGAAACAGTTGCCCTCCAGCGGACTCTCTTTTGCGCGACAGCTCTTAGCTCCGACCGGGATCTCCCAATTGTTGCGGCTTCTTCTAATAGGGTTCTCCTCCAAGTTGTTCTAGGTCTTCCTACTCGACGGGATCCTTGCGAATTCCAGTCAAGGGCGTGTTTGGCTAGATTTTCGTTTTCGCGTCGCAAGGTGTGGCCAACCCAATTCCATTTCCTTCGCCTGATTTGGTCGTCTATCCTTTCTTGGCCGGCACGGTGCCATAGTTCTTCGTTTGAAATTCTATCTTGCCAGCGGATATTTAGGATACTACGAAGGCATCTGTTGATGAAGACTTGTAGGCGCCCTGTGATGAATTGGGTGACTTTCCATGTTTCGCAACCATACAAAAGAACTGCCTTAACGTTGGAGTTGAACAGCCGCAATTTGGTGTTAGTTGAGATCTTCGTTGATCTCCATATGCGGAACAGGCATGCATATGCGCCTCGTGCTTTATTTATTCTGGAACTGACGTCTTCTTCTGCCCTACCATTTTCGATAATAATGCTACCGAGGTAGCAGAATATATTTACCAGTTCCACGTCACGGTTATTCAGCGCTGTCCGTTCAATGGTGTTTGCATTTATCCGCATTTCTTTAGTTTTAGTCGGGTTTAGCCTTAAGCCTACTGGACTATTTTCTGTTGCCAAATTGTTTAACATGTTTTGAGTGGTGTCTGTGGGTCAGCAAACAGATATCATCAGCGTAGTCGAGATCCTTAAGGCTACAAGCGGCTCATTTGTATGGCCGAAGCGCGAAGCCGCTCGAATACGCTTCCAGTGGACGACCAGCCTAAGGCGGTCTACCAAACCCCATTGTATGCCGCCTGTTCTATTATCTAGAGCGCCGACAAGGATGTAATTTATTACTATAAGAAATAGTAATGGCGAAAGTAGGCATCCTTGCCGTACTCCTGAACTCACCTCAAAGCTGTCGGATAATTTTCCTATCTAGAACACATTTTTCCTCCAAATACATCCAGGAATGACCCCTGAAAAAATTGGAAAAGTAGTCCAACTTGAACGTCGGAAAACCAATACAAGTCGTGAATGAGTTCATATGAATATTTTAAATCTTTAAAACGGTGATATCTCATGAATGGCAATACGTACGGGAAAATGTATAATAACATTTTTTGTAGAAAATCGTATGAGCTACAAACTTGGTGAACATTTTTTTATGATAGGACTTACGGTTTCACATGCATTTGCAAAAAAAACAGATATTTTGACCCTAAAACCCCCTAAAAAGAAAGGTTCCCGGGGTAGAAAATCGGTAGACTTTATAGCCCCTTATTAAGAACCCTAAAAGGAAGCTCCATGCCAATTTTCAGCCTGTACCCGACCATTTCCGCTATTTCGCTTTTTTCGGCTTAATTTGACTGTACTAAAAGACTTGGTTCGCTGAAAGCTTTTCTAAAAATATTTGGGAAAAAAACACGAATTACCGAATTCAAGTTCAGTTTTATCTATGGTTTGTTTTGAAATGCAAAGTTCAAATGCCGATGCTTGAAATCAAAGTCCAATTAATTCCCGCTTGAAGGGATGTAAACATGTACATAAACAATGTATAGACGTGAATAGCGGTCAAAATTGGAAAGAATTTTTCAACTTAATTGTTAATTTATCGATTAAATATGTAAAAATTAAACGTCAATTGTCAATTGTTTATCTAGCAATAATTTTTTTAATTTTTAAGACTCTACATTGAGTAGAACGAATAATTTAAAACATTTTTATTAAAAATCTTTTTTTGTTAGTCAACAATAAAATCAACAAAAAAATTTCAAAATCTCATATTAGGGTATTGTCATTGGGAATTCATATGTCTGCAAAGTTTCATCCATTTACTTTGAGAAAAAGACGGTCAAATTATCGTTACAAGATTTGACCCATATGAGTGAAGTAAAGAAAAGCATTAAAAAATAATTCCGCGTTCTTCAGATATATATCGTCCCATTGCTTGTTGTCAACTAATGCTCTATCTGTCTACAACATAAATGTCAAAGCACAGTGTAATTTAACGGCATTTGCAAAAATTATGGCACATTCACCTTACAACATTACTTTTGCCCCACCTTGTACCTTTAAAATATTATATGTTCAAATATTTGGGACCATTGGTTGAGGAAACGAAAGTAGCATCGATGGCCGACGTTCACAGCCGCATCCGCCAGGCAACAGCAACATTCGACTCGCTCAAGTACTGCATATGGAAACGAACAAATATTGCCAGCGAAACGAAAGTATGTATAGAATTTTTCAAACTCCGTGACACAAAAAATTTGAGCAGTTCTGCGCACCTCGTTGCCAAATTTTATAAATAATGTTCTATCATTTCCCCTCTTTTTAGTTAAAACGGCAACAAACACTGAAAAAACTCAACAAAATAATTTGGGAAGGGATGCGCGCATGCCGAATGAATAAAGTTAATTTATCTTTCTATGTGTTGAGCAGAGCTTTTAAATACATGTAAAGCCCCTGCTCAACAAAGGCAGTTTATTCAACATAAGCATAATTTTAATTTAATTATGCGAAATATTTCTCATTTCTAAATTTAAAATAATTTAAAAAAAAAATGCTGAAAAAAATTCCATTGAATAAATGAGCGTTTTCATTCATAAACCGACAGTTCCCCGCAGTCGCAAGCAACACAACCTCCCCGGGCAGAAGCGCGTATGCGACTGGCAGGAAATGTCAACAATCTAGTAATCAAAGTGATAAAAACACAAATTTCGTATTTTTTAGTAGAAATTACTACAAATTATTTCTGTAGCATATGTGTAAAATATAATAACCTTAAAATAAAAAAAAAATATATAAAAACGGGTGTTTTTCAGTCATAATTTGTAAATTTTTTAAATAATCATTGAAGTCCCAGAAAGATACACCTCCCGGTAGCAATACGCAGTCGCGACTGATTACATGGCAGCAAGTGATTTGATAGGAGGAGTTAACTGAAGCTTGTGTCTGAACTTTTAAACATTTTTAAGAGCTTAGCTGGGGAACATGCGCGGGATGTCACGAGGTTTTAAAACAACTATACGCCTTTACCGAACGTTGATCGTTCCAATTCTTCTTTAAGGATCGGAAACGTGGACACTGCTCAAACCGGGAGTCAAGAAAGCCACGATCGCTTTCGGAACGAAACAGTTAGACAGAGGTGTGATCAGCAGACACTGATCGAAGAAAAAATACCAAAAACTTTGACTACAGTGGTTTGGACACGTTTGCCGAATGGATGATAACCGCTTGCCACGTAAACTTCTCTGGCGAGACCTTCCCGCAGACTGGAGAATCCAGCGATCGGCACCGAAGAAAACCTGGCAAGAATGGTTCCTCCTCAACATTAATGCACTACCGGTTAAAAAAGGCTGGGATCAAATACTGGGCCATTTTGAGGAGCATTGCTTTGGCTTCAAACAATTACTATTTCTAACATCCGGCTAACAATTATATTGGCTCCTACTTCACAACGACTTCAGAATTTCGGCAAGATATCTTGACAGTTAACAATATTTTCTATAAAAAATCGATATCCTCCCGACAATAAACTCTTGTCTCGATGCTAATAAAAGCCACTTGTATATTTTCAATTGGCACTGAGATGAAATGGAAAGTGCTAATGTTATGTAGAAATTTTGAGCAACCCTCAAAATTAAGAAAATTTCTAATAATTTCTAAATTTCCAAATCCAAAATTCCTTGAACCCGGAATTTTGTTGACATAAAAAATGCACGGGCCGGTAAATGACCCGTGCACAAAATCCAAGTGCAACCTGAAACGCCAAAGGAAATTGGCAAGAATATTTAGCGCAATTTGCCTTGCGAAAGAAATTAAAAGCTCGTAAGCAAATTGCGCCAGTTTCAGGCCACTTGAAGAAAAGCCGACGGGTGCGTTTTTCCGGCCGGCGACCTCAGCCTTGGGTCAAGCACCAGCAGGTGACTTTTGCACCTAGGTTGAAGGCCCGGAGGAAAAATGCAATCGAAGGACTTTTAAAAATAAAGTTTCGGAAAACTGAGGATCGATCGAGTGATCGATCGGTAAGTGTTGTTCTAACCGTGACCACCGGCGGGTGGAAATATTAATAAGAGGAGTATTGGATTAACTATCAACCGCGGCGGGCGCGTCCTCGGATCCTAAAGAAAAGTGTTGTGTTTTAACTTTTATAACGTGCGGTCGGGTGAATTTAAAAAAGGCACATATTTATAGTTTTTAATTAATACTAGAGTTATTAAGACAAGTGAATTTTAAAAAGGCCCATACTTATTGTTTTTAGTTAATGCTAGAGGTTATTAAGACAAGTGAATTTAAAAAAAGGCTCATACCTATCGTTTTTTGTTAATTCTTGAGTTATTAAGACAAGTGAATTTTAAAAAAAGGCCCATACTTATAGTTTTTAATTAATTCTTGAGTTGTTAAGACAAGTGAATTTTAGAAAAAGGCCCATACTTATTGTTTTTTGTTAATTCTTGAGTTATTAAGACAAGTGAATTTTAAAAAGGCCCATACTTATTGTTTTTAGTTAATGCTAGAGTTTATTAAGACAAGTGAATTTAAAAAAGGCTCATACTTATTGTTTTTTGTTAATTCTTGAGTTATTAAGACAAGTGAATTTTAAAAAAAAGGCCCATACTTATAGTTTTTATAGTTTATAGTGTTAATTCTTGAGTTATTAAGACAAGTGAATTTAAAAAAGGCCCATACTTATTGTTTTTAGTTAATACTAGAGTTTTTAATACCAAGCAATTTAATAAAAAAAAAAAAAACAAAAGAAAAAGCTCGCGTTTGTTTCCACCATACAAATATTAATAAAATCATAAGGAAAATTGAAATAGTGTGGTGAGTTATTCTTACAATTTCGTGAGTTTGTAAGGTGAGCTATCTATAATATAACAATTCGTTGCACATAACAATTTTTATAACAAAAATAATATAACAATTGTGGAGAGATATACTTATATATATATATATATATATATATATATATATATATATATATATATATATATATATATATATATATATATATATATATCAAAAATATATATATAACAAATTGGCGCAGCCGGTAGGATCTGGGTGCGCTAACTAACAAAGGTGTTAATACTGCTGGTCTAGGCTCCTTTGACCATCAACCCAAGGCTGAGCCTGACTTGGGGGCAGTGTTAGCGTCTGCAGCTACGGCGCGTAAAATATCCCAGATCCTCCACGAATCAACGCTCGGGGGTAATCATCTGTAGGTGCCTCTGCTCCAGGCGAGCACGCATTTACCCCCCTAAGTTTTTATCAGCGAGGGACTTTCGCGGGCTTCATCCGTGCCCAGGATACGCCCTATGTCAGAGGGCCAACCAGGGGACAACCATCACCTAGAAACTCCCCCACCGAGGGATAATCAACTAACAACAGGCCCTCCAACAACCCCAGGGTCCAACGAAATCAGCCCTCAACCCCAACAGGCAGGCAGCACTTCAACACCCACAACTGCAGCAGAATCACCAAGGAAGCTGAGAAGCGGCACTATCCTAGGAAACCCAGCGAAACAGCAAGTAGGTTTTAAGTTAAGTTTAGATACAATTTTGAAGAGAGCGCTCGAAACAGGTGATATAAATATCACCGCGTGTCAGGCAGTAGAACGAGAAACAAAAAGAACTCGCGAAAGCCGCCTGACACAAATCGAAAACCTAAAGCAGGGCACCCTCAAATTTAGAGAGGATTTAATTAAATTTCAGTCCCTCGAGCGCCCTCTTCAAGGCGAAAGCCATAGTATAGAAAATTTAGAATATTTAGAATTAAGTGAAAAAAATTGTGAAGCCGACGACACCCAGCCGCCTACCGATAGCCTTACAGAGGATCTTCTGAATTGGGTAAGCGTGTCCCTCACAGACTCCGAGAAGGACCTTACCCTATACGAAAATCAAAAAGACCATACAGTAAGGGAGAAAAAGGAATTCCTACTAGACACAGCAATGGCAGACGAGTACCTGAAAGTCGCCAAAATAACAGCACAGCTGGTCCCACTATTTTCTGGCGGACAAAGTCCGACCCTGACGACCGAGCTGCAAATGTTCATAGGCTGTTGTCGTAGAGTTCTACAATGCCTTTCAGAAACGGAAAAAGAGGCATTTATTCAGATTCTCCCTACCAGACTTCGAGGCGACGCATACCAACTAATAGCCTCAAGTCAGCCAGCAAACTTCGAGGAAGCCGAAAAGCTCCTCAACCGCATTTATTGGCCTAGGGAAACTTATCAGGAATTAGTTAATAAACCAGAGCGCTCATGACCGAACTTCCCTAATAACGGTCGTTTCCCTGAACAGCGCCCCAATAACAATAATGGCGGTAGACCATCACAATATAATAATACTTATCAGCAAAATAATCAACAACAATCACTGCCCCGTTCACAACCGCCACATAATCAAAACCAGGTAAGCAACAACAATCGCCGAGTATTCAACATACGCCACACATGCGATTTCTGCGGAAGGCGGGGCCACCAGGCAGAAGACTGTCGACAAAGACAGCGATGGGAGAACTCACAATCGGGAAACTTCCCAGAGTCGGACCAAATACCCCCGGCCCGACATTAAACATTAACAATAAACCAAATGGGGGACCTCAGGCCTCAACTGGTACAAACCCACTAGTAACTCTTCCGCTCGACATAAGCCTCAACGGCAAAACACAACTAGTGGTGGATACAGGCTCTGAGGTTACAATACTAAAAAAGAATAAGCTTCGACAAAATGTCACCATAAACCCTTCTCAAAAGTGCACGCTAGAAACGCCATACGGTAAAGGGAATACTCTCGGAAGTTGCCAAGGAAATTTCAATTTGAAAACTCCAATTCCTTGCACTTTCCAAATAGTGCAGAACATGCCAGAGATTCCCAAAGATGGCCTTCTAGGAAACGACTTCCTCTCCCAGCACTGCAACGTTGAGGGTCCCAACAAAATATTGCGATTTCCTCGCACGGAAATTAATCCGGAAGAAATGACCTTTCCTTTACAAACCAAAACTACCAAACCGAATCCTAGAGAGCAGCAGGAGCAAACCCAAACCAGGGAGTCTCAGCTCGTAGAAGCCGAGACGACCCCCGGTGGTGTCTCCCAAGTACCCTCCGAAGGGAGTACAAGCTGCCAATCTCAAGATGGATCAAAGTTAGATAACAACCTAAACGGTTTCGAGACCAATGAAGACCTAAGACAAAAGGTAATCCTAACGGAATCTATTTGTATCCCAGGCCGGTCTCAGATGGTGGTACCAATACCATTAAGTTTAGAGGAAGAAATGCTCTGTAAAGCTCAAGAGCCCTGCGAGGGAGTATTCCTCGCGAATGCCCTCTTACCTTCTGGAAACCAAAGAGTATTTGTTGGCCTCCTCAATGCTAACAACTATCCAGTAGCCCTAACGAGCCTAACTCTAACGCTCGTCCCCACAAATGGCTACTCTACAATACCACTCAATTCAAACCCTGCAAGTTCTAGCCCAAGGCTCTTTGTCAAAAAAGACGACGGCGAGTGCGGAAGACCGGTAACCAAAACCGGCACCCCACCGCTCAAAACAAGCCGCAAATGGCAGAAAAAACTAGGGGTCAAATTAAAACGGGGTCACAAGAGCAGTGACCAGGAAGCCGCCAACCTATTACACATTAGACACATATTCCCGGACTATGAAGACCCGGACGACCAAGAGCGTGCACAGCGCATTCAAAAAGTGGACGAGGAGCTCAACCTTGATCATCCACTAACGACCGAAGAGAAGAGGTCCATAAAGGAACTATGTCACGAATACGCAGACATATTCCACTTAAAGGGAGATAAGCTCACCTACACATACGCTATCTCCCACGAAATTCCAATGATCTACGACCAAATCATTAACCAAAAAATGTACAGGCTGCCCGAGACACAAAGGCAGGTAATCAATGAACAGTTAGAAGAAATGTTGGACAACGACATAGTCCAACCCAGTAAGAGCCCATGGAACTCACCCTTATTAGTGGTCCCCAAAAAAGCGGGCCCTAATGGAGAGAAGAAGTGGCGAGTAGTTGTCGACTTCCGAAAAGTCAACGAAAAAACCATAGGCGACGCATTTCCCCTGCCACGAATCGAGGATATTCTAGACCAACTCGGTCACTCAAGATATTTCACTACCCTCGACTTGGCCAGTGGTTACCACCAAGTACTTGTGGAACCACAAGATCGCGCTAAAACAGCCTTCAGCACAAACTACGGCCACTACGAGTTCAAACGTATGCCGTTCGGGCTAAAAGGAGCCCCGGCTACGTTCCAACGGCTCATGAACTATGTCCTCACAGGCCTGCAAGGCCTCGAATGTTTTGTCTACCTGGATGATATCGTCATCTACGGTAAAAACCTTGAGGACCATAATACTAAACTTCGGAGAGTCTTCGACCGGTTGAGGGAAAATAACCTCAAATTACAACCAGAGAAGTGCCAATTCCTCCGAAAAGAAGTTGTTTATTTGGGTCACGTTTGCTCAGAGAAAGGAGCTCTGCCAGACCCACGAAAAACGGAATGCGTCCAGAAGTTCCCTGCCCCACGGACTATCAGGCAAGTGCAATCGTTCTTAGGCCTTGCCAATTACTACCGAAAATTCGTCCCAGATTTTTCAAAAACAGTCCGTCCCTTAACGAACCTTCTACGCAAAGGCGTAAAGTTTTCTTGGACACCAAAGTGTGAAGACGCACTCCAACAAATAAAAAATAATTTAGTATCCCCCCCACTGCTAATCTATCCAGATTTCGACAAGCCGTTTAACTTGACAACGGATGCGAGCAGTGAGGCACTCGGAGCAGTGCTCTCTCAGGGAGAAGTAGGAAAAGACCAGCCTATTGCCTACGCAAGCCGCACCCTAAACAAGGCAGAACGCAACTACTCCACCATTGAGAAAGAGTTGCTGGCAATAGTCTGGGCTGTGAAAAACTTCAGGTGTTATCTATTGGGTCGGAAGTTTACGGTCTACACGGACCATAAACCCCTCAAAGGCGTATTCAACGTCAAAGACCCAACTACTCGACTAGTGAGATTCCACCACAAGCTGTCGGAATACGACTACACTATCGAGTACAAACCGGGAAAATATAATACAAATGCTGATGCACTCAGCCGTATACCGCACTACGTAGAGGAGCCAAAAACCTTCACGGTAGAAGCTCAAGTTCACCAACCCGGAAAACACCTCCAAACAAAACAAGAAGAGACGCCCAAGCAATGCAACATCATCACAAGGGCACAGGCGCAAAACCAGAAAGACGACGAAAAGGACAAAAGAACTACGTCTCTAGAAGCCCCCCACTCAGAGGAAGGGCCCAAATCGCCTGAGATCGAAGATGAAACCCCAGAAGACCCTCCCAAAGACAACAACCTCAAAGGGAAGAAGAAAGTTGAGGTCATTACCAGTCAGGAGGAGATAAATACAATCCTAAAAGATTATCACGATTCCCCCTTCGGTGGACACCAGGGAGTCGTGAAGACCTATAACCGTATTCGCCAAAAATATTGGTGGAGGCGTATGTTCCGCGATATCTCTCGCTATATAAGAAGGTGCAAGAAATGTCAAACCATGAAGGCCTCTAGACAATTCCGAATGCCCATGGTTATCACGGACATTGCTGAAAAACCCTTCGATAAAGTCTATTTAGACATAGTAGGCCCCCTGGAAGAAACACATTCGGGAAACAAGTACATCCTAACCTTCCAGGATAACCTAACAAAATTCGTCGACTGGTATGCCATTCCCAATGGGGAAGCTCACACGGTAGCACAAATTTTCTTCGACGAAATCGTCACGCGCTATCGCATACCAAAACAAATAGTCACCGACCAGGGATCAAACTTCCTGAGTGACCTTTTCAAAAGCGTGTGTAGGCTCTTAAAGGTTAAGAAACTCCAAACCTCAGCATACCACCCTCAGTCCAATGGAGCCCTAGAACGCGCTCACAGACCTTTAATAGAATACTTGCGCACCCTCGTAGACGAGAGCCCCCAAAACTGGGACCATTTCCTTCGGACAGCAGCATTCGTGTACAACAACAGTATACACGAGGGGACGAAACTAACCCCCATGGATTGCCTCTACGGCTTTACAGCCGACGTCCCATCCAATTTAAAACGAGAGCCAGAACCTATATACAATCACGAGAGTTATTATCATCAACTCCGGTATAAACTGCAAAAATCATATGCACTGGCACGTAAGAATCTACTCGCCAGTAAAAACCGCTCCAAAGGAAACTATGACGGGAAGGCGCGGCCCCTAACACTACACATAGGAGACAAGGTCCTACTACACAACGAGGCGCGAAAGGACAAACTGTCCCAAATATGGATCGGACCCTACACTGTGAGCGCTGTCCCAAGCCCAGTAAACTCAACAATTAAAATAAATAAGAAGCTAGTAACAGTTCACAACAACCGTCTAAAACCCTTTTATGAAGAAAATGAAAAAATGTATACGACCCAAACGGCCGCTACACACAATAGCCACCAATACTACCTTTTATCCAATGAAACAAAAAATTATACGGGTCTTGAATTAGCAGACCTCAACTCATGTCTCCATATCCCACACACAGGCAAACTAGAGCTAGCCTCTGGTTTACACCTTCCACCGATATATTTACTATTATTTCTCGTGACTATCAAACCACTTCATCCCCTAATAAAAACTCCATTTACATATAATCTTACCCTTTTTTTTGATTTTGCATTCACCCTCCTCTCCCTTATAATCTCAACTACGAGAATCACTCTACTCCGTAGCGATTCTCTTGCTTCAGGGGGGAAGGAATGTTATGTAGAAATTTTGAGCAACCCTCAAAATTAAGAAAATTTCTAATAATTTCTAAATTTCCAAATCCAAAATTCCTTGAACCCGGAATTTTGTTGACATAAAAAATGCATGGGCCGGTAAATGACCCGTGCACAAAATCCAAGTGCAACCTGAAACGCCAAAGGAAATTGGCAAGAATATTTAGCGCAATTTGCCTTGCGAAAGAAATTAAAAGCTCGTAAGCAAATTGCGCCAGTTTCAGGCCACTTGAAGAAAAGCCGACGGGTGCGTTTTTCCGGCCGGCGACCTCAGCCTTGGGTCAAGCACCAGCAGGTGACTTTTGCACCTAGGTTGAAGGCCCGGAGGAAAAATGCAATCGAAGGACTTTTAAAAATAAAGTTTCGGAAAACTGAGGATCGAGTGATCGATCGGTAAGTGTTGTTCTAACCGTGACCACCGGCGGGTGGAAATATTAATAAGAGGAGTATTGGATTAACTATCAACCGCGGCGGGCGCGTCCTCGGATCCTAAAGAAAAGTGTTGTGTTTTAACTTTTATAACGTGCGGTCGGGTGAATTTAAAAAAGGCACATATTTATAGTTTTTAATTAATACTAGAGTTATTAAGACAAGTGAATTTTAAAAAGGCCCATACTTATTGTTTTTAGTTAATGCTAGAGGTTATTAAGACAAGTGAATTTAAAAAAAGGCTCATACTTATCGTTTTTTGTTAATTCTTGAGTTATTAAGACAAGTGAATTTTAAAAAAAAGGCCCATACTAATAGTTTTTAATTAATTCTTGAGTTGTTAAGACAAGTGAATTTTAGAAAAAGGCCCATACTTATTGTTTTTTGTTAATTCTTGAGTTATTAAGACAAGTGAATTTTAAAAAGGCCCATAATTATTGTTTTTAGTTAATGCTAGAGTTTATTAAGACAAGTGAATTTAAAAAAGGCTCATACTTATTGTTTTTTGTTAATTCTTGAGTTATTAAGACAAGTGAATTTTAAAAAAAAGGCCCATACTTATAGTTTTTATAGTTTATAGTGTTAATTCTTGAGTTATTAAGACAAGTGAATTTAAAAAAGGCCCATACTTATTGTTTTTAGTTAATACTAGAGTTTTTAATACCAAGCAATTTAATAAAAAAAAAAAACAAAAGAAAAAGCTCGCGTTTGTTTCCACCATACAAATATTAATAAAATCATAAGGAAAATTGAAATAGTGTGGTGAGTTATTCTTACAATTTCGTGAGTTTGTAAGGTGAGCTATCTATAATATAACAATTCGTTGCACATAACAATTTTTATAACAAAAATAATATAACAATTGTGGAGAGATATACTTATATATATATATATATATATATATATATATATATATATATATATATATATATATATATATATATATATCAAAAATATATATATAACACTAAGGTAAACATACAAAGTAGTCGTCGATTGAAAATAGTTATATGAACTTTAACATATTTCACGGTTTTGAATAGAAGCATTATAGCAAAGAGTATCGAGCACAAATATTAACATTGAACATAATAAATAATATTTACAGCCATTTTCTCCTAATTAAATCCTGTAAATGTCGAATACAAATAATTAGTGCCGTGACAAATTAGACATTAATTTCAACGAAAATGTTTGAAAATGATTAACTTTGTTTCATCTGATGATAATTCACAATTGTAATAAATTAAAAAGATATTTATTTGAACTGGTAAATTACAAATAATAACTTCATGAAAAATTCAAACTATTTCCTACATGACTGTGTTCAGAATTAGCAATTTAATTTCTGACTCAATAAAAAGGTGCCGGAAGGGTGCGATTCAATAAAAAGATAACTTTTTCCAATAACCAAATTACTATTTATTCGCACTTAATTATTAGATTTTCTTAAATATAAATTCAATAAAAATTCAACAAATTGCCAAAATATTTCAATTCAATCTTAAATTCGTTCTTAATTCGTGATTTAGTACTTGAAAATTCGTAAATTATTCTTTATTTGTTTGTAAATAAGAATTACCAAAATATTGCTTGCTCTGATAGCTTAATTGATAACGCCACCTATCTGTCAGATGACGATCGATGTTTCGCCTGATGTGTTCTGCAATTAGAACAGCCAGGAATAACCTTTGTGTTGCTGCACTCTGGTTTCGTTTCTTGAGAATCGCTTGGGATTTGATTGCTGTTTGCTGCCTGGTTGCTGCTTGCTGCCCTGGTTGTGGCTTGCTGGACTGTTTTGCCTTGTTTCTTCGCAAATTCGTCCCTCTGTGGTTGGTTAAAGTAACTGCTGAAATCAATTTTGGTGATTAAGTTACTGCTGTATTAAAGACTTCAAAACTGTCTTTAATTCGGGCTTTACTGGGAAAAGACCTCAATTCTGTCTTTCCAGAATGCTAAGTTCGATACTTAGGCTTTGAAATTGCTTTATTGCTAAAACCTCAATACAGATTTTATCTTCTAGTTCAAGACTCTAGAAAGATTAAAAGCAATCTGATTTAACGCCGTCTGTGCGTCGGTATTTATTTCTATTCAAATAATAGCTGCGGCTATCCTGTAGTAGGGGGCTTCGTTCTCGAAGTACATAATTTCGGGTTATGTACTAGATGTCTGATCAGCTGTTCCTTTTCTGCCCATAGACGTCAAATGGGCTTTTATTTTGGTAAGTATATTTTTATCTTGTATTTAATTTATATATTAATTTTAGTTTATATTTTCAGGATTCTAGTGGGGGATGACCAAGGAGGAGCCTGAGCTTATTTCGTTGGGGTTGACAGGTAAGTATTTTTTGTGGAACCTGTTTGCAATTTTAGTAATCTTTTTTTGTTTACAGATTTTGTGATTTGCCGACGGCTTTTGGAGATATTCTATGATGGATCTTCTGGATTGTTTCTCATCATTATTTTGGATTGTTTATCCCCTGTAAAAGGTAAGAACTTGTAATTTAAATATTTGCATTTAACTAATCCTTTTTTTCTATTTTTAGGTATGAATTTGTTGTTGTTTTTTTTTATAGTGACGTCCTTTTTGCGTGTGTTTTTTTGTTTTTTTTTTGTTTGTAATTTGTGTACTTATGTAGCTTATTTGTTTATTTTCAATAAAGTAGAAAAAATCGTGAAATTGATGTTTTTTATTTTTTAATTCCTTTTTCCTAGGTTTTTATTGATTTTCTTTTTTCAGTATAGCCGGAACATTCTCCCCGCCTTGAAGCGTTAAGCTTCAAAGAAAAGTGTTTCGAGGAAGTTGATCGAGGTATTTTTGTTTTCCGGCAGAAGTACCCTATTACTGTTTTTATTTAGGGTTTGTTACTGGTAATAAACATATTTTTGTGATAGGTCTCTTCATGATATTATTCGTTGTTTTTACAGTCACCACCCGGATGAGATTGTCCTGTCCGGGGTGAGTATCTATGACCCTTCCTAGTAGCCATCGCGATGGCGGCAGTCTCTCATCCTTTATGAGAACTAGATCATTGATTACGACTTCGGGCGTGGGTTTTTGCCACTTTGGCCGTTGTTGGAGTCTATTTAGGTACTCCTTGCTCCAGCGAGTCCAGAATCCTTGGTGTAACCGTTGGATAAATTGATATCTGTCTAGCCGATTGATGTTTGCGTCGAGTAGGCTAGGTTCTGGTGGTGTCAGTAGTGGACCACCTATCAAGAAGTGTCCTGGGGTTAGCGCCGATATGTCGTCTGGGTCTTGGGTTAATTCAGTGAGTGGTCTCGAGTTGAGCGTAGCTTCAATCTGCGCTGTGAGGGTACTAAGCTCTTCGTAAGTCAATTTTGCGTCTCCAATTGTTCGCTTCAAGTGGTATTTCACTGATTTTACCCCGCTTTCCCAAAGTCCTTCAAAGTGGGGTGATGCTGGAGGGTTGAAATGCCAATGGATTCCTTGATTTTCCATGGCTTCGGCCAATTCTCGTTCTAATGCCTTGTTGGCTTCAATCTTAAAGCGTGTGAGCATATTGTTTGCTCCGAGAAAGTTGGATCCACAATCGCTATACATGTCGGAACATAGCCCACGTCTTGCGATGAATCTCCGGAATGCCGTGAGGAATCCTTCTGTGGAGGCGTCGGTGACAACTTCTAAGTGGATGGCCTTTGTCACCATGCAGATGAATAGTGCTATGTAGCCCTTTTGGCTTCGAGCGTTTCGTAATTTGGATAATTTTAATTCGAAAGGACCACAATAGTCCACTCCAGTGTGAGCGAAGGGCCTTGCAGGACGGACCCGATATGTCGGAAGATTGGCCATTAGTTGTGTTTGTCCTGCTGCTCTTTGCCTAAAACACTGCATGCATCGATGATTATGCCGTCTTACTGCGTTTCGTGCGTTCAGTATCCAATACCTTTGTCTTAGTGTGTGTAACATTAGCTGAGTACCTCCGTGTAATGTCGTGCGATGTATATTGTCGATGATGAGCTTGGATAGGGGGCTAGTTTCTGGCAAAATAATGGGATGGCTCTCGGAGAATGTTGTATCGGCATTCTGGATGCGCCCTCCTATTCTTAAAATACCTTCTTGATCGAGGAACGGTGTCAATCTTATGAGTTTACTTTTGCTGGACACTGGTTGTTTTGACTGTATTGCTCGTATTTCTTCTTCAAACTCCTGTGATTGGACGTTTTTTATCCAGCACTGTAGGGCTGCTTGGATTTCTTTTGAAGTTAGGTAGCTAGGCTGAGGAAGGCTGGATGATCATTTTGATGCTTTTAACCACCGTCGACAATATGCTGTGACTCTTAGCAGTTTCGTTAATGACGAATATTTGTTGATCAGATCGTGATTGGAGGGATCTACTTCGATATGCAGATTGGTGGTGGTTTTTCGTACTCCCACCGTGGTATCTTGGATTTCCTTCCTTTTGGGCCAATGCTCCTTTGTCTGTTGGAGCCAATGCGGACCTGTCCACCATAACTTATGGAGTTTTAATTCACTCGGCGATAGTCCTCTTGTGGCGCAGTCGGCAGGGTTGTCCTCTGTTCTGATGTGATTCCAGCTGCTTTGGTCTAGCAGTTGATGTATTTGTGACACTCTGTTTGCCACAAATGTTTCCCATGATGATGGGTGTTTTCTTAGCCATGCGATGACAATTGTAGAGTCAGTCCAAGCATGTGTAGTTACCTGCTCGAACTTCATGTCGTCCTTTACTTGCGCCAGCAATTTGGCCAACAAGTGTGCTCCGCATAACTCTAGCTTTGGCAGTGAGATGGTCTTGATGGGTGCCACTTTGCTTTTGGCAGCGATTAAGTGACAATGGTAGTTGCCGTCTTCGTCCTTTGTCCGGATGTATACGGCTGCTGCATATGCTTTGATGGATGCGTCGCAAAATCCATGGATTTCGACGTTCTGGGTTGTGTTGTGAGCTTCAATCCACCGCGGGATTTGAATAGTTTGGATGACTTGGAGGTCTGCTCGGAATTTTCGCCATTGTTGATCGATGTTGATCGGGACTGTTTCATCCCAGTCGAGCTTTGTTAGCCAAAGACTTTGTATTAAAATTTTGGCGTTAATAGTTACTGGTGTAAGCCAGCCGATGGGGTCGAACAGCTTCGCAATCTCGGACAATATTTTCCGTTTTGTATATATTTCTGGTGCTGACTCCATGCTGACCTTGTACGACAGTGTATCGCTGGCAGGATTCCATAATAAGCCAAGAACTTTGACTTCTTCTGCATTCACTGCGAGTGGAAATGAGACCTCTCGATCGGTTGCCGGAACTTCTTCCAAGATGGTGTTGTGATTCGCGGCCCATTTTCGGAGCTCTAGCCCTCCAGCTCGGAGAAGCTGAATTAGTTGCCTTTGTTTTTGTCTTGCTTCTTCTATATTATCTGCGCCAGTCATCAAATCGTCAACGTAAAAATCGTTGAGTACGGCGTTAGAGCCGATTTGGAATGATTCTGCTTCATCTTTCGCCAATTGGTGCATGGTTCGGATGGCAAGGAAAGGAGCGCTCTTTGTTCCGAACGTCACGGTTAAGAGTGTGTAGTCTCGTATAGGCTGATCTGGTGATTCCCTCCAAACAATTCGTTGATAATCGGCATCGTCTGGATGAACTCGTATTTGGCGATACATCTTTTCTATATCGGCCATGTAAGCAATGCGGTATTTTCTCCATCGCATGAGTGTGGACATCAAAGAGTCTTGTATCACTGGACCATTCAATAATACGCTATTGAGTGAGTTTCCGTTGGCAGTCGGACGGGATGCGTCGAAACCTACTCTCAGTTTGGTGGTCGTGCTACTCGGTTTGATGACAGCATGGTGAGGTAGGTAACAACATCGATATGTTGTCGTGCCGTTAGGCAGTTGGTTTTGAAGTGCTGATTCGGGGGTGGTGGCAGGCACCATGTGACCTAACGTCAAATATTCTTGTATGCATTTGACGTAGTCCGCTTTCAAATCGGGATCTTGTTGGAATCGTTTCTCCATTTGCATCAATGTTCGAATGGCGATGTGTCTTGATGCGCCAAGTTGTATTTTATCAGCTACAAATGGAAGCCGTACCTGGTAACGTCCGTTGCTGCATCTAGTGACGTTGTGTTTGAAGTGGTTTTCGCAACGGGTTTCTTCTGTTGTCCATTTGGATCTTGATGGAAGTTCTTCTAGTTCCCAGAATCTCTTTAGCTCATCGTTAGGAGTCGCCTGAGTGAAGAATGTTTTCATATGTGTGTTTGCTCGTGCAGCTGAAGTGGTCTTCCCAGAGATGATCCACCCAAACACCGTGTTTTGTCCCACTGGGGCTTCCTCGTTGCCTTTCCTTAGGCCGGCCAAGATGATCATGGGGAATACATCTGCTCCCAAAAGGATGTCGATGTGACCCGGCTTGTGGAACGTTGGATCCGCTAATTCGAGACCCTCTAAGTGCGTCCAATCCTTGCTAGAACATTCACTATTTGGTAATGGATTAGTTATTTTGTTAATTACCATTGCCTGGACCTGGATGTTCTTCGCCTGTTGGTTTCGTGTCTTTAGTTGCAGCGAGGCCCATTTTGTGATTTTCCCGGCTGACATGTTACCGATTACGCTTAATGCTGTTTGTATTGGCTCCTTTTTGAGTTGTAGACTTTGAACCACTGCCTCACGTACGAATGAGGATTGAGATCCGGGATCAATGAGTGCTCTGCAGACCTGCTCTCGTCCAGTTGGAGATACTACGGTGACCAGGGCTGTGGCTAATAGTACTTGTCGGCAGTCGTAGGGTGCTGCCTGAGCGAAGTATGTTTGTGTTTGGTTGGATGGTAATTCATCGTTTGAACTTGAGGGCGGTGACACGCTGCTGTTGGTTTGACTCGCTGACTGGATTCTGTGTAAGGTTGTATGGTGAGTCTTTCCGCATTGGAAACATCTACCTTTACTGGGACACTGTGATGAGCGATGGCCTGCTCTCAGGCAATTGATGTATAGATCCTTTGATTTGACTGTTTTATATTTCTCATCAATGCTGAACTGCACATATTTGGGGCATTTCCCTATGGCATGTGCGCCTTTGCACAGGATGCATACGCTTTGATTTGCGACGTGGAAGGCTTGGCTTCTTCTTCTTGGGTGCTCTCTGGACTTGCTTTCGTGAGGTTCATTCTTGTGGCTTGTTGGTTTGCTGACAGCTTCCAAGGTTCTGAACCTGGTTTCCAAGAATTCGCGTAGTTCCACCCATGTTGGAATCGATTGCCTTGATTTGGTGCTCTGCGACTGTTCCCAATGTTCGTGAGTTTCGCTTGGTAGTTTTTGGACCAGCAAGTGGATGAGAATGGGATCCCAATTTTGTGTTGAGACCTCCAGATTCTCAATGGCAGTGAGGCATTCGTGTGTCCTCGTTTTTAGCTCCTTGATGCCTTGAGCTGTTTCTCGGGTTAGTTTTGGTTGGTTGAGCAGAATGTCGAGCTGGGTTTTCAACAATGCTCTCTTGTTGTCGTAGTTATCGACGAGAAGTTGCCATGCTGGTTCATAATTGGCGTCACTAATGAGCGTGTTGTGAGTAGTCGTGCAGCTTCTCCAGAAAGATGAGCCTTTAGATATTGGAGTTTTTGTGCTCCTGTTAACGATATTTTGTTATGCACAAGGCTGGAAAATAAATCCAGGAATGATGGCCACGACTCGTAATCCCCTGCAAATGTGGGTATCGAGATCCTTGGTAGTTTCACATTGTTGTAGTGTTGCGAAATGCAGCTGCTGTTTAAATCGGCTGATGACTGCTCCGCTCGTGCGACTGGTTCTGTGACTGACAGCGTTTTGTGATAGTCTTCATCGATTTTGCAGTACATCTCGACATAGGCGTTTTCTGTGTCGGCATACCAATCCTCTTTGAAGTATAGCTGCTCTTTCTCGTCCTTCTTCGTCTTGACTGATGTAATCTGTCGATGATTGTTCTTGAATTCCGTCCAGTCATCGTCGAGCATCTTGAGCCTTTTTTGAAAATACTGCGCTGTCTTCCTAGATGGGCCATCCTTGAGATAATTTCTGAAAGACCTTTCGAGTCTCTCTCGTACTTCACTCTGTTGAATTATTAATGCATCCATGTTGGTAATGCGGCTTGAGTTATCTTATTGAATCACGATCCGGCTCGAAGGACCAATGTTCAGAATTAGCAATTTAATTTCTGACTCAATAAAAAGGTGCCGGAAGGGTGCGATTCAATAAAAAGATAACTTTTTCCAATAACCAAATTACTATTTATTCGCACTTAATTATTAGATTTTCTTAAATATAAATTCAATAAAAATTCAACAAATTGCCAAAATATTTCAATTCAATCTTAAATTCGTTCTTAATTCGTGATTTAGTACTTGAAAATTCGTAAATTATTCTTTATTTGTTTGTAAATAAGAATTACCAAAATATTGCTTGCTCTGATAGCTTAATTGATAACGCCACCTATCTGTCAGATGACGATCGATGTTTCGCCTGATGTGTTCTGCAATTAGAACAGCCAGGAATAACCTTTGTGTTGCTGCACTCTGGTTTCGTTTCTTGAGAATCGCTTGGGATTTGATTGCTGTTTGCTGCCTGGTTGCTGCTTGCTGCCCTGGTTGTGGCTTGCTGGACTGTTTTGCCTTGTTTCTTCGCAAATTCGTCCCTCTGTGGTTGGTTAGAGTAACTGCTGAAATCAATTTTGGTGATTTAGTTACTGCTGTATTAAAGACTTCAAAACTGTCTTTAATTCGGGCTTTACTGGGAAAAGACCTCAATTCTGTCTTTCCAGAATGCTAAGTTCGATACTTAGGCTTTGAAATTGCTTTATTGCTAAAACCTCAATACAGATTTTATCTTCTAGTTCAAGACTCTAGAAAGATTAAAAGCAATCTGATTTAACGCCGTCTGTGCGTCGGTATTTATTTCTATTCAAATAATAGCTGCGGCTATCCTGTAGTAGGGGGCTTCGTTCTCGAAGTACATAATTTCGGGTTATGTACTAGATGTCTGATCAGCTGTTCCTTTTCTGCCCATAGACGTCAAATGGGCTTTTATTTTGGTAAGTATATTTTTATCTTGTATTTAATTTATATATTAATTGTAGTTTATATTTTCAGGATTCTAGTGGGGGATGACCAAGGAGGAGCCTGAGCTTATTTCGTTGGGGTTGACAGGTAAGTATTTTTTGTGGAACCTGTTTGCAATTTTAGTAATCTTTTTTTGTTTACAGATTTTGTGATTTGCCGACGGCTTTTGGAGATATTCTATGATGGATCTTCTGGATTGTTTCTCATCATTATTTTGGATTGTTTATCCCCTGTAAAAGGTAAGAACTTGTAATTTAAATATTTGCATTTAACTAATCCTTTTTTTCTATTTTTAGGTATGAATTTGTTGTTGTTTTTTTTTATAGTGACGTCCTTTTTGCGTGTGTTTTTTTGTTTTTTTTTGTTTGTAATTTGTGTACTTATGTAGCTTATTTGTTTATTTTCAATAAAGTAGAAAAAATCGTGAAATTGATGTTTTTTATTTTTTAATTCCTTTTTCCTAGGTTTTTATTGATTTTCTTTTTTCAGTATAGCCGGAACAGACTGAATGGATTGTATTAATTAGCTTTGTTTATTTTAAAAATGTAATTAATGTTAGATTAAAGCTAATTAGTTATCAATTTGGAAATTTAATAACATGACTCAACTAACTATTTTATTCTACTTGCCAAGTGTGGCGAATAGTAAGGGTGGTGCTAACACCTTCCTTGTTAAAATATTGTGCCACAGTCGCCTAGATTGCTTGAAGACATATGTATGAACCCAACAGGGTCGTCCAACGAGAAATACTTCAGATTAGTCAAGTAAATGGCATTTCTCTCCGACGATTCTTCTACCTCAGCGGCGCGGCGGGTACAAGGGGGGGGGGGGGGAGAATGAGGGACAATCCCCCAAAGAGCTCTAGCTCAATTGAACTAGGAAATTTACCTCTATATATAATCCTTAAAACTTCTGTCTTGATTTTGAACGAAAAAAAAAAAAAATTTAAAATAATGTTCTACTAGAAGAAAGAACCAAAATTTTTAAACTTGTACGTAATACCTTATAACCGCAGTTAGGATACTTATTTACACTACAGTGATGCCTAAAAAGAAGGACAGAGTTTACATTTTTATTTTCGGTCTTATCATTAGTTTGCGGAGTTTACTCTTGGTATGAGTGTATAAACCTGCACCAACGCAAACGAATCTCGTGGGACACATGGTAACCCGTTTCAGTCCATTTGTTGCATTGATTAAACATACATATTTCGTATAAATTGGTACAAATAAGGTTGTTAAAAAATGCCACACCACTCAGCTAGCGTGTTAGCTGGCGTCATAGCAACCAGAAAAATTACATATTGGAAAAGATTCTATTGTTTTAATTTTGAGTTCTCATTAAAATGTATAACGATACGGCCGTATAAATATTACAAACCGTTTAGTCCGGGGCTTTTAGTTTAGATTGAATTGTAAACGAACTATTTTATTTAATGGTGCAGAAACCTGGGAAACGATTTTAACGCATTCTACTGTTGCAAATACTATTATTAACTTTGAGAACCAAGTTTTGAAAGCCGTCCCTGTTCTAGAAGAAAAGATGAAAGGGGCACATCGGACGGGATCACGCGGTCAGCTTACCAAAGTCGTTAACCAAATTAACGAATAGTTATCGAAATTAATGAATTCAGAAGAACCGATCGGTGAGAAGTTGGAGAATCTCTATTTAGCAAGAGTGGAAAGTCTTCAAAAGTCGGTAAGTGAAGCTGATTCAAATCTACGCAATTCCGCGAGGGAAGAAAATGCTGTAGCTGAGTGCTCAGTCGTTATTATCTAGAGACAAGGGAATAACTGTCATTTCAAGGATTAGGTATCGGATTCAAATAATTGTACATAATACAAAAAACAGTGAAAACGACGTTAATAATACCACCATGAACGTAATCAGGTACGCGGCAAGGTAATGACTCATATTAATCTTCCCAAACTGGAACTATGAAATTTTGACGGAGATTTGGAGAAGTGAATACCGTTCTGGGAACAATTCAAAGCCGCAGTCCATTGGAATGAAAATTAAGATGACGCATCAAAATTCACCTATCTACAAGGTGCACTAATGGGTCAAGCAGCTAACATCATCGCTGGAATGACACCAACCGAATCCTGCTACAAGGAGGTAATTGATATGTTGAAAGAGGAACATAGCCACCCTGTTCGGATAATAGAAAACTACATGCTGAAAATTATGTCAATAAAACCCGTAAAATTCCGAAATGATACGGTAGCGTTAAGACAGCTATACACTTCTGTCATGACTGCCATTCACTCCTTAAGTGCACTTAATGTATCCCCAACACAATACAATATAATGTTGAAGTCGATTAAAATTCGAACATTGCCATCGAACTTTAAGGTTGAGTATTTTTGGGAGGAATCACAAGGGAGAACATGAAGATGGAAGCACCAGTGCAAATGCGTTTGAGGCGACAACAGGTACGATAGACTGCGATCCAATGCTGAAACCCTTACTTCGATTTCTGAGAGTTGAAGTAGAATCTCTAGAAAAGTCTAACGCAATTGCAACGAATCTGGAAAGAAGCATGGGAGTAAAATCTCGTAATAATTATGCCACCGCAGTAGGGGTTTTGTCGGGTTAGAAGTTTGACTTGCCCGTTATGGGGGTCATGAGAACAGCACTGCGAGAAATTCAAAGATGGTGTACCAAGGAGGGTCTGTCAATCAACCCAAATAAGGTTGTCCTGGCACCTTTCTCCAAACGCTACAAAGTGGACCTAGGTTCTATCTGTATCCAGGGTGAAACAGTTGAATACTCAGACTCAGTCAAATATTTGGGAGTAAATTTAAACAAGAGACTGAACTGGAACGCTCAACTTGACTACGTCATCAGCAGTGATTATTATCACCAATTCATGGTGAATGAAACCAAAATGTTAGCACCAGATCTAGCGGTCATAAACACGAAATTTGGTTGGGTTTTGCATGGCCTAGCTCTTATTAGTTTGGGTAAAAGCTTTGGAGAAGAAGCAACAATGCTGGTATACATGGAAAATTTTTAGGAGCTAGAAGCCATTGGTATCACAAATAATGAAAAGGAAGAAGGAACTGATGAGTTTCTAACTTCATTTGCAGATAAAAATATAAAATGGGACGGAAAAGATACACGATAAGTTTACCATGGAGAGCGCCTTCAATAAAATTAGACGATAACTATTTAGGAGTTTACAACAGATTCCAGTCTTTATTAAAACGATTAACGGCAGATTAAGTGAAATTAGAAGAAGAAGAAGTATGGGAATTTATAAATAATGGGATAGTGGAAGTTGCAGATGAAGAATGCTCCAACGAAAGAATCTTTTACCTCCTCCATCGAGCAGTATATCGCCAAGATAAAAAATCAACGCACATTAGAATTGTCTTTGATGGATCAGTACATGGCCAAAACAATCCATCTTTGACTAATCAGTTACATCAAGGCCCTAATATGATACCTGAGTTAACATCGATACTTTTATCCTTCCGTAAAGGTTGGCCTTGTGGCAGATATTGAAAAGGCCTTTTTGGAGATAAGTGAAAACAAAGAAGATTGAGATCGCTTGAGATTTTTCTAGTTTAGTAAACCTTTTGACATCACCAGTAACTAAATTTCTATCTTTGCAGATATATAGGTTCACCAGGGTAATTTTTAGTGTAAATAGTAGCCCTTTCCTGCTAAATGCGGTGATAAGAAAGCACTTTGGCGAAAGTACAAGTCGATTTATAGAAACTATTCAAAGTCATTTGAACATGGATGATTTAGTTGTTTCTCTACCTTCATTAGAGCTGGCAGAAGCGTTATACTATGAAACAAAACACACGCTAGCAGGAGCATCGGTGAATCTACGGAAGTGTAATTCAAACCATGAATTCCTTCGACGATTATTCCAAAGACAGGGCGATAACATTGATTCACACTTGTTCCAGAAGGTGCTTGGAATTAAATTGGAGCACCTCAGCCGAAGTATACACCGATTTGGTGAATCTGGTCTGATTGCTCTGGATATCTCCAAGGCTTTTGACAGAGTATGGCATCCCGCTCTGTTGGCTAAACTCCAAGCTATTGGTATTGACTCTGTTCTGAAGAACTGGATTGAGAGCTTCCTTTCAGGCCGTTCAATCAAGGTAGTATTGGATGGCGTCGAATCCGACCCCCACCACATCTCCGCAGGTGTTCCCCAGGGCTCAATTCTATCACCAGTTCTCTTCCTAGTTTTTATAAATGACCTGCTCTCAGTCCCCTCTAACTCACTCCACAGCTTTGCTGATGACGGTACTCTACGTTACTCCTATGGTTTTGATAATGTAACACAAGCGCGTGCCAGACCTTGTCTACATCATCGCCAACTGTTGACCAATTCAATCAACAGGGACATCGAACGAATTCTTGAATGGGGCCGCAAGAACCGTGTCGAATTCAATGCATCTAAAACGAAGTACTGTCTCATCTCCAATAAAACTTGCACCGAACCGCTTTCTATTTCAGTGGACAACAAGACCGTAACGGCAGAACCCTCTCTAAACATCCTAGGCGTAACATTAGCTGAAGATCTGCGCTGGAATAACCACATATTCCAAAGTGCTAAACAAGCATCCCAGTGTCTAGGATTCCTCAAAAGGTGCAAATTTCTCCTTCAGCCGTCTGCCAGGGCTATAATATACAAGTCCTACATTCGTCCCCGTCTTGAATACAACTCGTATATCTGGGCCGGGGCCCCAAGAACCATCTTAGCTTGGCTGGACAAGGTGCAAAACCGTGCTCTCAAACTTATTGGTGACAGCGCCATTTGCTCTTCAATTGACCCATTAAGCCACCGTAGGAATGTTGCAGCTCTAGCAAAATTTTATCGTTTTTTTTCATAATGATTGCTCCACTGAAATAAGTAACCTTAGGCCTCCACGGCAACATTTTTCCCGCAACACAAGACTTGCCCGCTCGGCTCACCCCCTCAGTTTACAGCCCTTATCTTCGCGCACACTCCGATCTGGAAATTCGTTTATAACAAGAACCACTCGTCTGTGGAACAACCTTCCAAAGACGGTATTCCCGAACTCATACAACATCCAAGAGTTCAAACGCAAGGTTCATCGCCACTTTCTGCAACACCCCCTTGACTCCCCCTAACCTATTATGTCCTTCTCTCTATCTTTCGAGCTAAGCTTACTACTGGACATTGCACCATGACCTAAACGACATGACGTACTAGTAGTACAAAGGGTGACACCTGAGCTTAGACTATCACATCAAAAAAAAAAAAAAAAAAAAAATGGAACCTAATGTCTGCTGCAATCCAGGTTGACTTAAAAACCGTGTTATCATTAGTCGGCCGAAGTTTACCCCCAACGAAAAGAAACGTGCGATTATGGCAACAATTTTTGACCCTCTAGGTATGTTATCCCCCTTTAGATTGAGGGTAAAACTACTTTTACAAGACATCTGGAAAATTAAACCGACATGGGATGACATCCTACCTACTGATGTAAGTTCAACTTGGCAAAGATGATGATTGCTAAGATCCGACACTTGGTATAGTTAAGTGTTAAGTTCGGAGGTGTTCACCTGTGAATCAATCGTTAAAGACGATGTAAAAATACACATATTTTCTGATGGCTGTCCTAGGGCTTATGGTGCAGAAGCGTATGTGAGCGAGGGCGGTCGAATGAAAAAAACTTATCTTCTATTGTTTACGTGCGCCTGCATTCGCGCGGTTCATTTAGAGCTTGTAAAAGTCTCAAGACTGCAACCTGTTTAAATGCTCTAAGGAAATTCATTGCGAGGAGAGGTACTCCAAGAATAATATACTCGGATAATGCCAAAACGTTCAAACGAGCCTACTATGAAATTTATAAACTATATCAGAAATTAAACGCCAGTGAATTGAATTGTAAACTCGGCAAAATCATAACCCTGTTCCCAGGACGGAATGGTAGGGTGCGAGCTTGTGAAATTCAGATGCCTTCAGGAAAGTTATTGAGGCGAGCTATGCAGGTAATATACCCACTCGGGATACATGGAGATTTTAAATCGCCGCGCCGGAAGGAGGATGTTAAAAAATGCTACACCACTCAGCTAGCTTGTTAGCTGTCGCCATAGCAACCAGACAAATTAAATTGGAAAAAGATTCTATTGTTTTAATTTTGAGTTCTCATCAAAATGTATACCGATACGGTGGAATAAATATTACAAATCGTTTAGTCCGGGCCTTTAAATTTAGATTGAATTGCAAACGAACTAAGTAGATCACATCGTGTCAGTTAGACTTAAAATATAGGTCAGTGAAAATAGACATAGAAACCACATAAATCGGAAATGAATGAAAAGTCAAATTTCACCAAAGATCGGTGGGAGCAATTCGTACGAATTTCCATTCATTAGATATCGCCGTTTTGAAGATTAAAAATACTCATATCTCCTTAGAGGTAGCCCTAATGAGGCATCCCGCCAGCCTAACTTATTAATAATAGGCTTAGGTGTTGTCTTTACCTTGTTCACCTGCCTGCACCTGTTTTAGGAGGCATAACCACGCCCACCACATCACCTTGCATTGCATGCGGCTAAAATATTTTTGAGGGCTCCTTCAGGATATTGAAATTACAAAAAATCTTTGACAAAAAAAATGTTGTGGTAAGAATAAGTTCTTTCAGAACATTGAATATAGATACTGAACGGTGGGCTCTTTATTCGAGGCCGAACTTAAGGTTACATTGTGTAGCCTAGAATTGAACAGATCTTATGTAGGCACGCCCTTGTTATTAGCTTTGCGGGCAGTCATCATTCTTTTGGCAGAATCACTCGACAAGCTATCCCGAAGAGGCGAAGAAAACGGACAAACGAAGACCAGTTCTCGTTCGATGCGGTGGTCAAGCAGCATATTTGACGTGGTAAGTTGTTTCAATCGAACTTTTCATACAAAAATCTTGATTGAAACCTCTTGTCGATGGGAACAACCTACGTGCTACCACCCCTGATATTGCATATTTAGCCAGATCAAAGCAAGTCCAAGACAAGCCAGGAAAAGACAAGACAGCACTGCAAGATCAAGTTAGCAAGACTTTTTGCTCATCACCAAGTGCCAAAAATGTTACAGTGATGAGCAAAACATCTTACAGTTTTGTCTTGGTCTTGCTAAATGTGCAGGACCAGTCTTGCTATCACTAGTCGACACTCGCGTTTGGAAGGGCGAAAAGGCAATTGCAAAAGGTGAACAACAAGCAAAAATGATAAAAAATTATTAATTTTTGTGAGTTATTTTATTCTCAGGGAGTCAAGTTTTTGTCTATAATTTACACACTTAAAACACAGTTATTTTAATTTTGCTGCCCTTCACAATTGTTTTGAAAGGATCCATTTGCGTCCACTTTCTACTTTCCTAGAGTTTTTGCTTTTGTTTCTCTACTGTAATTTGTGGTCTATTTTGCATTTGCAATAATCTATATAAATATAATTGAAGTGTCTGCCTGTGATTTCAAAATAATAGTTTTTTTTTTAAATTTTATATGGTTATTTACATGATTTTAAAACGAAATCACGCATTTTTAAAATTTTTGTCTGTCTGTATGTCTGTATTTCTGTCTGTTTGTTCGGGCTAATCTCGGAAACGGCTAATCTAATTGGGATGGGACTTTCACTGGAAGATTCAGTATTTTGGCGGGTATGTTTTAGGCTATTTATATGCATTATATATTAGCTCTACCTGTATGTATGTATAGATGTATCTTTGTAGACAAATCTTGAAAATTGTTTTTGACCCACTTCCATATAACCGATCAGCTTCAAATTTTGCACACATGTACAGTTCAAGTGACAATGCAATCTGACCATTTTATAAAAAATCGAGATGGCTGTTTCAAGATAGCGGCCGAATTTCGCAATTGTGCTCGCTGACCGCCGACATGGGTATCAAATGATAAGTATATTATAATTACCTATTTGGTGCTATTCCAAATTCAAAATGGTGGCCGGAACAAAATGGCGGCCAACACAGAGGGCGGATTACTTTTTTATTTACATCACGATCGGTATGGGTATCAAATTAAAGGATATGACAAGTAGAATACTATTACCTGGGTGGCATAATTCCAAATTCAAAATGGAAGCCAACACAAACCACCTTTGGCGGGCGCCCCTAAAGCCATCTTGGCTTGGCTAGACAAGGTGCAAAACCGCGCCATCAAACTCATTGTCGATAGCACCCTTTGCATTGATCCTTTAAGCCACCGTAGGAATGTAGCAGCGCTCAGAAAGTTTTACCGCTATTTTCATAGCGACTGCTCCACTGAAATCAAAAACCTCCTGCCTACACGGCAATTTTTCTCCCGCAACACAAGACTAGCCAACTCGGCTCACCCCTTCACCCTTCAGCCCTCCCCTTCACGCACATTACGTTTTAGCAGTTCGTTTATAAATAGAACAACTCGATTTTGTAACTCTCTTCCGCAGTCGGTGTTTCCGAGCTCATATAACATCTCAGAGTTCAAACGCAAGGTTCATCGACATCTACTCATGCACCCTCCAGACCCCTAACCTATCCTATCTCATCTTTCCTTCAGATCAAGCTTACTACTATACATTGCACCATGATTTGCAAGACATGACGGACTAGTGGTACAAAGGGTGACGCCTAAGCTTCATCTTGCCACAAAAAAAAAAATTACTTACTATCTTTTCTTAACACGCTCTCGGTATGAATACCAAATAAAAGTGTATAATGAATAGAGTACAGTAAGCTGGGTAACCTCATTTTAAATATAGGTCACCACAAAATAACGGAAGACATATAATAAACTAAAAGTTAGAAAACTAAAAATATAGTTTAAAAAACTTAAAAATATGCTTTTGTTTAGAAATGGACTAAAGTGTACAAAATTATGTTGAATGAAAACTTTTTTGCTCAAGCCAGTATGATATATGGGGCGCTAGCGAAAAGTTGCAGTAATAATAAAATAAGAATATAGGTAAAGTCTCACGCTTTTTAACATTTCGAAAGGTCGGTTATTTTGTCAATATGAGATCAGGACAGTAGCAGAGATTTCGGCAATTTTACTCACATCAGGAAGAACAGCTCATTCTATGCTTAAGATACCGATCGAAGAAGATCATATGGAAAATTCTGCGTGGAACAAATCTAAAATCTGCTTGGAAAAAATCTGAAGTTTTACAAGGACTGCATGATGCTTGTCTGGGAATGAGATGAGTGTACTATGGCAAATAAAGTATCTATTAACAGAACACCGCGAGATTTAAGATGTAAAAACCAATTATTTTGGGGAGTAACTGCTTTATTGGCATAAATACCGGGCAAATGTTGCCGGCAGTCCGGACAAATATGTGGGCCGAAGATATTTATGCATGTCTGAAATGATCACTCATTTAGGGACATATTGGAAAACTTCATATAAAGCAAAAGATGAGAACGCAATCGGAAAACTCAGAATTCAGTACTATTCTCCTCAACATAGGATATGCAATAGAAAATGTTCTGAGATTAATGAGAATGAAGACAGTGAGCTGCTGGATGTTGTTTGAAAGTTCGTAATAGATGAGGAAATTTTGATGAGCGACATTTATGACGATTTCGAAAATATCAACTCAACTCAATCGACTCAACTCAGTAATGCCACAAACATTGTAATACTTACAAGTGAAACATATAGCATCGTTTATAAACAAGCGGTACCGTGGATTGTTAACCAGTGCCGTGAGGGCGGTAAGACCGGAAACGACGAAACACGAAAACGGGAAGCAGAAACTGTGCTTTTTAGGATTAAATCTGTAGTGTCGTCTTAAAATGTTGGCAATCTTCGTCTCAAGCCATGTTCGCCATGGAGCAATTTCAGGGGGCCAATTATCCGAGAACGTCAAAATCTACGCGCACAAGACATATTCTGAATAAAATTGGTTAGGTATCTGCTGTGCACGTAGTATAAAAGTTTTCCGATGATTAACCTCGAATTTTAAAAAAAGTTGTAGGTAACATATTTTTATAGCCAACTCTAAAGTTTTTTATACAGTGAGCATCAATATAAAGTTAACACAAGCAATTTTGAAAAGTTTCGTTCAATAGCATCTAGATAAGTGATTGAAGTTTGTTATTTTTGGATTATTTCGAGACACCTTTATGTACGCAATTCAAAAATATAAAATTTATTCACTTCAAAAATAATATTAACAAATTCAAAGCAAAAAAGAAAAAAAGGTCTAAATTATTTTATACTTTTGAGTTCGTTATAAAAACGTGCTATATTAAAAAGTTTTTTTTTATCTATATAATTATTTTCTGCTTTTTAGTCTTGTATGTGACATTTTGCAATCAATTTTTAACATCTTGATGATATTATGACGGATACATGCGGAAAATTGTTACCTAAATCTACTAATAATATACCAATCGGTTTAATTTTGAAATTCCTGAAAATTAAAATGAAGGAGTAAGCTAAATTTATTTTATATGATTTTTATTTCAATAATAGCTGCGTCTCTTTTCTGATCATTCTATTTCCACTCGTGAGTACTCTACTCACTACTCTTTTACTGAAAAGCATTTAGATGGCTTTTGATTGTCTTTAATTTCTTCATATAAAAACATCTATAAATTAAATCATAATTATCTAAAACTTTTATCTTTCATTTTACTTTCAAAAATTTACCGTATTAATTTCCATTATGTTACTGGTGTCCATATTAAATTTTGAATTAAGTCACATAGCTTATTTGATTCTTCATGGCATGTCCTAACGACGTAGCCTATTGTATTCTACTTATCATGCCCTTTAATTTGATACCCATGTCGAGGGGGATTGTGAAAAATATGGTAATCCACCAACTTGAGATGGCCGCCATAGACCAACCGATATATTGAGTATACTATATTTTTTATGGTGTTCTACTTATCATAATGTTTCATTTGATACCAATGTCTCGGGTGTTGCGAAGAAAATGGTAATCCGCCCTCTTGAGATGGTCGCCATGGACCAAACGAGATATTGAGTATACTATATTTCTTATGGTGTTCTACTTATCATACTCTTTCATTTCTTACCCATGTCGAAGGGGTTTTGAAGTAAATGGTAATCCGGCCTCTTGAGGTGGCTTCCCTGGATCTAACGATATATTGAGTATACTATATTGCTTATTGTCTTCCACTTATAATACGCTTTCATTTGATACTCATGTCGAAAGGGTTCTGAAGAGAATGGTAACCCGCCCTCTTGAGGAGGCCGCCATTGATCTAACGACAGCTTATTATATTCGACTTATGATGCCCTCTCATTTGATACCCATGTCGAGGGGATGCCCTCTCATTTGATACCCATGTGAAGAAAATGGTAATCCGCCCTCTGGAGATGGCCGCCATGGACCAAACGATACATTGAGTATACTATATTGCTTATGGTGTTCCACTTATCATACTCATTTGATACCCATCTCGAAGGGGCTGTGAAGAAGATGGTAATCCACCTTCTTGAGATAGCCGCCATGAACCAAATAATAAATTGAGTATATTGTATTGCTTATGGTGTTCCACTTATACTCTTTCATTTGATACCCATGTCGAGGGAACTGTGAAGGAAATGGTAACCCACCCTCTTGTGATGGCCGCCATTTACCAAACGATGTATTGAGTACACTATCGTGCTTATGGTGTTCCACTTATCCTACCCTTTCATTTGATACCCATGTCGAGGGAACTGTGAAGAAAATGGTAATCCGCCCTCTTGAAATGGCCGCCATGGACCAAACGATATATTGAGTATACTATATTGCTTAATGTATTCCACTTATCATACCCTTTCATTTGATACCCATGTCTCGGGTGTTGTGAAGAAAATAGCAATCCGCCCTCTGGAGATGGCCGCCAGGAATATGAAGACATAGCCTACTGCATTCTACTTATAATGCCCTTTCATTTGATACCCATGTCAAAGGACTGGTGAAGAAAATTGTAATCCGCCCTCTTGAGATGACCGCCATGGACCAAACGATATATTGAATATACTATATTGCTTATGGTGTTCTATTTATCATACTCTTTCATTTGATACCCATCTCGAAGGAGTTGTGAAGAAAATGGTAATCCGCCCTCTTGAGATGGCCGCCATGGACCAAATGATAAATTGAGTATACTATATTGCTTATGGTGTTTTACTTATCATTTTTTTTCCTGTGTGAGGTATTAGGTCCAAAGGTACTGCGGCCATTAAGTTGGCCTATTGTACTACAACCCCTACACCTCATATTTGTAGGCCAGACCGCCTGAACAAGTTCAGCAGTCTGCCTAGTGGTTTGTTGCTTAGACTTGAGTGTTCGAGCAGGGACTTCTCGAACAGAAAGACCCTGCTCCTTGCTATTGCAGGGCACTCACAGAGAACATGGAGGGCAGACTCATCCTCTTCTAGGCAAAGCCTACATGTAGGGTCCTCCGCCCTTCCTATCTTCCATAAGTGGTAATTTAGGGCACAGTGTCCGGTAATTAAGCCAACAAGTGTCTTAACATCACTCCTACTGCGCCGTAATAATTCCTTGGCCGTCTTAGGGGCGGGCTAGTATGGTACACGGATGGCTCCAAAAAGGGAGACAGGTGTAGGCGCCGGAATCTGGAGTGAAAGTCCCAGATTCAGCAAGGATATAAGTCTAGGCACTCTGTCAACTGTCTTTCAAGCAGAGGTGTACGCTATTCTGGCATGCACTCATGAGAACTTAAGAAGGGCCTACCAAAATAAACGGATTTTTATCTTCTCTGATAGCCAAGCGGCAATTAGAGCGATAAGGTCCCGTAGGACCAAGTCGAAATTAGTTTGGGACTGCCAACGTGCTCTTCATGAGTTGGGCGTTCTCAATCAAATTACACTTGTCTGGGTCCCGGGTCACCGGGGCTTTGAAGGCAATGAAAGTGCGGATGGCCTGGCTAAACAGGGCTCTGATTTAGAATTCATTGGTCCAGAGCCGGCTATTGGGGCACCGTCCAGCTTGCTGCAAAGGGCCCTGGCCGATCGGACTTTGATGAAACATATTGAACGCTGGAGGTCCGCGCCTGGACTGGCCAACTCAAAGCGGTTCCTTCCTGTGGTCAGATTTTCAAAATTCAAAATGGTAGCCAAGATGGCGGACCAAAATTAAAAAAATGAACCTTTTTCCATGAAACTTAATACATATGATTCGTGATTCGTAATCAGCGACCAAAAAAAACCCGATAAACAAGTTTTGGTGAAAATTGGTGACGTTTCAAAAATATCCAGGTCAAAGGGTACAATAAACATTAATGATTATAAACAAATACTCATAATTTTTGAAATCTTTGAGAGCCCATCGAAATTTTTTATCGAGGTGTTAGAGTGACTTTTCCCGAACATTTTGAGACCACTAACGTCCATTTCGATGATGGGGTATTTGAGAAATTGAATTTTAAAGTTTTTTACTATTTTTTGACCTTTTGACATTGAATTCGAAAATATGTTTATTTTTTTCAGCAAATTTGATTATAAACAACCCCTCTGACCTGAAAACATGTAAAACCTATCAAAAACGTCGGCCCCAACGAAAGATATAGAGCCAAAATCAAAAAAGAAAGTCAAAATTCAAGAAAATCCCGAAAAAACACATTTAATTTTTATTGATCAATAGATTAATGAAAAAATTCTAAAAAAAAATTTTTTGTAGTCTTAAATAGTTGTCCAAAGTCCCTGAAAAGTTTCAGCCAAAACGGAGGGGGGTCGAAAAATTTTGTCCGATTTGACGTGGAATGTCCCATATATATGGGGACGTTCTTTGTCAAACGGAACAAAGATCTGCCCAAAATTCTATAAGTCGTAAAAAATGTTTTATGGGCGCAATCTGTAGCTAAGTTAGGAGGCTTTCTTTTGCCGTCTGGCTTTTTTCCAAAATTCAAAATGGCGGACCAATATGGCAGCTGCAATTAGTCAAAATCACTCTAAGGTAGCTGTTTTACTTGATTTAAAATAATTTTGGACTTTCAAATTCAGAAATAATGTATTTTTCATCGCTGATTACAAATCTATGCTTATTTTTGATCGGGCACATCACTAATTCTTCCTAACCTCAATAAACTTCGAAAAAAGTAGTTTTGCACCGTTTTGAACGTTAAAAAATTCTTAAAAAATAATTATCATGTGTATTTTTTATACCAAAACATGAATCGACACTTTACTTTAGTCTAACATATCGCTGAATCTAACCTCAAAAATCTTCGAAATAAAGTAGTGTTGCGTAGTTTTTGATAGTATTATGCGTCAAAAAATTCTTTAAAAAAATTAACCATCATGAATTTTTCATAGAATGATGAGAAACATTTATTACTTTTCATTGCGCTGATCACTGATATTTCCTAACCTCAAAAAACTTTAAAATAAAGCAATTATGCTTTGTTTTTGATTGTTTTAAATATGAAACAATTCAGCACACATCGCAAAAATTCTTTTTTTTACTTCTGAATCATAAAACATATGTATATTTTATAGGGAATATCGCTGTTGTCACTAACCTTCAAAAACTTTTTGATTACGACATTTTACTTGGTTTCAAACCATTTTTGACCGTTTTATTATCCGTATCGTATAAAATAAAAAAAAATCCAATATATTGATAGATATCTATTTGAAGAACAGAAGAAATATTATTTGAGAAATATATTTATTATGTTAAAGAAATGATGATAATGTAACAAAAGTTTGTGTATTCAAAAAAAATAAAAGTACAAAAATATAATTTCAGGAAGGTTTTTTCCAATGAATTGGCAGGGGTTTTTGGTTTTCTTAGCAATATTCGGTTGTTGAAAGTACTTCAGTTGCACTCGAGTACCTAAATGCAGTTAACGTATTCTTGGATGAGACCTTGAAAGCATGAGCTCTAGAAATTTGTGGTACTGCAGGTGCTGAAGAAAACCTTTTTGTTAATTTTCTAGATGTTCTATCGTAGTCTTGTTTAGTGTAGTGAAAAAATGTGATGTTGGGAAATTTGTTCTTCGCCCAGTTGAGAAGTTGATTAGAATTTAGAATAGCTTCATTTCCTTTATCTTGTAAGCTAGCACGGGTTGCTTGACTTTTTAATGTTGCCCCTACACCGTCACAAGCTCCCTTTGCCGTGTGCCTTAGCATTAAAATGCCATTCTGCCTTCAAAAAAAATCTTGCTGATAGTGTACTAAGTTAACCATTTGGTACCGGTTTTTAAAATGCTGCACTGCTCCGTCTGACACATAAAAAAGTTTCAATATTTTTGGGCATTTTTTTCGGATAGCTGGAGCCAAATGCGATTGCGATAAATACACAGCTGTTGTATCATGAGTTGTGCAGTCAGAGAGCAATACAAAGCTGTAGTGTTTCAATTCTTGGGCTTCCGTGTAATAGAGGACAGCAACATGTATACTACACTGGTCATTATTGTAGTGAAATTGTTGAGCAGCGTTCTGAGCCACGTATGCGTAATTTTCCGAATAATCTATCTCCAAGAGACCCTCATCTGGTTGTAAGTTTTTTTTTTTTCAGGTCTCATATAAATTGTGATTGATTCTTAGAAAGGAAATGGTGCGGTATTAAATTTTCGAGGCTCTTTTTTTTTTTTTTTTTTATGTGGCAGTGCTAAGCTCAGGAATCACCCTTTGTACTACTAGTCCGTCATGTCATTTGTCACGTCATGGTGCAATGTCTAGCAGTAAGCTTAGTACGGGGGGGGGGGGGGGTTGGAGGGGTTATAAAGGAACGGGAGGGAATTGAAGAAGGTGGTGATGAACCCTGCGTTTGAACTCTTGGATGTTGTAGGAGCTCGGAAATACTGACTGCGAGAGATTATTCCACAGCCGAGTTGTTCTATTAACAAACGAATTCATATCTTGTTGAGTGCGTGAAAGGGGGAGTTGCAGGTGGAGGGAATGAGACGAGTGGGCTAATCTGGTGTTGCGGGTATAAGAATGCCGTGGAGGCAGGAGAGCGTTTAGCTCGGAGGAACAGTCACTATGATAGTAGCGATAAAATTTTGTCAATGCTGCTACATTCCTACGGTGGCTGAGGGGGTCGATGGTGGAGCAAGCGGTATCGTCGTCAATTAATTTAAGGGCCTTTTTTTGGACCTTATCTAACCATGCTAAGGTGGTTATTGGAGCGCCGCCCCAAACGAGGGAGTTGTATTCGAGAAGAGGCCGAATGTAGGATTTGTAAATAACAGCACGGGCCGATGGCTGGAGGAGGAACTTACACCTCTTAAGAAATCCCAAGCACTGAGATCCTTGTTTGGCGATTTGGAATATGTGGTCATTCCATCGCAAGTCCTTGGCTAATGTCACGCCTAAGATGTGTAAGGATGGTTCGGCCATTAGTTGAACTTCATTCACTTTCAAGGGTGGAGGGGTGTTGAACTTCTTTTTGGAGATAAGACAATACTTGGTTTTGGCGGGGTTGAATTCAACACGATTCTTCTCTACCCACTTTAGAATCAGTTCGATGTCGTTATTGATAGAGTTGGACATACGTTCGCGATCTTCAAGACAGGATCTGGCATGAGTCTGCCTTGTATCGAAGCTGTACGAGTACCGTAAAGTACCGTCGTCAGCGAAGCTGAGAAGTGGGTTGGAGGGGATTGAAAGAAGGTCATTTATAAAGATAAGGAATAGGGCCGGAGATAAGATTGACCCCTGGGGGACACCCGCCGAGATCGGGTGGGATGCGGATTTGACGCCATCCAATATTACTTTGATTGAACGGCCGAAAAGGAAATTCTTGATCCACTTCTGTAGAAGTGAGTCGACTCCAATAGCTTTGAGTTTGGCTAACAGGGCTGAGTGCCAAACTCTATCGAAAGCCTTGGAGATATCTAGAGCAACCAGACTAGACTCGCCAGATCCATGCAGACTACGGCTGAGGTGTTCTGTAAGACAGACTAAAAGATCGCCAGTGGATCTTTTCTGGCGGAAGCCATATTGTCTGTCGTTTAAGAGTAGGTTGGATTCTAGATATCCCATAAGCTTTTTGTTGATTATCGTCTCCATGGTTTTGGAGAGAATAGAAGTAATTGCTATTGGGCGGTAGTTTAAGGGATCGCTGGCTTCACCTTTTTTCGGAATTGGCTGAATATGGGCAAGTTTCCAAGAGTCTGGGTAAACTCCGGAGGAGTATGATAGGGCAAAAAGTTTGCGCAGAGGTTTAGCTAAAGGTGACGCGCATTGTTTTAAGACGATAGAGGGTATATTATCGGGTCCAGTGGATTTGTTGACATCGAGCTCCTTGAGGCACCTGTACACCTCGCGAGTCCTGAAGAAAACCCTGTCCATTAAATGAGCATTGTGCTCGAGAACTGGGGGTAGCGCATCAGTTTTGGATAGCGAAGAATTTGAAGCAAACAGAGATGCTAATAAATCGGCCTTGGCTTTTCTGTCTGTTATCACCTTCTTATCGTGAATGAAAGAAGGAGTTGTAGATGCAGTGAAATTCTTCTTTATGGAACTTACCAAGGACCAGAAGTTTTTGCTACCAGAGGTTGCATTAAAGAGTTTACTTCTCAACTTACTGTCAAATGAATTTTTGACGTTCCTGATGGTGACTTTACAGGAATTTCTTAGTTTTATATACTCTTTACGGAGCGATTCACTCGGGGAGCTCTTGTAAGCTCGAAAGGCGGCTTCTTTGTTTCTGATGGCATGCATACACTCCTGATTAAACCATCTGTTGGGCCTAGCCTTCACAGATTTAGTAGAATGAGGAATGTACAAATGCATTCCTGCCTGTATGATTCTAGTGATACGGATAGTGGCAGAGTTGACGTTTTTGGTTCGGAAACACTGATTCCAGTCAGTGGCTCGGAAGAAATTAATTAGCCCCAGCCAATTGGCCTTCCCATAATGCCATACATTTCTCCTAACTGGTTTGGGAGGGATGGGAAATTCGAATGGGAAGCTAGCGCTAATTAAGCAGTGGTCCGAATTGCCGAGAGGTGAATCAACTTCGACGGAGTATCGCTCTGGATGGGCTCTGAGATAGTTCCGGTACAAAGTCATATACATTTAGGCACTCTTTTTTTAATGTGCACTTATCAGTTGACTGTCAAACGCTGTAAATAATATTCGCTGTATCATTATTGAGTAGCACAGATATTACGAACTCCTGGAAATCTGAGAGTCTTGGGCATTTAGGACATTTCCTTACTTTAAAGTTTTTTGAGGTTAGGAAATATCAGTGATCAGCGCAGTGAAAAGTAATAAATGTTTCTCATCATTCTATGAAAAATTCATGATGGTTAATTTTTTAAAGAATTATTTGAGGCATAATACTATCAAAAACTACGCAACACTACTTTATTTCGAAGATTTTTGAGGTTAGGAAGATTCAGCGATATGTTAGATTAAAGTAAAGTGTCGATTCATGTTTTGGTATAAAAAATACACATGATAATTATTTTTTAAGAATTTTTTAACGTTCAAAATGTTGCAAAACTACTTTTTTTTTGGAGTTTATTGAGGTTAGGAAGAATTAGTGATGTGCCCGATCAAAAATAAGCATAGATTTGTAATCAGCGATGAAAAATACATATGATTAAGCCTTAATTTGGATTTTTGAAAGTCCAAAATTATTTTAAATGAAGTAAAACAGCTACCTTAGAGTGATTTTGACTAATTGCAGCTGCCATATTGGTCCGCCATTTTGAATTTTGGAAAAAAGCTAGACGGCAAAAGAAAGCCTCCTAACTAAGCTACAGTTTGCGCCCATAAAACATGTTTTACGACATATAGAATTTTGGGCAGATCTTTGTTCCGTTTGACAAAGAACGTCCCATATATATATATATATATATATATATATATATATATATATATATATATATATATATATATATATATATATATATACAGTGTACTCCGGATATAGTGAACTTGAAAAATTAAGACTGGTTCACTATATCCGAGGTTCACTAAAAAGGAAAATAAAATTTCTCATGTTGTTTATACGTTTAACATAATGTATGTATTTCATAAGGTTACATTTAGTTAATTTTCATGTGAATTTAGTGGTAGCATTTATAAATTACTATTAAAAAAACACATTTTACATATTATAAACTACTTAAGATAGTCGGATATTTTAGTTTGTACATGAATGCTAGAAAAACTAATGTTATTTATATAACTTTCAAGGACACAAAAACCATTCCAAACTTTTTCTGGAACTTCGCGTGATTGCAAGAAAGTGCGAGTATCGGCCATTTTCTGTGTCATTTCTTTGATTGAAGGAACACTAACCATAACATCCTCATTCTCGTTCTCTTCGTCATCACTTACTTCCACATTTGTCACCAAAAACAAAAAAAATAAAAATGTTTTTAATTTTATTCCAAAGTTGCATTAACAATACAAGAAAATAAGACTGATATTTATGAAGAGATATCTACCTGCTGTGACTGATTGGATAATTTGTTCGTCTGTTAGTGATTCGGTTGATACAACGATATCATCGATTGTAACGTATTTTTCAAAGTCAAAATCTTCCCATTTGTTCCTCATTTCCATTTCAATTGCGGTTTGAATGTCCGAACCGTCAAGGTTTTCTCTATGCTTTTTTAACCACTCACTTACTGATAATTCGTCATCTGAATCAAATTCGGCTTCTTTTTCAAAAAATCCTGCATGTTTAAAACAGTTTGCTATGGTTTCACCAGTGACCTTCTGCCAAGCCATATGAATAAAGTTTACAGCATCTAAAATGGATACTGAAAATTCTTTTCCACTGTCAATTGCTTCCAACATCTTCATTATCATAATTTTTCTGTAATGGCTTTTTAAAGAATGAATTACACCTTGATCCATGGGTTGCAGCTTTGAGCTGGTATTAGGCGGCATAAAAACCAATTTAATATGGTTAAGGGGAACTTCAGGATGCGCTGGACAATTATCAACCAAAAGTAAAACTTTTCTGTTTTTCTTTTGTAACTCTGCATCCCATTGAAGAAGCTCCTCTCTAAACAAATTAGATGTCATCCACGACTTACTGTTTGATCTGTATTTCACTGGTAATGTCTTGTTTTTAAAACATCTAGAATTGGCGGATTTTCCTATAATAAGCAGTCTTCTCTTTTCCGTTCCAGTCATGTTCGCAGCTACCAAAACAGTAATTCTTACTTTAGACATCTTCCCGCCAGCACAGCTTTCTCCTTTGAATTTCAAAGTTTTATCCGGTGTCAGTTTGTAAAAAAGCCCGGTCTCATCGGCGTTGAAAATGTCTTTACTGTTATAGTTGTGGCGAAGATCAGGCCAAATAGTACTAAGCCAGTCATCAACAACATTCATATTAACTGACGCAGACTCACCAACAATTTTTCCTCCAGTGATGCAATGTCTCTGCTTAAATCGTTCAATCCAACTTCTAGAACATGTAAAGTCTTGTTTAGCCATTTTACTACCCATTTTAGAAGCTTGTTCTTGAAGAATTGGGCCACTTAAGGGAACATTATCTTTTCTTTTTTGAGTAAACCACTGTAAAAGTCCATTATCAAGCTCTTCATGAGCTGATTTTTTCATTCTTTTGCGCTTAACATTAACGTTACCATACAATGATAAAATTTCTTTTCTTTTCTTCCAAGTTACGGACACGGTAGATTTAGGTAAACTCATTTCACAACATATGTCACTTTGTTTAGCACCATTTTCTATTTTTTGAATAATATCGTACTTGTCTTTTAGTGTTAACGCTTTACGTTTTTGTTTTTCCATGGTGAACGACCAACACGAGACTATAAACTAAACTCTTAAGATTCACTCTATTCACAGTAAAATCTCGAACCCTACTGAAAATGAAATTAATGTACGCCACATCCTTAATAACAATCGGGGAATTACCGGGAAACCACCGAACGGGGAATTAACCGGGGAACCACTGAAAAGTTTACTATATAAGCACGTACATTAAAAACGAAGAATTATTCGGGGAACCCCCGAACATGGAATTATCCGGGGAACCACCGAAAAGTTTACTATATAGGCACGTACCTTAAAAACGGAGAATTACCCGGGCAAGCCCGGAAAAGTTTACTATAAACGGAATTTTTTTTCCTTAAGTTAATAAAATTCGGTTCACTTTATCCGGAAGTTCATTATAAGCGGGTTCATTATAACCGGATAAAAATTGTATTAGTCTTATGGGAAAAAATTAGGATACCTGAAGCCGCGTTCACTTTAGCCGGAAGTTCACTAAAAGCGGGTTCATTATATCCGGACTGCACTGTATATATATATATATATATATATATATATATATATATATATATATATATATATATATATATAACTCCTTTTTTGGGTTTTTTTTTTGCTTATAAATGTGTAATACATGATTGTAAGAAGAAGAGAAAACATCCCGAGTAGTGATGAGCAAAACAAGTCTTGCACAGTCTTGCAAGAAAAGCAAGTCCAAGACAATACAGGACAAGGGCAAGACAAGACTGCAAAATCAAAATAGCAAGACTTTTTATATATATATATATTTGGCTTGAAATTTTTACCAGTTATTGTTCACATTATAAATTATAACTTTTGAAAAGTTCATCAAATTTCACGAAAAATATCCGAAGTTATCACCAAAAAACCAAAATTCAGTAGTTTCTTCAGTTTTTGAATTTTTTTGAGGTTATGTGTGGACATAAAAGTTTCATATTGTAACCGCTGGTAGCCAATATCATAACGAACAACCTCTATTTTTTTCGATTTTTTCGGACCTACACATGCCGAGATATACGCATCTATATTTAGAAAGAACGACCAAAATGGTAAGTTTTTGACATAATGGCCGATAACTTACGTAGCGGCGGTTGCCAGAGGTAGAAAATCTCCATTTCGTATAGTATTCGATGTAACTAACATGTTCCAAAAAAAAAATTTTACTCTCGAGACAATTCCCTTTTCACCAAAAATTTGATGCTCATCTGACTCCACTATATATATAAAACATATTTTTTACTCGTAAAACTAGATTGAAATCAGTTGCGTTTCAATATCTTATTTTATTATTCTCACCTGCAAAAAGCTTTTATTGTCTATTATGTATTATCATAGATTTGCTTACTAGCTGAAAATATTAGGACTGGATTATTTGTTGATGACTCCTTTGTAGCCATAACAATTTTATTTTATAATAAACTCAAGCATTCAACTAGTTTTCTTTATGAAGCTATTAGATATTAGGAACTGAATTAACAGTTCAAAAGGCTCTTAACTAAAACTCTTGTATAGCATAAAGCGGGAACAAATATAGCTTCCGTAATAATTTCCGTAACTAATAAGACCAAGTGTTAAAAGATTTATTATGTACTTTATAAGATATAATAACTCCTCTCATTTCATTCTGATATTGGAGGTTGGAATTTTTTCATAAATTATTTAGGGGGCATGTTCTTAAAGCAGCAGCAATCCGCTGCCAGAAACTTTAATAAAACTGTTAGTGTGGAGCACGTAAGTTTATTAGCACCTTAACCCAGCAGTAAAACTCAAGTTAGGGATGTTTTCTGTTAATCATACTGAAATATTGGGCCACAACTAAGATTAAATTTACTGAATTTCATTTCTTTCATGACGCACAATTTGGATGTCTTCAATAACACTTAAAATATCGTAAATCTATTTACTCATATACCTTGGGATCAGATGAAATTACATGCCCTAAACATGTAATTAAACCAAAAACTGCTAGGGAAGTATTAGGATATGTATGGGAGTGGGGAAGAAAACTTCTGACTTCGTAAAGTGTGAAGAAACTTTATTACGATCCACCACATTAATGGTGTCTTAATCCAATTATATCTTATTATATTATACCTATTTTATGATTTATTATTTTAATTCAAATATTTATGAATTAAATGCAAGTTTTACAGTAATTAAAAATAGAGAAAATTGTAATAGTATTTAAGTGTGTTTGTTGAGCATATATCCAAAAGTTCGCGTGCTAGAGGACATTATGGAAACTACACAAGCGACTCTAGGTATTACACTGCGCGGTGTAGAATTTGTATTCGCCATCCATTAATGCATTTTTGCCTAAGTGAACTCACGTATTAAATTGTCGACTCAACACCAAACCAAATGTAGTTAAATGAAACAAGTTCTCAGAAAAGAGTCAGACTGCGATAATTTGAAATTCAAATGCAAATTAAAATAAATTGATTAACCTTAGCAAAAGCTAAAAGCTAATCCAAACAACCAAATATAATGTAAACGTTTCCTTACATACCATTTAACATTTAAATAAATTAATCAATCCTTACTAATCCTTACTAATATTATAAGTGCGAAAGTAACTCTGTCTGTCTGTCTGCCTGTCTGTCTGTCTGTTACGCTTTCACGCCTAAATCACTGGACCGATTTTAATGAAATTTGCTACAAACATAATTTAGACCTTGGAGACGGACATAGGTTACTTTTTTTCAGAGAAAAAAGGGTTGAAGAGGCTGAAATGGGGTTCAATAAGTTGTAAGGGGATTTTTTTTCTTTACTTTTTTTCTATTGTATAAAAAGTAACTGACTGACAGACAAGGCACAACCTAAACCCCTAGAGCTAAAGGGATGACTTTTAGAAATTCATACCCTAAGGGGGTGAAATGGGGTCAACTCAAAACCGCTGGAGCTATAAGGCTGAAATTTTGACTATTGAAATTTTGGCTATAGGGCTGAAATTTTGACAATGCATCCCTTTAATGACGTGGACATACACTAAGAAGCGATTTTTCGAAATTAATCCCCTAAGGGGGTGAAAAGGGGTCAACCCAAAACCACTAGAGCTACAAGGCTGAAATTTTGACAGTGCACCCCTATAATGACGTGGACATCCACTAAAAAGCGATTTTTCGAAATTCATTCCCCAAGGGGGTGAAATGGGGTTTACCCAAACCTCTGGAGCTATAGGGCTGAAATTTTGACAGTGAATCCCTATAAGGACGGGGACATCCACTAAGAAGCGATTTTTCGAAATTCATCCCCTAAGGGGGTGAAATGGGGTTTATCCAAACCGCTGGAGCTATAGGCCTGAAATTTTGACAGTGCATCCCTATAATGACGTGGACATCCTCTAAAAAGCTATTTTTCGAAATTCATCCCCTAAAGGGGTGAAATGGGGTTTATCCAAACCTCTAAAGCTATAGGGCTGAAAGTTTGACAGTGAATCCCTATAACGACGTGGACATCCACTATAAAGCGATTTTTCGAAATTCATCCCCTAAGGGGGTGAAATGGGGTTTACCCAAACCGCTGGAGCTATAGGGCTGAAATTTCAACAGTGCATCCCTATAATGACGTGGACATCCTCTAAAAAGCTATTTTTCGAAATTCATCCCCTAAAGGGGTGAAATGGGGTTTATCCAAACCTCTAAAGCTATAGGGCTGAAAGTTTGACAGTTCATCCCTATAATGGCGTGGACATCCACTATAAAGCGATTTTTCGAAATTCATTCCCTAAGGGGGTGAAATAGGGATTACCCAAACCGCTGGAGCTATAGGGCTGAAATTTTGACAATGCATCCCTATAATGACATGGACATCCACTAAAAAGCGATTTTTCGAAATTCATCCTCTAAGGGGGTGAAATGGAGTCTACCCAAACTGCTGTAGCTGTAGGGCTGAAATTTTGACAGTGCATTCCTTTAATGACGTGGACATCCACTGAGAAGTGATTTTTTGAAATTCATCTCCTAAGGGGGTGAAATGGGGTCTACCCAAAATCGCTGGAGATATAGGGCTGAAATTTTGACATTTAAATTTTGAAATTTAATGGCGTGGACATCCACTACAAAGCGATTTTTCGAAATTTATCCCCTAACATCCACTAAGAGTCGATTACTCGAAATTCATACCCTAAGGGGGTGAAATTGCGTTAACCCAAACCTCTGAAGCTGAAGGGCTGAAATTTTGACAGTGCATCCCTATAATCACGTAGAAATGACTAATATTTATTTGTGATTGCTTCATAATTTTTTGCACCCACGTAAATAGGCGAACAAACTTAACGAACGTTCGTCAAACCCTAAAATGTCACTTCTCTTGATGACATATACATACATACATGCCAATCTCTGCTTCAAAACTTGCAGATTTGTTGAGCAGAGGTGATATACTCAGCAATTTGTTTACCATATTTATTAAAAAAATGAACTATAATAAACCCTTTTTAGGGATAATAACAGCTGACTTTTTTGTTTGGTTTTTTTTTTGAAGGAAAACATTGCACATAATAAACAGTTTTTATTTAAAGGCGTTGCAAGGCACGCGGGTTTTATGCTAGTCTTCTAATTAATAAAAGAAAGTTTCTGTATGCGTGTATGTATGTGTGCGCTATAGCGGGCGCACCAGTCATCGTAGAGCTTCGAAATTTTGCACGAAGGTCCGTTGGGGTCTGCCCTGAAACACCTCGAAGCCCGATTTTCGAAATTCAAAATGGCCGCCGAAAAATGACCGAAATTCAAAATGGCCACCAAAATATGAATTTGCAAATTGTGTTCCGATTTCAATGAAAGTGGGTATCTAGGGGTTCTTAAGGTCGCTAAAAACGAATTTGTGGTCAAAACTTAAAAATTCAAAATGGCCGCGCCAATATGGCCGACGAATTTGCCAATTGTGATCCGATTCCAATGAAAATCGATATCTGGGGTTTTTTGAGGTAGCAATTAACGAATGTTTGATCGGACCTTATAAATTCAAAATGCCCGCGCCAATATGGCTGACGAATTTGCCAATTGTATTCCGATTCCAATGACAATCGGTATCTGGAGTTTTATTTTCGAAATTCAAAATGGCCGCCAAAATATGACCGAAATTCAAAATGGACACCGAAATATGAATTTGCCAATTTTGTTCCGATCTCCATGAAAATCGGTATCTGGGGGTTTTTAAGCTTGCAAATAACAAATTAATAATCAAAACTTATAAATTCAAAATTGCGGGACAGTTTAGCGCACGAATTTTGCCAATTGCATTCCGGAACAGCCTTATTTACCCAATTTGTTAACGTATGGCTGAGGCTCTCTAAGTCTTTTGCTAATATGTATTTGTGCCCATAATTATGAAAGTGGTCTAAGTCATATATTTCTTGTTTGAAGATATTTAATGAATTGCATTTGACACACTGAATGAATTCCATATAATGTTGAAATTACAACCACTATCTAATGGTTCATTTTTGACAATTTCGTAAAAATTACATTGAATACATTTAGTTTAAACTAATGTGGTATGAAATAACTGATAAACTCATTTTTTTTAAATTTTGACTTAGACCACTTTCATAATTATGGGCACATTTATTTTTGGTGGGTGGTTACCTTTTTAAAGATATTTCATGTGTGTTTATTTTACCAGAGACCCAGAAATTTACCACGGGCAACGCCGTGCGGATCTTACTAGTGTATAATATAACACAAAGTAAAACTCCTAAAGCAAATTGTTCCCATAAAAGTGCGCATAAAAAAGTGCATCATATACTACCGCAGATAAGCAAAATAAAAATGCCCAGTCGAATAGGCGAAACGTGTTCCATGTTGCCGAAAGCGATTAAATCAAACAAAATATTTAAATGTTGCAGCTGGCCGGAGCGTGGCAACTTTTGGTCTTAAAAATTGACAGTTTCAAACAAAAGGTAGGCCAAACTGAAATACAATTAGCCATAATCAATATGCGGTTAGATCCATAGCGGCCGTTTCAAAACCCATGCGCTCATCTTTGAGGCACTTCATCTGTGTAAAATTCATATCTCGAAAAATGCCAAGTATTTGGATGGTTTTTATTGTCTACTATTGGCTAATGGGCGCAGCGTGGCGTACCGGGTCCCAGCTAGTAGCTTTATATTGCATTTACTACGACAACGTGGATTGCCTGACAAAGTAATTAAATTCTTCCAGTCAGTCCAGTACTGGTCCGACTCGTATTTCTTCTTTCTTTCTTTATGCTCCTTTAATCCCTCATAGGACATAGGGCGGAAACAGTTACCCTCCGCCGGACTCGTATTTGATGATTCAATAATAATTTGAATTAAATTTCACATGCCTTCCAATTCTTGATACATGGGACTTAGGGTGGAAACAGTTGCCCTTCACTTTGTTTTATACGACACATCTCAGCTCCTTCCAGGACCTCCTAGTTGTTGCGGCCTAATAATAACATAAATAATAATATAATGCGGCCTAACTAATAGAGTTCCCCTACACGTTGTTCTCGACCTTCTCGAGCTTGACGGGTTCCAGTGAATGGCCTGTTTGGCTAGATTTTCGTTTTCGCGTCGCAAGATTTTGTTCGTATACTGTGCTTAAAAAAGATATGCCTTTACAAACTATAGTACAGTTGAATTTGTCCCCTTTCTTGTTTATTGGGCAGATAATGCTTTGCTCTAGATCTGCCCAATAGTTGATGAAAGCGTTTGGGCTTCTTGTTTGATCAATTCTGCCGGAATGCTAATAATTCCTGGAGATTTGTTGTTTTTTGAGGGTCGTATGGCACTTTGTACTTTCTCCGGGGTGGGGACATTTGTTTCTCTGGCGTCATTGTTATGTTTTAGACGGGGTTCTGGGTCATGCCTGATGTTCTCATTTTCGTTCAGCAGCTCGCTAAAAAATTCCTTCTACATTTTCTTTACATCTTCGCTGACTGTAGTGTAGTGCCGAATTTTGTTTTGCATATACCGGAGAAGACTTTGAAGCCTTTCTTGAAGAAGTTTACTTCCTTGTATGCTTCCGTGTTTTGGGTTATGGAAAGTTTACTTCTGCCTTCAAGATGTAATTATTAATAAATTATTTTTTCTTTTCCTACAAAAGTTTTTTGCTGTTCTTCTCATTGCCTCGTATTGTAAGATCTTGCTCCCCGTCGGTCGCTCTACACATATATATTTTTCTACTTGTATTTCTAGCCTCTGTAGTTGCTTTGAAAAATTACGTTAGGTATCCTTTACAAACAAATTTTTCAAACCTTAAATCAACTCTATTGTTACTAGTTTCTGGAAATTAAAGTTCATCCAATAATTACCAGCAGTTATCGAAAAATTTGGCCTTTTCGGTCAAGTCTGAGAGGTCCTTTACATTAATTAGCTTTACTCTAGTATCTCTCAAAACCATTCGAATTGCCAAATGTAGTCGTTTGCTTTCCAGTTTATCAGCGGCACTGGAGCTCACGACGAATTCGACCACCCGCTATAGCGTGGCGAAACAAGTACGAGGAAAATGTTCGCTTGTTAAAGCTCAGGAAAAACAAATACTCTAGAAAAATTTAGGACTGTGTTAATTTAAAGAACCAAGTGTATGAATTTGTTGTTATTATTGCTCATTTATTATAAAAATATTCGTTTATATTTAGAGTATTCAACATTCGTCATATGTGGGCCTCGGTAGTCTAGGGGTAAGGCGCCTGACTACTATCCCCAGAGGTCCCGGATTCGATTTCCGGTGGTGCCACGGTCCTAGCCTTTCCCAATTTCCCGCCTACATAACTTTCCTTCTTTCTTCTTCCCTCTTTGCATTCCTGATTCCTCCTGTCATAGCCTTCACTAGTTCTCTTCCCCGCTCCACCAAGCGCATGTCATCGGTTGGTTGATGAGATTCAACTCGTTTCAGGAGGCATAACACTCCAGCGAGTTGTTCTCGATGCCCCGGTGTCAGAGTCGCGAAATGGTTGGGAGTAGGTGAAATAAAAATACAGCAGCTAGGTTGTGACAGTTCTTTCCTTCACTTCTCTCTCTATCTTCCGACTAGAGCTGCTGTTCGACATTTCAAAATAAATACATGGTCGACAGTACAAAGGGGCTTTCCCTAAGTCTCTAGTGTGTCACATAAAAAAAAAATATGTACTGGGAAGTTGATCGTGTGGATCGAAAGGGTCAACCCCACAACCCAACTAGTTGCGTTTTTGATAAAAATCTTTCGGAAATATCGCGTTTTGTTGATAATAACAGGTTTTATATATCATTCTTTGCAAATATATGAACATTTTTATTACTAGTTTAGCTATTCAAACTATGCAAGTATACCTTAAGGGGGTCCACTCATGGATCGCTCGAAAAAAAAGGCGGTTTTCAGGAAAATTTTTCTTAGAAATAAAAAAAGAAAGAAGTAAAACTTGTTCATCATGTTATTCATTAAAGATTTAAAAAATAAGAAAAAATTTTTGTGGGTAAAATAATCTCAAAATAGTGGACTTATAAAGGATTTCTCTCAACGCCTCGCCGTAAAAAAATGAAACGGTGGGCATGATGCAGCTCGAAGTTTTCATCTGACACAAAAAACGAAAACACATTCTTAATCAGAAGACCTTACTGCACAAAGTAGACCTCTAATACTATTTAAAAGTATAAAATTTAATGTTAAAATTATTGTTAAAAAAAGTTCAATTTTTGACTTGTTTTTTCTAGTTATTACTACCCTTAGAATATATTTTACACAATAAGTTCGTGAATGTTATAGGTCTACCAAAATAAAATCAAAGTTTTGCAAATATGTTAAATAGTTTTTTTTTAATCCTGCCCACCGTTTTTAGAAATATAGTAATGAGAAAATGAGGTTTAAAGTTTTATATAATGAAAAAATAGACTTACGAGGATCAGATGTTAATCAGCTATACCCGGCCCGTATAGTAAGCCCTCGGTCGGTACATTACTGTTTTCGTCAAGGATCGGAACTATACTGAACTATATAAATAGGTTGATTCCGATGGGGCAGGTGTGTCACCGCGGGACGCCCTTACAATAGCTCGCGCGAGGCGCGGCATGGGTCGCGTTCGCTCGACCGGCAGCGACTCTCTTGGAGATGCCTTTGTAACTATACAGATTCAGACTTTAAAACTTGAAAACAACATTCTTAGAACTTCGATTTTTTGAAAGTAAACCATGAGCGGACCCCCTTAATAAAATTAGCAGCTGGGAAGAAGGCCTGGCAGTCAATTCGGCAAAATAAGTGAATTGATGCTTTTACGGAAAACGAAAGTTCCCAGTTTCAGTTTCCCCAGGTTGGAGGACACACTCTCACTCCAGAGTTTCTGGATCTAAAGGCCAGTTTACATCACAGACTCAAAGTGAAAGCGCAAATCGGGGCTCCTTTATCGCGTAGAAGATAGTATCGTTTTGTCTCTGTTCTACTCTACTTAACGAATACGTAGACCAAAAAAAAACTTTTAATTTCGTTAAATTTCAAAATTCTAATGCCTATTAGATACCAATCTATTTTTTTATTGTGGTTTTGTTGGATATATAAACTAATAAAATAGTCTTTTTTTATTACACATTAAATTAATATAACTATTTTAGAGGAATTGCAGCTTTTTAAATTGTATTCTTTGCGAATACATATGTCAAAAATTTTCCGTTTGCAGTTGTAAAAAGATTCGAACTTTCGACTAAACTTGGGGCTTGTATTTTGTACTGCGCTACTATGTTCTTCCCGAAACTTGATTCAGTGTGTATGAGAAAAATGGAAGTTGCATTTAACGATTGTCTTCGCTTCGTCTATAGGCTAAGACGGCATGATCATATTACACCATATGCATCCAGCTTATTGGGTCTTACTTTTGCAAACCATCGCTCATACCACGAATTAAAATTTATCTTTAAGCTTATGAATAAAATGTGTCCACGTTATTTGTTTGAGAAACTACGTTACTTACAATCCAATAGGCAGGTAACATTATTGATTCCTAGGTGTAACTCGTCATTTGGTGATCGTTCTTACTTTGTCCAAGTTGCGCGTAAATGGAATGCTTTGCCCTGTGGTATTCGGAGCGCGACATCTAGCCGAACTTTCAGCAAGCTTTTAAAAGACCACTTTAGTTGATTCTATCTTTCTTTCTTTTCACTCTTTCTCCTTCTTTCTCTCTTATCTTCTGCTATCATTCTTTTCTATTTTAGCAATTGTTCAAATATTTTTTATTTCCTCCTTTTTTATGTACAGTTAAGATGTTTAATCTTTGTACTCTACCAATAAATGTTATTATTATTATTATTATTCTTTTTGTTTTTGATCGAAAATGCTAACTTCTTTGTTTTTAATCGAAAATGTCACCTACTGCTTTCTCCAAAAAATACCTAGGTGAAGTTGACGATTTTGCTAAAAAAACGAAAAGTTTGACTTTGACGACTCACAAATCCAACAGTTGGTACGATAGAACCATCAATTTAATAGATAGGTGGAGGAATTATGCGTTCACCGGTACCTTATTCATGGAAATAGGTTATACTTTTACAAAAATACAGAGTGATACATTATGTAAAACTCTATCTTTGTGCAGTTTTGACCGTATTACTCAGAACGGACAAAGATTATCCAACAACGTATTACGAATAACTATTGGAGGTGGTACCAAAGTCCTTACATTTTCTGGCACCTTCCTTTAGGCGGTGTCTATACTAGCCACCATTAATGACGTGACAAATGTCAGAGTGACGTAATCCTTAAGTTGTCTGTAGTTTACATGGGCATTTTATGTCAAGCCATTTCATTTGAAAACATGGAGTTCAACAGGCAACAGCTAAGAGGAATTTTAGCATTAAGAGCGTTAAAACAGTTAAGAAAAATTCAGATGTCGCAATTAGGCGAGAATGTAAGGCGAAATCGGAGTTTGTGGGTGAATACTTTTTTTTAGAAAAAAGGGAGTTTCAAGATTTAGAAGCTCATCTTTTAAAAGACTTGCTTTGGGAAAATGGCAGCGACTGCAAAAATTTTTGTCGAATGACAATACACGATTTTGAGGCTCTTCTTGTACTGGTAAGAAATTATCTCAAACATAAATTGGAAATTATGGCTGGTTGGAAATTATCTCAAACATAAATTTCAGGTTGAGCCTCAAATTGAAAAGTAAGATACCAGACTGAGGTATGCGATTACTGCCAGGGTAAGATTAGCAATATCGTTAAGGTACATTAGAGGTACTAGAGATTCATACCGATCTTTAGAATTTCTAAGTCATGTTTCACGAAAAACTATCAGCGTCTTCGTGCCAGAAGTGTTATCGGCAGTATACAAATCTCTGCAAGAAAAATATTTAAAGGTATGGTGTTATGGTACTGATGTTATATATTATGATATTAGCCATTGTGCTGACATTTTAGATGCCCACAACGCAAACCGAGTGGTTGGAAATAGCCCAAGATTTTGAAAAGTTTTGGGATTTCCCTCATACCTTAGCGGCTATTGACGGCAAGCATGTAAGGATAATGTCGCCACCACATTCCGCTTCGGACTATTTTAATTACAAGGGATACTTCAGCATAGTGCTTTTGGCTGAAGTAAATGCGCACAGCAAATTTGTGTATATTGAAGTTGGAGCAAACGGCAGAGCGTCAGACAGCATGATATTTAATAATAGTCATTTATACCAAGCCCTAAAGACTGCAAGTCTACATACCCCCGCCAAGTGAATTGAAAGGACAACAAACGAAAACTCCGTATTTCCTTATTGGAGATGGTATTTTCAAGCTTGATGAAAATGTTATGAAAGCTTACGATCGGAACAATGCTTTGACAATAGCTCAAGAAGCATTTAATTACAGATTAAGTCGAGCAAGGCTGACAGTCGAGATGGCTTTCGGAAGACTGCTTTCCCGATTTCGGATTTTTCATCGCTCCATAGAGGTTTCATTAAATAACTGTGACATTATAGTGAAAACGTGTTGTGTGCTTCATAATTATCTGAGCAAAAACATAAAATCAACGCCAGATTTAAATCAACACCAAAGTAAAAAAAATGCCTGAAAATATTAGACCCCTTGGCAATCAATATTTCAATACGTAGTTACTGACGGGGATGTGCCTTATCAGTGGCGAAAAATAAACAAAACAATATATTGAAACAAAAAAAAAAAAAAAAACATTTTTTTTTTTTTGTTTATCAAATATCAGCATCTACTACAGCTGCAAGGAGGGTATCGCCACCCAATGAGTTTGATACCCTCGGAGAGAAAGTGAAAGAATTAAAATCAGATGGTGAGGTCGAATAAGATGAAGATTATTATTATTATAAGGAGTGAGGGGGCTTGTGTACGTACCCCACCAGCGGAACAGACTATCGGCCTTCCGAAAGATGAAGACCGGACTTGGGCAGGGCTCAAGAACTCTCTGATAAACGTTCTTCTTCTCAGCCAGATCAGAGCAGGACATTCAGAAAGAATATGTGTGGAAGTCTCGTCGCCTTCCAAGCAGAGTCGGCATTCTGTCTCTTGAGACAGACCTAGGTTGTGGAGGTGGTACCGCAGTCCTACATGGCCAGTGAGATATCCCACCAGCACCCTTAGATCCGCTCTGTTTAGAGTAATAGTGCCTCTTAAGGCAAAGGGTCTTAAAAGATCTTTAGCCTGTCTAAGACCGGGGACTGGCTCCCAATAGGCTAGGTTTATTCCATTAATCCACTCTTCTATCAAGGACTTGGAGGTGGACCAAGAGATGCCACAGAAGGGTTCTGGACCCTGGAACAAAGTCTCAGACCCTTCCCTCGCGAGCCTGTCTGCAGCCTCATTTCCCTCGATACCCCAGTGTCCGGGGACCCAGCAGAGCGGGACCTCGTTTTTTCTGGTCAGGCTCTGGAGTACGTCAAAACACCCTGCTACTATTTTGGAAGAAAACTTCCACGTTGAGAGTGCCTTGATGGCAGCTTGGCTGTCAGAAAAGATCTTAATGTTGGCGCCTTTCAGACCTTTCTCAAGGTTGAGCCTAGCGCAGGTCGCAATGGCATGCATTTCAGTCTGGAAAACAGAGGGCCACTTACCCATCGCAATCGAGACCTTGGAGTTGGGTCCTGCGACACCAGCCCCTGTGCCATGTTCCATCTTTGACCCGTCAGTAAACCAGTGGAGATGTTTTGGATCCCCAGGAAGAATAGTTTCCTCCCACTCAGAGCGATTCGGGATAATCGCTCTGAATTTTCTTTGGAATCGCAGTTGACTAACCATATGGTCGGATACGCGGCAGATTGAAATGCTTGGGATATTTTTAAGGATATCCATGTGTCCTTTGACCGTATGGGGCCAGTTGGATGAGATCTGAAGTCTCAAGGCACTTATGGCGGCGGATTTCCATATGAAGAGATGCAGTGGGGTCAATCCAATGATTGCTTCCATTGCAGCTGTGGGACAGGTCCGCATAGCTCCGGTAATGGAGAGGCAAGCAAGCCGTTGCAGCTTGCTGCACTTGAGGATCGACGTAACCTGTTTAGTCTTGGGCCACCAAACTATAGCAGCATAAGTGACAACAGGTTTAACGATCGTATTGTACATCCAGTACATCATTTGTGGTGTAAGACCCCATGTCTTACTCAGAAGCCTTTTGCAGGCCCATATGGCCCTTGTGGCTTTGCTGATGACGTAGTCAAGTTGAGCGTTCCAGTTCAGCCTCTTATCTAAAATTACTCCCAAATATTTGACTGAGTCTGAATACTCAACTGTGGTATCGTGGATACAGATAGGACCTAGGTCCACTTTGTAGCGTTTGGAAAAAGGTATCAGGACAGCCTTATTTGGGTTGATTGACAGACCCTCCTTGGTACACCATCTTTGAACTTCTCGCAGTGCCGTTCTCATGACCTCTGTAATGGTCAAGTCAAATTTCCCAGAGACAATGATGGCAAGATCATCTGCATAACCGATGACATCAAAACCAGATTCAGATAGTTTGATCAAGAGTTCATCCACAACTAGTGACCAGAGTGACGGGGATAAGACTCCACCTTGAGGGCACCCCTTAATAGCCTTAACACTAATGGTGGAGACACCTAGGGTAGAAGAAATGTCACGATCTGCAAGCATGGCATTTATCCACTCAATCGTGTGAGGATCCAAATTTCTGAGAGCCAGTGCTCTAGAGATAGAATCATAGCCAGTGTTATCGAAAGCACCTTCGATGTCAAGGAACGCGCATAGGGCAGTTTCTTTAGCGAGGAAGGCTTTTTCGATTTTACTGACCAGGTGGTGTAAAGCAACTTCTGTTGATTTACCTTTAGAGTAAGCGAACTGGGAGCTATGTAGAGGGAGGGAGAGCTCCAGTTTGCACCTAATATGAATGTCTAGCAGCCTTTCCATTGTTTTCAAAAGAAAAGAGTTTAAGCTGATAGGTCTGTACGATTTAGGCAGCTCGAGGGGTCTGTTGCCCTGTTTCGGGATAAAAACCACCACGACTTTCCTCCAGATGGTTGGAATGTATCCCCAATTGAAGCTGGCTCTAAAGAGGCAGACCAGGTTGCAGAAGGTGCAATTAATTTATTAGAAATTATCAGTGGTGTTGTGCTAATTTTTTTTTACCGGAACGGTTACCGGAACGCGAACGGGTTTGAATGACAAAAATCAATTGCACATTTGGTGGGAGTTACAATTTTGTTTTTTCAGGTCAGACTTTTCGGTTTTTACTACTTTGCAAAAGTAAGTAAAACCGTTTGTTTGGTGTGAATTTTGATTTCGTTTTGATTTACAAAAAACATTTCCGCAATATGTTTATTTTTCAGATTGGGAAATGTTTAATTTTCGTAAAGCTTCAGATGAAAATAATTGCGTTTTGCAAGATTTCAAGATGTAAAATAGTAACAATTTTAAAAATATGAAATGGAAATTATACTTTATGGTTATTAATGGATATTCTCAATTAATAGTGCATCTCTCTCAGCAATAGGAAAGCTCTTTCATCAGGAAAGTGCACACTTTTTTATTTGAAATGGAACATCTTTCCTTTTATTTGTCTATGATAATACATATAAAAATTCGTCAAAAATTAGAAAAAAAAATCAGCAATTCTTTTTAATTTTTTTTTCAATACGTCAGCCAATTCTCGTTATCAGAAATCATCTTTAGTTCCGGATCGCGTTCCTGTCCAAAAAGGAAGTACCGGAACGACATTCCGGAGCGTTCCGGCTCGACAACACCACTGGAAATTATGTCGATGGCGCTGGGCTTGGAATGATTTTCATGCTTTTTTTCGTATAGAACTTCGATGGTGTGTTCGGTTATTATTTGTTGAACTTGGGCCATGGCTTTTGAAGCATTGCTTGGTGGCAAATCTCTAAGCTGTATACCAATGCCTTTCCCAAATATTGCGTAAATGTCATCCTGTTCAGGTGGAGAAGTAGGGTTGGTTGTAGCGAAATTAACAATGGCACCAATAGCTTTATCGAATTTTTCAGAGTCCAAGTCCAGCTTTTCACTCTTTTTTTGGCGTTTGTATTTCGGCGATGAACTCGGTAACTGTGCAGCGCTAACCCTATTAGAGTTATCGTCCGAGACTTCTTCTGCTGCCTCGATTTCTTCCTGAATTTCCGACACTGTTTGTTTACTCTGTAATATACAATACTATGTGACACTTTTATTTAGGTAAACATTTGTACTAACCTCTTTTAAATTACACCTTGTTTTCCGTAAAACTATTGCTTCTTCTAGAAAGCTAAATTCCGAATAATAAAAAAAATTTGGCTCGTATATCTCAGCGGATGATCCGCTTTTCTTACTATCTTCCACTTTCTTTTTCTCGGTAACGTAGGCGCTCCGCATATATTTCACTTTTTTCTTTATTTCCTCCACTGTACTTTTAAACTTTTCAGCAATTTGTTCCCACGCCTTTTTTTCAGGTCAATTCTTTTATAATTGGAACTTTTATAGTTCCACAAACACTCAAAGTTTTTATAATTTTTTATTAGTTGTATGTAGTTCCAAAGTATCTTCTCGGCTAAATCTTACATTCGCCATTTTTAAATCTTAAATGTCAAATTTATGTTCACGCTCATGGCAGCCTCAATGACAAGACTAAAAGCCTGCCATTTAAGTCTTGCCATGAGACATAAGGCGTCTGCACAGGACATTTTGATGGCATGCCATTGACATTGCTATTGATGATGGCTAGTGTAGGCACCGGGTTAAATACTTGAAATTTCCGGTCTGACAATGATAGGGGACCCGGATGCACTGGCCTTCTTCCCGGTCCGACTCCACTGACTACCCTGCCTATTAAACCTAGAGAGAACGTTAAAGAGCTCCTCAGCATTGCCTTCGTTGAACAAGTTGGACGGGCAGTGCACAGAAATAAGCAAACACACGTTAGTTGGTGTTTTGACCTCGACACCAGTAAACTCGCAATGTTCTCCCATGGATCTGTAGACGGTCATCGACCGCAATTACTTTTTTTATGTGAAAGAATAGAGTCTCAGGAAGGTCCTTTGTACTGTATCAACAATCTATTTTTTTCATATAGAGTGCAATGTCGAACAGCAGCTCTAGTCGAGGAAGGAAGGAACTATCACAACCCACCCGCGATAGTTTTGACATGAATATGTCTTATCCCTAGGGTCTATTTGAAAGAATATGCGGAGACGAAAATCGTTACCATGACTCATTACTGTTTGGCATACTTTTAGGATAAATTTTAGAAGCAAATTAAATTTATATTTAATTCTGCATATTTTTAGGTGAAAATATTATCGAAAGCTTTCTTAAGGTTAGAAAATTTTCGAGACATTTCTTTTGACATGAATATTTGTCGTTTTGCCAAAATGACTGTTTCGAGCACATACATTAACAAGAAGCTATGCTAGCAGCTTTTTTGCGTCCAATATCATAGCAGCTTTTTTTTGTTCAATCGCTGCGAGTTCTTGTTCCAAGAGTGAGAAAAAGTGTCCAGGATATTTTACTTTGTGTGAGATTTTTTAAACAGCTTATGGGGCCCATCCAACTAGTTGTCCAAACTGAGTTGTGTAAAAAGTTGTTGTTTTGCCACAAACGCTTCAACTGAGTTGATATTTCAACTGTCAATTCGATATTTTATAGGCAATTTGAAAGTTAAATGAAATTGTAGAAAACCCGCGACTAAGTTTTATAATAATAAAAATTGGAGAAAGATGATTTTTTAGATTAATTATAATTGTTTTTAATTATTAATATGAATATTTATATTTTTCAAAATATAAATTAAATTCTAAAAGTATAAATTATGAAAATAATTTAATAATATGTGAACTTTCATAATTTAAATTAAAAATAATGCAAAATAAACTTGCAAAAAATATATTCTTCGAATTCAGGCTTAATTCATCCAAGTAGTTTGCCAAACTGCAATACACACAGTGCGACTAGTTGCCCAAACTCTAAACCCCGCCCTCATAAAATTAAAAGATTTTGATTTATCCCAACTGAAACCCCAACTGTCAAATCAGTTTGCCAACTGCCCCACACACGATGCGATTCAGTGACAACACAACTCAGTTAGGACAACTAGTTGGCCTGTCGATGGGCCCCATTAGAAAAGGTGTGCTTGAGTCGTCCGTCGCGCGATATTTTTGTGTTTTCGAAGCGGGGCGGAATCAGGATCGATATCAGGGAATTTTCTTACTACGCAGTTTGCGGATTGAGTGTGGTGCGGCCGCGGTGCGTTTAGAATTTTGGCAAAAGCACAATTTTTTTATTTTGAACGATTTCGTTTCGTGTGTTTGTATTCTGTTACATTGTGGAAAAGGATAAGGTGGTTGAAGGGTATGTATTGAAGCGAGCCAGATATATATTGTTGTGTACATTCCTTTCGACCCCCTCCAGGGGTTCTTTCCAATAAGAACAAGAAGGTGATTTCCAATAAGAACAAGAAACAAATAGACCCCAGGGATAAGACATATTCATGTCTACTGTGCCATCGAGAAGCCATGGCACTTCCCGTCTTTTTTTTAGTTCACTTACTATCAACCAGTACTGTGGTGTCTTTGGCATCGGGCCATCGAGAAACAGCTCGCTCCTGAAACGAGTTGAATCTCATCTAAAAAGATCAGTAATATAACAGCAGCCAACATCAAAAGGATAACTAAAAACACGATGTTCAAGCAATGTAAAGTACAATAATGGCAACATCAAGTGGTCAAAGCCAAAAACAATAAAAGTAAATGAATGAAGGCATAGCAAAAAATTTAAATATCTAGAAAATTAAATAAAAACAAAATAAAACTGAAAATTAAGAAAGAGAAAAATCTAAAACAAAAAAAAAATAAATAAATAAATAAATATTCCCAAAAACGAAAAACTTCATTAAATGCTTGCACCTCTAGGCTCCAGGGTATCGACAGACGGGTCTTCTTTTTTTATGCGCACGAGTCAAAGCCATGTTGCAGGTGTGTGTATGTAGTGGTATGAAGTCCCAACTTAAGATTCGTGAAATGTCAAAACCCCATTAAAAAAAAGGGAAATAAGTTTTCGTGCCGTGGTTTCGATTGAGATTTTATTAAAAATAAGAGTTATCAGAGTTCCTTTATCAAGATAAAAAACGTGCAAAAGTACAAACAGTGCCTAAAATAAGTGCCATAAACTATCAATTTAAATATTGTTACTAATAGGACTTATTTGCGGGTATTATGTTGGACATGGAGGAACAAAATGCCGAAAATAACGAGGGAAACAAGTGTTTCGTGCCGCGGAGTCTTTTATAAAGGAAAATGCCGTGATTTTTTGTTAAAAATAATAGTGTTTTTATAAGATAAAACGAACATAATGTCAATTTGCCGCGGTGTTTGCAGTTATGGCAAAATTTTCGTTTGTGCGTTCATTGTTATTTAAGTATCCGAAATTTTTCTCTGGTATCACATGAAGGGCCTGCTGAAGAAAAGAAGAAAAAAGTACAAGTTCGCTTTGACGCTTTGATGCTCAAAGATGGAAAATTAGCCAAGCCAACGTTTTAAAGGAAAACGGAAAATGAAGATAAGTTGAAATAAATAGTTTGCTAGACATTCCCAAATATTTATTTAAATTTCAGGGCAGCTCACTGAAAAACAAAAGGTGGACAAGGAATGACGAACTAGATGCTTAAATGTCCGCAATTTTACTCCAAGTGCAATTACACTTATTATTTACATTATTAACACAATTTTTGTAAGATGTATTAAATAAATGTTGCAATTAATGTCCATAATGTTTGCTTTTATTTGTTCAAAGACGATTAACTTATTCCAGATAAAAGTACACAGCCGCACTCCATACAGTTTGACAGCCAAATTGAAGTCCCATGATGCTTTCATTGTGAGTGTGAAATTTCTTTGTGCATGGCTTGTAAATATAGAAGGCTTTGGGACGAGTCCATCCTTTGTAGAAAAAGAATGTGGCAGCCCTATTCTATGCAATTTTAAGGCCTCTCGCAGCAGACCAATGCTACCCTGCGTGAGACTCTAGTTAACAAAAACTGAAGAGTCTGCAATGTAGCCATATCATAGCGAAATATTCAGTTTGCATTTTCACGGGCGTGCATGAATGCCGTAGCTGGAAGCGCCATTTCGCAGTTGGAAGGCATAAACGAAGACAGTGTTAACTGGTGGTGGTTAACTTTATTAGCTATATTTTCGACCATTTTCAAGAGATCTCCTGAGGTTTAGCGGGTAATCCTCGGATGATGACATCGCTAAGCCTCTCGACACGATTGACGTCATCCAGGCGCAATTTCGTATTAGCCAAGAGCTTCTCCAATGCAATCAATTACAATTAGTATTTCAGAAAACTTGTTCCCGAAGGCACAAACAGGTTGGCGCGGAGGTTGTGGTGGCCGTCGCCTGCGAGAAAATTTGCCATACATTCGGTCGAAATAGCCTCAAGAAGAGTATGGAGAGCGATTCGATATACGAATATTCACCGATATCAGAGAGACATTTTCCCATGGGAGACCACCTTGCCAAATTGGACAACCCGTTCAACGAGCCCGTCCCGGGCACACGAACGAGAGAGAAACACTTGTTCACTTTAGCTAAAGCCAGCCAGCGCACACTAGTCAGTTATGTTTTGAAAGACTTAAAAGAGATCTCCAGACTGCAGATCAGATCACGGATAAGCTTCTTAAATTCTACAGAATGGCTTTAAGCATCCGTCACACCCGACCAAACAACACCAGAACACGAAGTACACGAGTCGTGCCAAGCGCTAGTTCGCACAGGAGGCAACCCTTCACCTATGTATCTACCTACCCAGTAGGGAATGGAAGTACCTGAAAAAGTACGTGTAGAAGTACTTCTGCAGAAGCAGTCTAGTACTTTCACCCAGTACAAAAAAGAAATTACATTAACACGGCGAAGGCCTAGGCGGGGAAATACTTTTTTTTTCTTTTCCAAAGAATGTGTTTAAGAAGTACTTATTCCACATTTCATTTAGAAGTACTTCCACTCAGTACAAAAAAGACATTACATTAACACGGCAATGGCCTAGGGGGGAAGTATATCTTTTTTCCTTCCATACAATGTGTTTTGGAGGTACTTACATACATATACCACATTTATTTATGAACTCATATACAAAGTTATTATATTGTAAATTTTTGTGATGGGTGAAGGGATGGGGTTGGTGGTGGTTAAGCGATTTATAATTATTTTAAAAGTTTTAATAAAACAGAAGCAAAATAAACATGAACTGAAATATATTTATGTAGTTACATTAAAGTTAAAAACGGTAATGACTGAGATAACTGAGATGATGAACAAAGAAAACGACCAGCTACGAAGTTTTTAAAAACACGCTTTTTGCACGAAATCAAACGCATATTCACTAAACCCATTTTTCTCTGCATTACTAATAAGATATTACAATAGTACTTCTTTGGTATTTAAGAAAACACTACATAAATAAGTACTTCCTATCTACTTCTCAGAGTAAGTACTCGCAATTTTCCCTACTGGGTAAGGTACTGAATTCTAACATTTTTGATTGATCAGTTAAAACAGATAATTAACATATTAAGAAACAAAGAAAAAAGTATAAACAAAGACTAATTCATAATTTTGCACTAGTAGTTAACATTCAAGGAGTCAAAATAAATTTCTAACTTAAGTACGATAAAGTTAAACATATGTATTGAGGGAAATTTGGTACGCTGTATTAATATATTTTATGTTTAAAACCGACTCACAAGATTTACATACATAATATCTGTACACCTATAACAAAAAATTCAAATAATATTTACATCCCACATAGAGATGTTATCGGATTACTAACCAAGCAGAAATTCACAGAAGTAAAAAAATGATGGAGACTGAGTTAATATGGAAACTTATTTCGTATTCAACGAGAGTCCAACCGGTTATTTCTTAAACTGACTACAAGAAAAAATAAGCGTGAAATTATTAATCCTCTTAAGGCTTTCCAAATGTACTCACCCTATGCCGTTGCGGTCCATCAATTTCAAAGGAATTAAGCGGAGGTAAGAAAAAATAAATTTTATTAATGGGCCTCTTCATATATCAAAAGGACATTCCTCTAATCCTCTTAAGAAAGTTTTGTTATAAGCTGCATATGTGCTGCTGCCGATGACAGTTGTTTCCAAGATCCATTGCATTTCGGATTATTATTTGTGTTCCTAAAGACGTTGCCCCTTAAAAGAAATTCTGAAGCGGAAAGTGCAGTCGTTTTCGATAACGTTTATATTAAATTCACAATCACTTTAAGCCTTTGGAGTCATAAATATGTATGTAGCAGAACAAATGACATTGACACCAACTGTATGGGTAGCTATACCCAAAACCGTAAATTTTGTTTCGCTAAGGACACCAACGATGATTATATGGTACTGCGTGAGTTTTCTTCTGTGTTGCTTTTTGTTACCAAGATATCTTACTCCCTCAGGAGATCCAGGGAAGATAACAAGAAGAAAGTTCTATTTGCAGAATACTTTTACGTAGATGGTGTGGGTGTTTTTTGTGTTTGTTTTTTGATTTCCAATCTAACGAAGCCTTCAGGAGAAGAAGTGCCAAACGAGGGTAATTTATGAATAAGGATCGATTCTTACAACTGTAAAATAAAGTGGGACTACAAAGAAATATACCATCGTAAGTTCATGGAAGCTGATTTACTTCAGTGATGTAATTTGATTCTAATGAATTTGTCAGATAATGGGGGCTGCCCTACATGTCCTTGGACAAACTAAATTTACCATAAAAAAATGGCAAATATCGAATGAAAATTCTTATTGTGATACAGTATTTGTCTGCTGTTATGTACGATGTAATAGTATTCAACTTTCATTCGAATATCGAACCCTTCAGCTTTTTACTTTTACTCTCGCTTAAGTGCCCAAGATGTAGTTTTGGTCGTTTGACCTCTATTCAGACCTCCTTTTACTTCTTGCTTCAAGTGCCGATGAACGTAGAAGATACATGCTGGATACTAAACATTTATCGAGAACGAGGACCACAACTTAGCTGGTAACGATGACTGCCAATTTTATGGTGTCATTGGTTCTTATATAAAGTGCCACCCAGTATACTTATTAAACAACTGAATGCACTGAAAGTAATTAAAGTAAAATAGTCCATTTTACATTGACGACATCATGGGTGATTGGACATTCGTTTTCTGTGTCACTGGAATGCATTGATATTAACATGGGGCTCCATACAAATCTCGCACATTAGATGAAATTGCTTGTGAATTCGAACTTTCATTATATGCTCACTTCCCAAAAGGGAATGCAGCTACTACAGAGCAAATAAATTTAATTTAAGAGAGCGGAACTAATTTTGAATGGAATTCCCATTTACTAATCTAATTCGTAAACGATGTTGCAGGCGTTGCACTTTATCCACTTTGGAAAACAGTAACGTGTGTTAAAGAAGTTGTATTTGTCCCTAAAATCGTAATCAACAAATTTTTATGTTCCAAGAAGTTTGTTCCATTTTCACAATTTTTGAATTGATGGACTTAATGTGTGTACATACCTATGTATGTCGGAATTACATCGCACAACACTTGCGAACGGAAAATAATATTGACTTCGTTGTAACATCGAAGCATTTCAACATGAGCATGTACTGGATAAAAATAATTATATAAAACTCGGCCTAGATGTTTTATTGTGTGGAGAAAAAATGGGGCAAAAAATATTTTACAATTCCTTGATAAAGATTTACATATACCTAGTACCTAACTAAATTTGTACGACGTCTCCAAATGTGGTGGGGTTCTTTTAGTCGTCAAAGGTCTCCTTTTATCAAATATGCATTGTTGAAAAGGAGCTAGGCCCATCTATTATCACTTGCTCAAAATTTAGATAACCTTTTGTGCTGCCTTATTTGCAGTCTTCACACCATATATTGAGAACTATGGTATGTGTAGGGAATCAGGTAGGCTCTGACAGAAGCTACCTGGTATTCCATATTAAAAAAGCCATATAGTATATGTCTTCCGCTCTTCGTGTTCAGCTTCCTGTTAAAGTCATTATTTATTATTATTTATTAACTTAATAGTTTATAGGGAAATTATTGTAATCGGTCCGAAAATCAAAACAGTAATTTTCAACGTATTTTTATTTGTGTATGTGCGTGCGTATGGGGTCATTCTTTCCTGTACGATTACCCTCGAGCCAAAAGAGATAACGATTTCGTTGGGGTGTCGTTGTATTAACGGAAATATGATCTGAAAAGATTTTCATAAAATTCGGTCAAGCGTGTTTTTTGCTTAAACGATTTATGTCATTCTTGTACCTGTACAATATCGCGCGAACCAACAATGATACCGACTTCGTTGAGATCCCGATCGTAGCGTATTACCGAAATTCTTACTTTAAAAAGGTTTTCATAAAATTTGGCCGGGCGGTTTTTTTTTGAATGACGTACGTGATTTTTGTTTCTGCACGGACAACAAAAACGATCTCAACTAACAGGGACGGATTGGCCTTAGCGCCCCGAGCATTTCGGTAGTGACCGGCCCAAAGTATATATGTAAAAAGGTAGAGGACAAATTAACACGGTGCGTGCCGTGAGGCTGTTACACGTTGGTCCAAGGCCCATAGGAAATATCAATTTTCGAGCAAATACTGCCCAGTCCGTGCAACAATCGTACTGGGCTCGCCATGCGTCTACATCACGGTCTGAGAGGGCCGCTTCGAGAAATACCTAGCTCAGGCGACGAGGGCGGTCGGTCGCAGGCGAGCTGAAGGCGGGGAAGAAAGAAATTCCTGAAAGAGAAGAAAGAAAATCCTGAAGTTCAACCTCCGCCCGGCCGGCGGCTCGGCCCTTCGAGTATTTACTCCGGCCCTATCAACTTAGTTGAGGTGCCAATCGTAGCGAATTAACGAAAATATGATCTGCAAAAATTTTCATAAAATTTGGTCAAGCCGTTTTTTTGTTTAAACGACTTATGAGACGATATCGCCCAAACGTATCAACGAATATGTATATAATCTGAATAGATTTTCATAAAATTTGGTCGAGCCGTTTTCCTGTTTAAACGACGCTCGTGACTTTTGAACCTGCATGATATCGCGTTAACCAAAAGTAATACTGACTTTTTCGAGTTGCCAATCAAAGCTAAGAGTAACAATCACCTTAAATTGATTAGTTTTACTAATATTTAATAAACTCGTTGGAGTGAACCTCATTCTAAATACACAAAGATTTCAGGCGCCCAACATTGCGAAGCGCATACAGCAGTTTTTAGGATTATCCGTTACTTTAGGAAATTTATTCCTAACCACGCGCGGATTGCACTTTTTTTTTTATGTGGCAGTGCTAAGCTCAGGTCAGCTACTAGTCCGTCATGTCATTTGTCACGTCATGGTGCAATGTCTAGCAGTAAGCTTAGTACGGGGAGGGGGTTGGAGGGGTTATAAAGGAACGGGAGGGAATTGAAGAAGGTGGTGATGAACCCTGCGTTTGAACTCTTGGATGTTGTAGGAGCTCGGAAATACTGACTGCGAGAGATTATTCCACAGCCGAGTTGTTCTATTAACAAACGAACTGCCTACATTTTGTTTGGGACAGAGCAGGAGCAAGCGACTTATTGAAGAAAATATTAACTAGAGAACCATGTCTTAAGATCTATGACCCAGACGTACGCACAGAATTTCATACTGATGAAAGATACGAAGGACTCGGTGCAGTGTTGTGGCTGAAACAAGTTTTATGTTGCATACTATTGGAGCAGAACGTTATCGTCGGGGGAGAAAAATTATCATACTTACGAGTTAGAATTACTGGCACCCGATGACGGCAATAAAGAAATTAACACCGTAACTGCTAGGACTTACGTTTAAATTGGTGACTGATTGCGCTGCTTTTAGCAGAACCGTCAAAAAGATGGATATCCCAACCAAAATCGCTAGATGGGCTTCATATCTCGAGGAGTATTCACACCAGATGAAACATCGTGCAAGTACAAATATGTGCCATGTTGATGCTTTAAGTCGCAACGTCTACATTGTCCCAATAATATGTTAACCGCTATGTTGATTCAAACCCAAAATAAGGACAAAAAGATCGTTGCTATAAAAAAGATCTTTGACAACGGAGAATATGAAGACTAAGTAGTTCAAAATGAAGTGCTGATGAAGTACGTAAACGGGAAATAATACCTAACAGTTGTTCCCGAAAACATACAGAGAGAGATCATCCAGAAAATGGACGAGAAGGCTCATTTTGGAGTGAAGAAAACTTATGACCTAATATACTACGACTATTACATTCCTAAAATAGCTAAAAAACTTGAAGAATACGAGGAAAAAACGAAGGGAAACTTCATCTTATTCTGAAAGGATAAGTTCCATTAGACCCCTATTATATTGATCATCTGGAGCCTATGGTAAACGCTACGGGTGTTAGAAATAATTTGTTATCACTTGTTGTATGATTATTACTTACTTTACTTTGTACTCTTGTCAATTAGTAGGTGTAGAAAATTATGTAAAAGTAGACAGAGGTTTTTTTGTTCGGAATTTTCATTCTGCTTTTCATTGGAGAATGAGTAGGTTGTTTTGGGTTTTATATTAATAAAATTATATTTCTAGTTGAACCCAAGGATTTTGTTTCTTAGAAGTTTTCTGACTCTTGAATTACAGTCCATCCGTGGAGGTTATTCAACGATTTATTAGATAATTTCCACAACATCTGGCGACCGTGACAGGACGAAATTCAAGACGATGGAAAACGATAAGAAATCTCGGACCGCTTTAAGAGCAACATTTACGAAGAAGCTAAGATTACTCGAGGAAAAGGTTGCTAGTGCGGAAATAAGTACATGCGAAATTAGAGCGTTACTAGAAAATCTAGAAGCCAAATACAAGGAAATTGCTAATCTCGATAGCAAGATTTATGATAAGCTGGTATCAAGCGAGGCAAGACAAGAAGATCTTGAGAATGAGCTAGATATCGTGGATTCGTACAATATAAAATTAAATGAAATTCGATTAAAAGTTGAGACTTTAGTTGTACCGGAAGAAATTGAGAGAAGAAGTTCCATTCGAAGTGCCGTAGAAAGTACCAAATCTACGGTTAGACGCACGTACAAGCTTCCTCAGTTGGAATTGAAGAAATTTAATGGAGACCTAAAAGAGTGGCTTCCATTTTGGAATCAATTTCGGAAAATAGATGAAGATGACACATTACATGACAGTGACAAGTTTCAGTACTTGCTGCAAGCAACCGTTGCTAATTCTCGAGCAAGAGATGTGGTCGACAGTTTTCCTGCAACAAGTGCAAATTATCCAAAGGCTATACAAAGTCTAAAGATGCGTTTTGGAAGAGAAGATTTGCTGGTCGAAGTTTACGTTAGAGAGCTATTGAGTTTAGTGATGCAAAACACTTCGTCTTCAGAAAAGATTCCTTTAGCAACTTTGTATGATAAGTTGGAGTGTCAGTTAAGGGCGCTTGAATCTTTGGATGTAACCACTGAAAAATGCTCTGCAATGCTCTTACCTTTAGTTGAGTCTTGTTTACCAGAAGGATTATTGCGTTCTTGGCAAAGATATAACGTTTATTTTTCAGGGTTAAATGTAGACAACGAAAATCATACAGAACATCGATTAGTAAGATTGATGAAATTCTTACAACAAGAATTAGAAAACGAGCAAAAGATAACATTAGCAATGTCAGCTTTTGGTCATGGAAATAATAGAGAACGAGTTAAAGTGCTTGAACAAAATAGAAGAGCTTCCTATGTAGCGAGAATACCAGCCGCTGCAGGTTTGTTGACAACATCTGGCGAGGCCTGCATATTCTGTGGAGGGAAACATGACAATTCTGATTGCCAAAAGATCAAAAAAATGCATCCCAATGAAATAAAGGCCATTTTAAATAAAAATAGATGCTGTTACAACTGTCTAAAAATTGGTCATCGTTCAGCCTCCTGTTGGAGTAAAAAGAAGTGTATCACGTGTGAGAAAAAGCATCATGTTGCTGTATGTGAACAATCGGTGCAGAAGAACAGTCAAACAGTGTTGGAGAAAGAAACCGTCAAGCACAATAATATACTCGTTGGGCATGAGAGAAATTTAGCAAATTTAGAAAAGTCTCCAAAAGTTATGTTACAGACTTTACTAATAAGATTAAGAGGGAATGGGTTTTCCCGTACAGTAAGAGCAATTATAGATTCAGCTTCAGAGAGATCTTACATTTTAAGAAGAGTGGCTGTAAAAATGAAATATAATTCCATAAGAAAAGAATGTGTGCAACATTCGCTTTTCGGAGGTTTGAATACAGAAATTGTTGAGCATGAGGTGTTTAAAATTTATGTATCAAACCTAAGAGGAAGTTATAATTGTAATTTTGAAGCGCTTGATCAGGAAATTATATGTGAAAAATTACCTCCCATCACAAAAGCGTCTTGGTTAAAGGAAGTAGAAAAATATAATATTGAATTGTCTGATTTTGAAGATAGACCAATCGAAGTCTTAATCGGTGCGGATGTAGCAGGAAAGTTATATACAGGAAAAATACAAGAATTTTCGTCTGGTTTGGTCGGAATTGAAACAGAGCTAGGATGGACAATAATGGGTAAAGTGCCAGAATCAGCAGTTTGTGAAAATACAGCAATGATGATAACAACAATGTTAGTGAGAGATGCGAAAATTTCAGATCTATGGACGTTAGATGTTCTTGGAATTGAAGACCCGACTGAAAAAAGAAGTAAAAGGGATTTACAAACAGCGGCTGAAGAGCATTTTTTGAATACGGTGTCGGTTGATGATGACGGCAGATACCAAGTGCATTTACCATGGTTAGAGAATCATCCGCCTCTACCCAGTAATTACAAGCTAGCATCAAGAAGGTTAGAAACAACTATAAAAAAATTAAAAGCAGAAAATATTTATGATGACTACGATGACATATTGAAAGAATGGATTAAAGATGGTGTTATAGAGGAAGTCCCGCAGAGTGAATTACCGTTAACGGCACACTATTTGCCACATCGACATGTGGTAAAGGAAAACAGCACTACCAGAATTCGACCTGTATTTGATGCGTCTGCTAGAGAAAAGGAATGTTCCCTGAATGATTGTTTGGAGAAGGGAAAGAATTTAATTGAATCAATACCGTCAATTCTGACACGTTTTCGGATAAAGGAAATAGGTGTAGTTGCAGATATACGTAAGGCTTTCCTGCAGATTAGTCTGTTCCAACCCGATAGAAATTTCTTGCGTTTTTTATGGATTGACAAACAAGGTTTTCGCAAGGTTTTTAGGCATCGTCGTGTGGTATTTGGAGTGACATGCAGTCCATTTCTCTTGGGGGCCACCATAAATTATCATTTGGATAATATGTTAAAACGATGCCAGGAAGGTAGTGAAGCGTATTCCAGCAAAGTAATTGAGACGTTAAAGCAAAGCTTTTATGTCGACAATTGTGTCACTAGCGTGCAAAATGAAGAAGAGCTAAAGAGATTCATCACTGATGCGACGAGTGTAATGCGCGAAGGTAAATTTGATCTGCGAGGGTGGGAGCACACTGAGAAAGAACGAGATAGCGACCATCTAACCAATGTATTGGGACTATTGTGGAATAAAACCAATGACACTTTAGAGGTAAATTTGGAACATTTTGAGTTTTTTGATATTCCACAGATTACCAAAAGGTATATTCTATCGATCGCGCATAAATTGTTCGATCCCATTGGTGTGACTAGTCCCGTATTATTATTACCCAAATTACTTTTACAAAAAATCTGCGTACAAAAGATTGGTTGGGACCAACAAGTCAACGAAGATATTCAAACTAAGTTTAAGAAATGGCTTTTTGAGTTGCAATATTTGAAGCTGTTAAAAATACCAAGATGGATACTGGGTACAGGAGTAAAAGCTATATACTCTGTACATACATTTTGTGATGCTAGTCAAGACGCATTCGCTGTAGTGTCATTTTTAAGAACGGAGTCAGTCTTAGGAGTTAATGTGCAGATGATACAAGCTAGAGCGAGGATTGCACCGCTTCATAAAAAAAACAAAAGAATGTCTATACCAAGACTGGAGTTACTTGCAGCTACCATGGCAGTAAGGTTACATCGTAGCATTATCACGGATTTAATTATACCGATAAAGGATAGTATTTTTTGGAGTGATTCTACAACGGTTATTGCTTGGATAATGCGAGATGAACAGTGGGATATATTCGTATATAACAGAGTGAAAGAAATTCGAATGAATTCGGCTATAAAGCAATGGCGACACATACCTGGAGTCTCTAATCCAGCCGATTTACCTTCTAGAGGGTGTAGTGCAAAGAAATTAGTAGAGTCACAATGGCATGCAGGACCTGACTGGTTGAAACTCCCAGAAGACCAGTGGCCATCATGTAACGTCTTGTTTGATGAGAAAGCAATTGAAAAGGAGAAAAAGAAATCTATTATTTCGACAGTTATGATGTGCACATCCACCGATGATTGGTATCACCGTCGATTTTCAAAATATAATCAAATTATTCGAATGGTTGGCTGGATGATACGTTTCAAAAACAACTCGTGCTTGAAGGAAGAGAACCGTGAAAGGGGAGAATTAACAACTGAAGAGTTTATGTTGGCAGAAAAGAAAGTGCTTAACATCGTACAGCGGGAGGCGTTTACAAGTATTAAGGATCATCGTTTAGAAGATTTGCAAGCCTTTGTAGATAAAGATGATTTGATACGCTTGAAGACAAAGGTTTCTAATCGAGAAGACTTGGAAGATTTTTGTTATCCGATAGTTTTACCATCGAATCATGTTGTAGTCAAAAGATTAATAGTGGAAGTGCATAACAAGTCAGCCCACAGCGGTGTTCAGACATTGATGTCAATGTTAAGGAAAAGATTTTGGATATTGAATAGTCGTCGTACTGTAAGAAAGGTCATCAACCGTTGTATGGCATGTAAACGGTATAAGGCGAAAAGCTTCACTGTGCAATCACCACCTTTACCTGCAGATCGTGTCCGAGAAGCGAAGATTTTTGAGATTGTCGGAGTAGATTTAGCTGGGCCCTTGTATATACGTGCTAAGGAGACGAACGTCAGCAGAAAGGCTTGGATTTGTTTATACACGTGTGCAGTATATAGAGCGATACATTTAGAACTATTGTCATCTTTGTCGACCCAGCATTTTATACAATCGTTTAGGAAGTTCATTAGCAGAAGAGGACGACCCTCTGTTGTTTACAGTGACAATGGGACCAATTTTGTGGGAGCGGCAAATGCTCTAAATCAACTTGATTGGCAGAAAATAGCAGATTATAGTACGCTGAGAAGGATAAAATGGAAATTCAATCCTCCTATGGCAGCTTGGTGGGGCGGTTGGTGGGAGAGGTTGATAGGTTTAGTAAAACAACTTTTAAGAAGGATCTTGGGAAAAGCTTCATTAGATTACGAAGAGCTTCAGACCGTCTTACATGAGTGTGAAGCAGTGATTAATTCGAGGCCACTAACCTATGTGTCGGAAGATCCTATGGACTTCGTCCCACTGACACCGAACATGTTCTTAAGAGAAATCGAAGACGACCGAACACCTGATTTGGACATGGTTGATGCAACTTACTTAAATCGTAGGCTACGTTATAAAAGGCGTTTGAGGGATGCACTGAAGCAACGATTTCACGACGAATATCTTGGGCAACTGACATTACACGCAAATAGGAGGAAGACGACTTCCAGAAAAATTAAGATAGGCGAAATAGTTCTTATAGGTCAAGATAACTTGAAACGTATGGATTGGCCATTGGCCAAAGTAGAAGAGATATTACCGGATCGAGAGGGAATAGCGAGACTGGTTAAGTTACGAACGTCATCCGGGTATTTATTACGTCCAATCCAAAGAATATACCCTCTTGAAATTGAATTCGGCGAATACGAAAACATGGACAGTGAAGATATAAGGAAGGCTGCTGAGACTGAGTCATCCGAAGAAGTGGAAGTGAAGTTTAACGCTGGACCAAACGTCGATAATACTCAATCATCAGAAGAAAAACTAGATTTAAATTTAGATTCAAATAATAGTAATGTAATTACACGTAGTGGTAGACTCATTAGAAAACCATGTAAACTTAGTTATAGTTAGTGAGTTGATTCAATTGAATAATTATCATCAACTCAGGTGGGAGTGTGTTAGAAATAATTTGTTATCACTTGTTGTATGATTATTAAATACTTTGTACTCTTGTCAATTAGTAGGTGTAGAAAATTATGTAAAAGTAGACAGAGGTTTTTTTGTTCGGAATTTTCATTCTGCTTTTCATTGGAGAATGAGTAGGTTGTTTTGGGTTTTATATTAATAAAATTATATTTCTAGTTGAACCCAAGGATTTTGTTTCTTAGAAGTTTTCTGACTCTTGAATTACAGTCCATCCGTGGAGGTTATTCAACGATTTATTAGATAATTTCCACAACAACGGGTAAAGGATACAAATATATCTTCGCTGTTGTCGATGCATTTTCCAAATTTTTGTAGCTATATTAGGTTCTCGATAAGCTCAAAGTTCAGGTTTAAACTTTGGGCTACCCAAGACGAATAATTTCGGACAAAGGATCGGCATATACCTCACACGATTTCGAATATTACTGCAAAGAAAGAAATTTCGAGTCCTTGCAAATGACAACTGATGCACCCCGTGGGAATTGGCAGGTCGAACCAGTAAACCGAGTTGTAATATCCGTTTTATCGAAGTTACATATCTGCAGAAAATCCCCGAAATTGGAACAAGTTCATAGATAGAGTCCAACGGTGTATCAACTCTACATACCATCGAACTGTAAATACTTCCCAACAGGTACAATTACATATTTGGTGTTAAGATGAAGGATGTCGAGGATCTAGCTGTTTCATCAATGTTGGAACGAGAAATGGTGGAAGCATTTAATAATTTCCGAGACGAGTTGAGACATTCTGTGAAAGTTTCAATAAAAGCAATGCAAACAAAAAGCCAGCTATGATCGTAAGCGAAAAGAAGCACATTAGTATAAGGAGGGTGATATAGTAGCAATTAAGAGAAGCCAATTCGGAGCTGGGTTAAAGATACAGCCAAAATACTTGGGACTATACGTTGTTGAAGAAGCTCAAAGAAGGGACCGTTATAAACTACAGAAGATAAGTAAAAATGAGGGTCCGAAGCGAAGCCAGCTCAGCAGACAGGGAGTATGAACAAGGCAGTCAACGGGTGTAGACGGGAATTTTGAGCACGAGCATTGTTAAGTTAATATTTATTGTTGAATAAACTTCCTTCTATTAAAGAGTTTATTCGAAACAAGTAACAGATTTCCAGTTCCCCAAAGAACATTAGGTATGTTGTATTACGAATTATGTAGTATTGCGTGTTTGTTTTTCTTATTTTATTGCAACAGCAAGTAACAATAAAATAAATTTAAATGGAATATTCATAAACAAAATTTATTAACCCTTATTCTCCTGCAATATTATGATTGATTTGGAAATATAGGACTGGATATAAAAGTTTTCACTTCCAGCGTGTGGTCTTAATAACTCGAATATACCATCATTTTATATTATGTGGAAATAGACGCGCCGCCCGTAACAAACTGGTAGTACCTGGCTTTAGGGGGGGGGGGCGATCACGGGCGACTGCCGCGACCCAGGGGGCGCCGCCGCGATCCAGTAATGAGTTAATTTATTTAGTTATTACATGACAACTCCTCCAAAATACAAGATACAACGCCGGATATGTAAAGGAGATAAACAAAGCTTGTGATAGAAAAAACGTAAAAGTCAGTGTACAAGGGCACTTTATTATACGTCCTTTTCAGCCGTTGTTTTCAGTTTCCAGCAATAAACCAGTGTTGACCAATAGCAGCTCTTGGGAGCCACACGAGTATCTTCGGAAGTGACACAGCCGTCCAATTCTGCTTGTGACTTCAACTGAGAGAAATATAAGACCCTCTATTTCTTTTCTTCTTTAAACATTGTTGATAGCTCAGAGTAAAACGATCGATGAGATGTGTTGAAGACCACACAACTTCAACAATTTGGAGCGGTTTGACTTGATAAATAAGAAATAACACTGAATGTGTGGTTATTGACGTGCTTATTATCACTGAGCCTTAATGCTCATATTTTCTACATATTTATACAATTATTTATTGCTTAATTAGCAATAACAAAGTTAATGCACCTGAATGCGTTAGTCAAGAGTTCACCAATTTTTAATTTTCGTTGGTTATTGCTGACGGTTGCGAAACATGGAAAGTCACCCAATTCATCACAGGGCGCCTACAAGTCTTCATAAACAGATGCCTACGTCGTATCCTAAAAATCCGCTGGCAAGATAGAATTTCAAATGAAGAGCTATGGCGCCGTGCCGGCCAAGAAAGGATAGACGACCAAATCAGGCGAAGGAAATGGAATTGGGTTGGCCACACCTTGCGACGCGATAACGAAAATCTAGCCAAACAGGCCCTTGACTGGAACCCGCAAGGATCCCGTCGAGTTGGAAGACCTAGAACAACGTGGAGGAGAACCCTACTAGCAGAGGCCGCAACTACTGGGAGATCCTGGTCAGAGCTAAGAGCTGTCGCGCAAAACAGAGTCCGCTGGAGGGCAACTGTTTCCGCCCTATGTCCCACGAGGGATTAAGGGGCACATAGATAGATAGATATTGCTGACATTGCAGAGTAAATCGACCCGTGCAGGTGAATGAGCTTTTGATTCAGCATTTTAATTTATTAATTGTTTTTCATATAATAACAGAACTTAGAAATTGGCCTAAATCTTAATATTATGTGATGTTTTATATGTGCTGCGCACATTCTCCTCCGTCGAAATTGAGAGACGATATATCGTCATCGTCCTTGATTTTCTGCGACCTTCTAGGAGCTGGCTACGGATGCCTGTCCCTCGGTGTTTTCCTCTGAATCCTTAGAACCCCCTGCTTCGTATACTTACAGTATACCAGTATGAGGATGACAATTGTAACCAGCGTATACATGCTGAAGTAATGATGTAGGTGGTGGTGGTTTAAGGTTGGCAGATCGTTGATATGTTGCTGCTGTTCCTTGAGTGCACCGCGTAACTCGTCTAGATCCAGGTTGTCCACCTCCTTGACGATCTGTGGTGCGAAGGATACATTTCCTTCCCTCATCTTGTAGGTTAGATTAAGATGAGCAGAAATTACTTGTGTTTCAGGTATGAATGATGTTCTGAGCCTTCCCGTGACCTTGTTGTCGGCTTGTATAGACAGCGTCGGGTGATTGATCATGCAAGTTGGTTGAAGTTGAATAATACCAGACTCACTAAGGGTTAGCGAGTGCACAGCTTCACGAATTTGTCGTAGTGAGTTTCTTCATCCATGATGAATATCCATGCACTTGGTGCACTTAGTTTGATGAACATCTTCTTCGGATTCGCACTTCTGAGACGGCAGTAAGGTGACAGTTGTTTCTGGTTACTAAGTAGACTGATCTCACAGCGGCTTTGATTCGAGCTTGTGGTGAAAATTGACTGTTTCAGATAGCAGGTTAACTGATGGATCGCATTTAGTTGACATGCACTTAGCTCCTGCTCATTCATTGCACTGAAGCGGTCTCTGTGATGATTTACAGCTAAATAAGTATTTGACAACTGGATAGAGATAAATTTGTCTGAACGATGTACAGGAATCGGTATTAATTTATATATGTAAACGATACGATTCCGATTTTAACAATGGAATTCGAATGTCAAACAAAACCCTTGTTTCAGTTATTCTCATTCTCACATGCATTATGTTGTATATTTCCAATAACGAGGATGATCCGCCTTCTCCAGGCAGTCTTACGTCCTGCGGTAGGTGCTCTCGGAAGAATTTGATCTGTTCGGTGAGCTGCGATGGTGTCAACAGTAATGTGTTTGGTTTGGTATCTGTTACAATCGATAGGATGTTTCTTTGTATCTGCTGGAAGCTCATTATGTTTAGTGTACTCAGAATGGCAGCAGAAGTGAATGTTTGAGACACCATGAGCGTTTGTTAGGAATCATTCATAGCGTTGGTAATTGCTTCGAAATCACGTTCGACTGGCAGGAACTCTGTTCTGGAGAGGTCGTAATATACCAGTAGGTTCCATTCGCTTGTGTATAAATTCAGCTGTTCCCATCATTTGTTGTGACATTTGGGCTTTATAACGATGACAAATGACACATTTATGAATGTGTCCCTTTACTGCCTTGGGTCCATTGAGAATCCAAAATCTTTGTCTTACCAACTGGTGGGTTAATGAATTTCCTCCGTGAAGCGTATCGTTGTGTGCTTTATTGAGATTATGAGAGCAGTCAGCTCGCTCTTGTATGGTAATATTATTGGGTGTTTTCCATCGTATGATAACTGTGCGTTTTCTAGACGACCTGACCAGGGGCCAGATCACGCAATTCGACACTCGACGTCGACATCGACGCTTTATGAAAACGACATTAATTTCTACGACGTTGAATTTGGGTTCACGTAAGTCGACGTGTCGAATGTCATTTTCCCAAAATAATTTCTCCTAAAGGTATGCAAAATCCAATGAAACCGCTGCACTTTTCACATTATCCACAAGGGGGACAAGCTGCAAATAATAATGTGAGTAATTAAATTAATTAATTAAACAAATTCATAATAATTATTGGAAAATCTCAACTCTGAATTTATTTTTGTACATCTAACTCTTCTTGGAGTAGTTATAATTGTTATTTTTCAACTAAAAGTTTTTCTTTTCCTATTGCATTTTGCTCGTTCAGAACTGTAAAAAGTTTTGTGTAAAATTATTTCTGCTCTGCTCTAATTGGCACCACAACTCGTTTTTAATACAACAATAAATGAATTCGACGCCAAATTTGGCGTCGAGAAGAAACGACACTTTTAAAACGACAAACATAAAACGTCGACTTGCGTGAACCCAAAACGACATTTAACGCGTCGTTTTCAGTCGACGTCGAATTGCGTGAACTGGCCCCTGACCATTTTTTTGTGGATGCATGGATGACTGCTGTAGGAAGCATCTCAGTGCATGTTTCGTTGGTTGCTGCTGTGTAAGTACCAACTTCAGTGGAGTTCGATGGTTGGCCTTTGTTATTAGCTGGTTTATCGGCTTCAGTCGGAGCGTTTTTTTGAGGTTGGATGAAGAAGTGTATGATGTTTCTTCTTACACACCTTGCATAGTCTCCAGCTTTATCATATTTCATATGCCCCTTGACCAAGCAATTGGTACAAAGACTTGATTTTCGTACTGCATCATTTCTTTGTTGGACAGACATTTTCGATAGTTTCTCGCAGGAGTATATTTTATGATTTCCCTTGCATATTGGGCAGAGAGTTTGCTTTGCGATGGAGCCATGATGTATTTTTAACTCTTTACCCTTCCAGGGCGTAACCTTTTGTTTGGTCGGGCCTGGCTTTAAGTCCTCGATAGGGTCGATCCCTTCTAAGGTGTGGAACCGTCTTTCCAAGAACTCGATTAATTGGCTAACTTTCTCTACTTCTCTTGGATTTTTTAAAGACTGTTCATATAGATTGCGGCTTTCCCTGTCCAGCTTCTGTGTAAGTAGAAATACTATGAGTGGATCCCAATTCGATGTGTCAATGCCAAGGTTTCTGAAGACTTGCAGACACTCTGTTATAGTTTCGTGGATTCTTTTGAGGCCCTGCTGGGATTCTTTATTGAGAGCTGGTTGATTCAGAAGGAAGCGTAGTTGAGCGTTTACTAGGGCTCTTTCGTTTTTATATCGGTTGTTGAGGATCTTCCAGGCGGTATCAAAGTTTTCCTGCGTAATTTGTAGATGGTCCACTAGTTCACTTGGATCACCCGTCAGATTTGCTTTCAAGTAGAATAGTTTCTCAGTTTTGCTCAGATTTATGTCGTTTTGAATTAATTCGGTGAATATATTTTTAAATGTTGGCCATTTTAAATAGTCACCATTACATGTTGGGACGTCTATCGGCTTTAATTTCATTTTGTTGCTTCCACCGCTGTTAATGAGTACTTGTGTTGGTGGACCGTCTGCTTGTTGATTCAGTTTTTCTTGAATTTTTATCTGGATGTCCTGGTATAATGCCTCCGTTGCGGCGAATGTATCCCTTTCAAAGTATTCGTCTTTAAATGTTCCCAGGCTCATTATTTCTCCATGTATGTCAACCACACGTTCCCAATAATCACTTAATATTTTGGCTGTCTGCGAATAGTATGCGGTTGACTTCCGCGATGTAATTTCGCTTTCTGTTCTCTCAATCGTCCGTTTTAAAGAATTTATCATGGCGTTCTACCTTTTAATTCTCCTAAGTTGATATTCAACGCGTTCTGATGTTTGTTGCTTCTCGACGGCTGCACGGAGAGCATCTTCCATCAGATCTCTAGTTTGCTCGAATAAACTTTTCACCTTTTCGAAGTAGTTCTCTTTGAAGTACTTATGTTCTGGATTCTCGCCCTTTAGCTGCTCCAGTTCACTGTGTTAATTCTCGAACTCAGCCCATGCCGATTGCAATGAATGTAATCGAATTTCGACGTAGTCCTTTGTCTTTCTACTTTTGGAATCCTTCCGAAAGTTGGTATTAAGCCTTTGGATGGTCTTTGATGTGCTATTTTGCAGGGTTAAAATCTTTTCCATGGTTGCGCACTAAAGGATTGTAGATTGATGTCGCTGAAATTAACGAGGATTTTACTCAATTTTATTAGTTTACAGAGCCTCAAGACACGACGTTCTAGAGGAAATTTGTATATTCTAAAGACACTTGGTTCTTTAGAAGACTTTTTTGCTCGAAGGACCAATCTTGATAGCTCAGAGTAAAACGATCGATGAGATGTGTTGAAGACCGCACAACTTCAACAATTTGGAGCGGTTTGACTTCGTCGGTCTAGAACCAGAACAACGTATGTCCAAAAAAAAAATCCTTTTTTGAATTTTCTGGTTGTAGAAGAGTTACTTTATCCGTCTTTATATAAATTCGGCCATAACATTTTATAATAGTAGTAGTTTCCATTTTATCGTATCTCCATTTCACATAACGATAATGCATAAAATTCACCTTTTAATAGATCTCCTGTAAAATTTCAAAATTGGTGGTTACGTTCTTCTGGTTCTAGACCGACCACTTGATAAATAAGAAATAACACTGAATGTGTGGTTATTGACGTGTTTATTGTCACTGAGCCTTAATGCTCGTATCTTCTACATATTTATACAATTATTTATTGCTTAGTTAGCAATAACAAAGTTATTGCACCTGTATGCGTGAGTCAAGAGTTCATTCACCAATTTTTAATTTTCGTTGGTTATTGCTGACATTGCAGAGTGAATCGACCCGCGCAGGTGAATGAGCTTTTGATTCAGCATTTTAATTTATTAATTGTTTTTCATATAATAACAGAACTTAGAAATTGGCCTAAATCTTAATATTATGTAATGTTTTATATGTGCTGCGCACAAACATAAAAGAGAACTATAGAGGTTTCTATACTTCGCTCATTCCATCTGCCAAGTAGAAAGGCTTAATGTACCAAAACAAAACCTGCTTGTGCTCTAAAAAAGCCAACTATTGCGCGGTTTTATAAAAAACGAAACTTTATCGGAACTGTTTCCACTTGCTTTTGCGAGCTAGCGCATAATGCCGCCTTATCTAACCATTATCATTTTTCCTATGTTAACGCAATATGCGCGAAGTTTGGCCGTCGACGACGGAACCTTAGCCATCTTACAACGGGCGAACACCAACCCTGATTAAAACATACATAGTTGTCGAGCGGTTAAATGACAACATTTCCCACTAAAACAGAAACGAAACAGCGGGTTATTGTATAATTTGTGCATAATAATATATGTACATATCGCACCGTTAGAATGAAAGTGACCTAACTCAAAATTCCTGTAAATTCTGATTTTGCTATAAACTGACCTTAAAAAGCCTACTCTAAAACCCTATGGCGAAAAAGAGCCCGAATTAAGAGTAAAAAAGTGATAACGTATAAATCGGTTATTTCACCTATGCATGTTATGTGAAAGAGCCCGAATCAGTATTGCTTCAGAGGTGCTCGCAAGTGGACGTGTATAAAATCGACGGATTTCAATATACGCCCTTACATCTATAGAATTTTATGGTAAAATAATGACTGAAACCATAATGTGCCATCAGCATTTGCTGCATCTTGCGTCTTAAATAGGCTTAACTCATAAAAAGTCCCAGAAATACAGAAATATTTTTGACATAGAGTGACTTAATTTGAAACCATTTCTTATTAAAATTGTCAAAATATATTTAAAATACATTTAAAATTAATATAATGTTACCAATCTGTACATAAAAGATCAATATATAAATACGCAAAAAATTAATCATTTTCAATGAAACACGGGACAGACACTTTTAAATTTACTCAACACCGCACTTATTTCAAAACTTTCTTGCTCATTTCCCACAAAATGCAATTCTTGAGTTAGGTCACTTTCATTCTAAGGGTGCGATATGTAGGTACCTAAAAGAAATATGTTTAAAAAGTTAAGGGCGCATAAAAATATCTCGCACGGGGCGCTACAAAACATTAAGCCGGCCCTGAGTAGAAGAGGAGTGCTTTCTAAGCTTAGAACTACCAAAACAAAAAGTTCAACTCGAAAATTGATTATGAAATAATAGTTTGGTTGGTTTAAGTGTCGTTGCCCAGTGCCTACATTTAATATTTCAACTAAAATCCTCCTTGCTAATGAAATGCAAAATTGTAATGTGCACCTTTATAAAGTGACAAAAGCTCATCCACACTGCCAGACTAAGTCCACCAAAATTGGTCATGTAGGGAAGAGATTCCCGCAGAGCTAAAGTTCAATAATACAGTATAACACACAAATAAAGATATTTATTATTCATGACCATGTCGCGATAGGACGGTCACTGGTACGAATGTCATTATTTTTACGTTTTAAAGTAAAGACCGCGATTTTTGAATGGCCAAATATAATAAAAGAGCTGTGAACGTAATCCCTGAGGTCACAACAACAGGGCATTATACATAACAATAGTTTTATTCGACTCTTTACTGGTTTAATTACATAAGTACCCCATTAAAGCGAAAATCGCTGTTTTATTATGTAATTTTTTCACAATAAAAAAGAATCAATAATGGACCTCTGCTGCAAATATTGCCTTCAGAAAAATGCTGAAACATTCAATTATTTTTATGGTAATGTGAAAGAAGAAGGCGTTTATGCTTCCGGTTCGGCGGTATTTCGGGGAGTGTAATCTCTAGTCATTGAATTAACGGATGGCACACAGAATTCCGCCTAGGCTCACATATATTCCCCAAAAACCTTAAATACCGCTTTCCCGCCTATAATTTGACGAATAAAAATATTCCGGAATGAAACCGCATTAAGAATGGAGGCAACAATGGAAGCACCGAATTGGGACCCATTAATGCCAGAAGAGGATTAAAATTCTTTTCTTATGCAATGTAATTGTATCCACATGCGGTTGGACGAGGTCAGAAGTGATGCAAAGCCCAATGATGAGTCAACTGATTCTTATGAATACTAAAGGCCCCCATACACGGTCAAATTGGCTGTACAACCAGATTTTCATCAAACCTATAAGCGCAATGTATTTTGATCGGCCGACCGGCCCACAATCGATAGTTTTGGTTGTACAACCGCACTTCGCTGTACAACCAATTGGACCGTGTATGGGGGCCTTAAGGGGGATTAACAGAAAGTTAAATCTAAGAGGATTAGCCATGTCGTATTTTATTTCTCACAGTGAACGGTGGCACCAACATGACGAAAACAAGGCCGGTCATTACGTGTCTATAATTTAAAATCATTTTACATTTGGTGTCACTTATTAAAAGCGAGAAGATGGGAGAAGATAGCGTGCACTTTGGTCTTCATTTTTGTAAATTTTTGTTTTCTTTTGAAATATAATTACCTATACGTAGGAATCGTAAATTGTAATTGCGATGAGTTTCATAAGTAGTGGTCGCTTGGTACATACATATGTACATACATATGTAGTTGCGGGTTCAACAAGGCTGTAGAGAAATTACTTTGAGTAGTACATAAAATAAAGTGGCTACAACCCAAGGGCGTGGAATTCGTCAACGAAAACTAATTTGAAAATTTTGCGTTTAAAGGTATCAGTAATGTTCGAAAGGTCTTGCGGTATGGAAGTTGCTTCAAATTTAAATAATTCAAATAAATATTAATAGCATTTCATTAAGATACATCCAATATTAGCCAAAAATATATTAATCAAAGACGCAAATGAAAAATTAAAAACAATTATTGGGTATTTACCCTTTTATATTTTTATTAATAAAAAATTATAATTTAAATATATTTGACTGGTGTTTTAGTAAGTAATAAAAGAGCTTAAATAGTTTTCGATTAAATTTCAAATGCACATAATGTACGCTTAGCCCAGTTGTCAGAGCCAAATTTAGACTGAAGCCCGGCACAAAATGTGATATCGTTGAAAATTGGATCATAGGTACTTTTTTGGGTGCAGAACGCGATAAAAAACTTTGCTGCTAGTGTATGCTAACTTCACAATTTCAAATTGGTTTTTGCGTTATATCTCGGAAAATAAAATAAAAATTCGAAAACTAATTGCACCACGTGAAAGAGCGGAAAATTCCACAAAAAGTTATATAATAACATATTTAAAAAAATTCTTTTTATTATTATAAAAAATTAATAAAAATATTCAAGCGAGGCGATCGTGGGAAAACTAAAGTATCGTTGTACGCATGAAGAAAAACAAAATAGGATTTTAAAGAGGAGACTAAGCTTACTAATGCCCTTATGACACTCGCTTTTTTCGGCTGATAAATCTGTTGATTAGAGTGAGAAGAAATGTTAGCATAGGAAATTTAAAATGGAGTGAGTGACCGACAAATTTGACAAAATTTGAATGGAAAAAAGGATTCTAGCAGTTCAGCTGGAAAATATTGAAAGAAAAAACCTTCAATATTTTTTGACGTTTCTTGATTTTCGACGAGACAACAATTGAGATGTAACTGTCAAAACATATTTCAAAAAATAATAAATCAATGCGTCTCTTTCTCGCAGAATATTTCTATCTTTTTCGCAAAACTCGTTTTTCTAGCAGTTTTATCAGCCGAAAAAAAGCGAGTGTCATAAGGGCATAAGGAAGCCATCAGTTTTTAATTTTTCTCTTTTTTCTCATAGAAAACTTGACCGGAAGTTAGAGTTTCTACAATTTTCGCTGATATTTCTAAAATTGAAGATATATATTAATCGAGACCTCCAACAAAAAAATCCATATACAATACATTTATTATCATTATACTTTTATTTTTGATGTACAAATAATTAAAATAATATGCATTGTCTCCGTTTCATAAAACTTTTTAAATATGTTATTACATAACTTTTAGTGAAATTTTCCGCTCTTTCACGTGGTGCAATTAGTTTTTCGATTTTTTATTTCATTTTTCAAGATATAACGCAAAAATCCAAATTTTCGAAATTGTTTTCGCAATTGTGAAGTTAGCATACACTTTAGAGCAGCAAAGTTTTTTTTATCGTGTTCTAAACCCAAAAAAGTACCTATGATCCAAATTTAGCGATATCACGTTTTGTGCCGGGTCAAAGTCTCTGACAACTGGGCTAGTTTATAGACGAAAGAAAATAGTCCAGTGCTTGACGGGTTTTGGCTCCGGCGTGAAATTTGGACAGTATGTACATATGTAAAATCTCTAAAATTTCAAGGAACAAATGTTATTTAGAACCGATGTTACTTTTACCCTGGGGGTGGATGTCACAATTTTTAGGGGTGGGAATTGGCCTGCAGTCATTAACTGCAGAAATCGATAGAATGAATTGTAAGTAAAACATATTGGATGGATGTTCTTCTTTAAATCAATATTTTCCGAGCTCTTCGCGATTAAAATTCAAAACAAAAATGAAGCTTTTGGAAAGTGGAATCAATTGATTTTTTTATTTATTTCTGGAGATGAAATAAGTAATATATCGTTCAAGATGACCAATGGCGGCCGAAAACTGAGTTCAAACCATTCGACGTTACATAATGAAAAAAAAAACGATGAATTTTTGGATAAAAACTTTCTGGACCTTATCTTGTAAACGGGGTCACTCAAGTTCCTGTCCTAAATATCATATAAAAGAATATACATTTACTTAAAACCGAATTACGTTGCTCTACGATAACACTGTTTAACAAAATGGATTCATGGTATTAAAATATGATATTTGGCCAAGTTTCATGCAAATCGGCGATGGAATTAAAAAGTTATTAATGTTTGAAGTTTGTTTGTAGATAAAGGCTCCGACCTTTTTCCTGAATCGAGCATTTTACCTTTTTTGAATTTGCTGCGACGGAACGAATAAATAAATAATATAATGAATGTCAACTAAGTTAATTAATAAATAAACAAATGAACGAACCAAAAAACAATAACAAAATAATTTGTTAATAACTTTTTATTTTTATAATGGAATTGTTTAAAATTTTGGTTTATGACTCTGTAATGGTGTTCTCTCGGAAGTGTTCTCTAACCTCCTTTTTAAGGGAGGGCTGCCGGGAGCTCTCGAGTTGTCCAAGGTCGTGTGAGAACAAACACCTTTTTACAAAATAACATTTCTTTATTTATTCAAAATATTTCTTATGCACTAACAATTTAGGTCTCTTAAATCTAAGTAAATACGGGATACATGTTTACAGGTTTCTTATAGTTATATCTAAGTAATTAGCTACGGTTTGCCTCTACAAAACATGTTTCTTACTAATTGTTTGCTAAGCAACTATCTACTCATTACTTATTCTACAGGTGCGTAAGCTGGGGTCAGTGGTCTAGCAGGATGTATGTGTGTGTGTGTGTGTGCGGTATGTGGTCGGTCTTGTATCTGATCATACCGCGACACTGGTACAGCAAATACTGCCGGGAACAATGTCAGATCATACACCACGACATTGCTCAAGGAAACATTCCTCAGGTATTCGGTAGTCGGTCGGTAGGTGTTATGTCTGTTGTCTAACCGTGCCGGATCGTACACCACGACACGGTCTAGGAATCGCTACTTCGGCACATAGTCGGATCGTACACCACGACAAGGCCTCGTCAACATTCCTCAGGTGTATAGTGTGACCGTGCCGGATCGTACACCACGACACGGTCTAGGACCGGAGAAAGTGACCTCTCCGGAACGAGCCTGGTTAAAGACTGAATTTTAGCCTGGTGAAACCGTTTATTTTATAGCCGGAAATCTCGTCGGTGTAGGAAGCTTTAACGTTTTGAAGTGAGCTTTCAAAGGAGAATCACCCAATCTGCTGAGTAAATATTTATTTTTCCTAAAGATTTGTTTGGAAATCCCTTCTAGAGTTGAAACGGGTTACTTTAGTATTTTTCTAAGAGAGAGTTCTTAGTAAGGAACGTTGTTCGTTACAACTCCTATTAATGCCCTTTATATTTGCTATAAAGAGATTTCTTTGGTGAAATTTGAACATCGATTCTGTTTAACAGTGTAATTAGTGTAGGATTTAGAATTAGTTTACGTAAATATTAAAAAACTACATTTTTGTTTTTCGTAAACACCCACTATTGATAGTGGGGATAGCCCCCTCTTTAGAACAATTTTTTCTCCAAAACCCTCCAGGAATCACCCCTGAAAATATTATCCAGTCCAACAGAGAATTTATTGAAAGACTGATGAAGTTGCGAATTAGGGGGATATGAGTATTTTAAATCTTTAAAACGGCGATATCCCATGAAGGCGATTCGTAAGGGAAAATGTATAACATCATTAGTCTTATAATTTTCCAAAGTTGTTAAATAACCCAAAATATAGATAATTTAGGGCGTTACATAAAATTCTAAATAATCCGACAAGGTAAATTGGCTGGAAGCGAGTTATTCGTCAAGAAGTGTCGCAACCTTAGCGGTTGACTTTTCACCCGCTATGTCGCGGACATGAAACGACATAGAGTTTCGGCCAATAGCCCATCTGAAAGATATTTTAATGCCCGTATTTCTGCTGTTTACTACATTATCATATGAGCAACCGTTAGCGAGATATTCAAAAAAAATGGCGTTATCAGTTATTTCAGGCGCGTACAGTACGAACTTTGGCGTTGGATTACTCGCAAACTATACAAGCGAGAACGACGACTAAGGGCTTATTCTAAAGGTAATTACTAGCACTTTAAGTTTGGTTGTCGACATTAACCCACACAAATTGATATCTTACGAGTTAATCCCAAAAAACTGCATTCAACCCCAACCACATGATCAAGGTTGAACATTGAGCGGCCATAACTTTGAGCCAAATCAACTTACAGACCTCGTTGAGGGATCATTTTGTAGATAATTTTATTCTCCAACACCTTGTCAGTGATCATTTTCAGCTATCATTGCATGGAAACTAGTTATTTAGTATAAAAGACATCTACCTCTTTTTCAAGATGGCGGCTTTTGCCAACACACTGCGACCCCACAAACTTGGTTTTAACATTGTCGAACAAATTCCAAAAAAAAAATTGTGCATCATGAAATGCAATTTCATGCCCTTTTTTCGGCTAATTGCACTGGACTACATTTTTTTGTAGATAGTTGCATGATCTACAAACTTTGTAAACAATATTTAGTAATATGGTTTGCCGTTTAAGATATATTAGCCAAAAATATAATATTCGGTTTTAGGGGGTTGCTTTTAGGAGGGAGTAGCGTTCAACCAATTTTCCGAAACTATTTTTTAACATATTCTATTCATCAAAAACTATTTTTTTTTTTTTTTTAGAAAAAGTTTCGCGAGCTAACATTTAGATAGAGGTCAGAACCTCTAACATGGGTTTCTTAATTTTTTTTTTAGTTCTATACGATGAAAATTAGTTGAGATATTTTCGTTGTTAGTTCTCTTCTCATGTGAGTGCGCAGACCACGTTTTCCCACCAAAACAATGCCTCGGAACCGGATGGACAAGGCGACGACGACGAATGAAGATCATGGGACTTAACATGACCAGATGGCCTGATGCATATCTGCTCGAATGTAGAGTCCTTCTTGTGTTCTAGCAAAAATGATACTGAAAGCCGTAGTAGTGGCATTGGCGTATTAATTGATACTCACCAAAGAAGCCAGGTCCTGGCTCACCTGTTGGTTCAGGACGTAATCAGTCGAGGGGTTTTGGGGGTTCAAACACCTCCCGAAGAAAAGAAAAACATCGCAGATAACATGAAAAATCAAATAATAACATAGTTTTTTAAATTTATACATATAAACTTCGCATCTACTTTGCTTAAACGTGGTCCATATATGATAAATAATTTTTCTTAAATTTTAGATAGGCAGAACACCATTCAAATCGCATTTTTTAGAAATACGTTTGCGACAACGTTGTATAGCCCGAACTCAAAAACGATTTTTTATATGCAGTAGAAAACACATAAACGCATGTCTTATTCATATGTGCGCAATGTTTATTTGTATGTACATATGTATGTAATTTCATTTCCCCACATGAGCGAAGAACATTGGCGTAACTAGGGGGGGGGGCAAGAGTGGGCCCGGCCCTCCCCAAAATGGCCGTGCCCCCCCCCAGGAAAAAGCCAATTGACCGCCTGGATGTCCAAAACTCGCCGCGCGCTCTATGGAAAACATGAAAAACTATTGCTCATGTTCGGAGATTTGATGAAGAAATTGTATCGAATTGTCAAGAAAAATACTATGATATGATGATATACGCTATATCGCAATTGGATTCCACACAACGTTGTAGAACTATTATGAATTTTTAAATTCCTTATAAATTTATTGTAATTACATTGGTGGTAGATGATAAAATAAGCAACCTCTTAACTAACTGTGAAGTGAAGCCAGTTGACCTCGATTATTTAATGTTTTTATTGCTTTTCCCAGGAAATTTGTTCGCTGGTCCCTAGTCCTCTTTACGATTTGACTGTTTTTGTTTTTCCGATGAAATTTGGCCCTCTGAGGCCTTTCAGAGTTGTATTATTTTTCTCGCTAAGTGACCCAATTTTTTACGAAAACTATATTAAAATGTTGGAGTTTCTTTCACTAACACATTCAATTGCTCAATAGAATTTAAATCGCCTTATTTATTTCATGGCACTTTTTTCTCGTTCCACTAATGTATGTATATATAATTTAACTATCCAATCATTAGCTTAGCTAGAGTTCGAAATTTTGTTTTTGTCAGTTCGTGTTCAAGTTTTCACCAGCTCAGTCCTTGATAGTTTATAATATCCTGGTAGTGTCATTGTTACAGCAAATACCCTCCCTGGCTTCAAATTTACAGGTTAGTATACTATATTTGTTTTAAAAAATCAAATTACTAGATATTACACCGATTTTCTATTCGTTTTGGATATAATCTTCGCAACTAGTACTACACGACTTTTTATATTTATTTATATTTTATTTCATACAAATAATAATATTTATTTATTGGAATATTTTTGGTAATATTCCGGCAGAAGAAAAAATAAATTTTGAAAACATGTCACGTTTTCCATACATTTTTTATTCCTGCATTTGAATTTTTCCTTCACTTTTAACAATAAAGATTGACCTACTAAATTCATTCTATAAATACAACATAATGTATATTATACACAGGATGCACTCTTTTTACAATAAAAATTCCTCATTTTTAACAATAATTACTGGAAAATTTAGTCATTGGTTTTTGTATTGCAAATATGCGGGGAATATTTTTCATAAAATATCCAACTTGAAATTAAAAATAACCGTGTTATAATTTTACGAATTAATGTATCAAAGAAATTTTGAATTCAGTCAACTTTTACCGGAGCAATCGCGGTATATATGTAATGTTAGAGAAAACATGGATTTTCAGAGAAAGAAAAATCTTATTTTTTTTTAACAAAGTACAGATTTAACAAAAACAATATATAAGAAAAAAAAAATATCCCGGGAAATTTAAATTTTTGCCTTTTTTATAAACAGGCTTTCTTAAAAATGAAGAAATTCAAAGACATAAGGTCGTTTTTCAAAACTGCCAAAAATCAGTCTCACGACATTGAAGAAACTGAAATATCGAGTGCTTCAACGAGTGCGACGAAGGCAGATGCTACAGCACTAGCACATTCGTCAACTTCGACATCAGTTGGACCAAGTGAAGCCCTCGTAGGCGAAGATGACAAATCAGAAGGAGTAGTTGAATTATCTGTAGGAGGAGAATATCAAATGGATCTAGGTACTCTTGAATATGGCCCCGCTCAACCGAAGATTATTTTTCCAAAGAGTACGTTTGGAGATAGACAGAGATCATTTTCGTCCCAATTCTACGATACATATCAATGGCTCGAGTACAGCGCAAAATTAAATAAGACATTTTGCTTCGTTTGCAGACAATTTACATCATCTGTGAAAGTAAGAGACCAGGGGCCAGTTCACGCAATTCGACACTCGACGTCGACATCGACGCTTTATGAAAACGACATTAATTTCAACGACGTTGAATTTGGGTTCACGTAAGTCGACGTGTCGAATGTCGTTTTCCCAAAATAATTTCTCCTAAAGTTATGCAAAATCCAAAGAAACCGGTGCACTTTTCACATTATCCATAAGGGGGACAAGTTGCAAATAATACAAAAACTTCAATAATGTGAGTAATTAAATTAATTAATTAAACAAATTCATAATTGGAAAATCTCAGCTCTGAATTTATTTTTGTACATCTAAATCTTCTTTGAGTAGTTATAATTGTTATTTTTCAACTAATAATTTTTCTTTTTCTGTTGCATTTTGCTCGTTCAGAACTGTAAAAAGATTTGTGTAAAATTATTTCTGCTGTGCTCTAATTGGCACCACAACTTGTTTTTAATACAACAATATATGAATTCGACGCCAAATCTGGCGTCGAGAAGATTACCGACACTTTTAAAACGTCAAACATAAAACGTCGACTTGCGTGAACCCAAAACGACATTTAACGCGTTGTTTTCAGTCGACGTCCGATTTGCGTGAACTGGCCCCAGAATGAAAAGTTCGTCGCCAGTGGATTCAGCAACTGGAAAAACTAAGTAAAGCATTGAAAAAACATGAGAACTCTTCGAATCATAGTCTGTGTATGCAAAAGTTTGTAGCTTACAAGCATTCTTTGGGGTCGGGAAATGTTCCCGATAAGCTAGTTGTTCAACATGAAGAAATGATAGTACAAAACCGGGACTATATGTTGAAGTTAATTGACTTAATTTTGTGCTTTTCACGTCAGGGACTTCCACTAAGAGGGCACCACGAGGGCGAGGAAGTGTCATATAAAAACCGAGGTAATTTCTTAGAGTTGTGTGAAGTTGTGGCCAAATATGACAATAATTTTTCGAGCCATTTGGAACGGCGTATCAATTATTGCAGCCCCAAAGTGCAAAATGAAGTTATTCACATTGCTACTCAACTTGTAGAAAAGATTGTCGATGAAGTTGGACGATGTAAGTTTTTTTCACTAATGGTTGATGAAGCTAAGTCTTACAAGCAGGAGCAACTATCAATAGTAATTAGATATGTAGCTGGCTTGGAAGTTGAAGAACGGTTTCTGGGTTTCCTTGGTTGTTCCTCGTCCAGAGATGCTGAAAGTTTGAAAAAACTCATTCAAGCATATTTGACTAAATGCGGTCTGAATGATTTTATAATAATCGGACAATCTTACGACGGAGCCAGCGTAATGTCTAGAAAACATCAAGGACTTCAGGCCAAAATAAGGGAAGAGCATCCTCAAGCTGTTTACATTCATTGCTTGGCACATAGAATGAACTTGGTAGTTGTCGACAGTTGTTCAGGGTGTCAGAAACTACTGCATTTTTCAACACTCTGGAAGCAATATACACTCATTTTTCTCAACCTGGCAATCACTCTAATCTAATAAAAGCTCGTGATGCCTTGGGCATTAAAACTGGTGGCGAAATGGGAAGTTTGAGTAGAACTAGGTGGAGTTGTCGTGTAAATTTTTTGTAAATTCTTGCTAAACAATTTCCAAACCATTCGAAATGCGTTGGAGAAAGAAATTGAACAAGCGCGGGACAAGAAATCTGTAGAAGCACTAGGCATACTGGCTTCAATAACAAAGCCGCAATTCATCGTTTGTTTGTTCGTTTTTCATTCGGTGTTACTGATCGCAAACATACTGAGCAAATATTTCCAGAGTAAGGATGCAACACTTGGCCGGGCCAGTGATTTAATAAATATTACTATTACTAGCTTTGAAGAAAAGAGGAACCAATTTGACAACCTATGGAAGGACATAAATAGTTTCGCAGAGGCACAAGAAATATGTTTAGAGCCTGCCAGTGTTTCTAAAAAGAGGAAGCAACCACAGCGATATAAAGATTACCTAGCTGAAGCAACCCAAGGCAAATCAACTTTGATGGAGATGCCACCAGAAACCAATGCTCTTGAATATTGGAAAGTAAACATTTACTACCAACTAATGGACAATATTATTAGCAATTTCAAAAGGCGAATCGAGAATCTTCCTCTTGCAAAGTCGGTTGATTCATTCTTAATGCTAGATTTAGACCAAGCGGATGAATTCGTAGCAAATTACAAGGATGCATTTAATATCGATATTTCTGCACTGAAGGCTGAAGTCTTAGTAACGCAAAATTTGTTCAAAACCCAAAATTTAGAAAGCAGTTTGAACAATCTGAAAAGTCAGGTAAAAAGCGATTTCACTCCCAACCTATACAAGCTACTGCAAGTTGCTATAGGCCTTCCGGTGAGCTCAGCTGGTTGCGAAAGGAGTTTCTCTGCTATGAGACGCATAAAAACTTGGCTTAGGAACACGATGGTTCAAGACAGGTTCTAAAATTTAGCCATACTTAATATTGAGAACCAGTTAGTTAAGGAAAAAGTGCTGGCTGAAGAAGTACTTCATTTGTTTACAGAAAAAGATAGAAAATTTAATTTAAAGAAGTAACCAGTTTTTTGTTTCATGCTCTTGTTTATTGTTTCATGTTCTTTTAAATAAAATTACTTAACAATTACGCATAAGTAAAGTGTTTTTATAAACCTTTCTCGCATAATAATAACTACTTTTTATAGTCTTATAAGGTGTCAACCACCATTTAAAAATTTCACACCCCTTTTATTGGACAAGAAATTATTATCATTAGTTAAATCTATATAAGAAATTACAATGAAAAACAGTGTTTTTGAAGACACTTTCTTTTAAGCGTACATGAGACAAAATGGGATTTCCTATCTACTTTGCATTTCGAACACTAAGCACCTCCCCCCCCCCAGATAAATTCGCTGGTTACGCCCATGGCGAAGAAAGGAAAAATATCTGGATGCCCAACGAGAAATGGACCCAGTAGGACCGGCAAGCTTACAGAAGTACTGAAAGCAGCACTTACTGGTAAGGGGCAGGCCTTACCACACCCCTTACAGAAGTGCTTATTTTTACACACGATGTCATAGGAGGTAAGGCCTTACTTTAGTACTTACCTTAGAGTAGGTACTTATATAACTGCTCATCTGTGGATATGTGATCCGGTATCGAAATGCTTTTATTTTGTTCATCTTTTACAAATGCCTTTTCCTTCCAAGCCCGAGAGTGGCTTTACCTAAGCAGTCCCCCAACTAAATTTTAACCACTTCTAAAGCTGCTTGTCCTCCGTATCGAATGAGAGCCGGGCTATTGAGTATGCTAATGTCGCATTTTATGTCGACGAATATAATTGCGCGTTTTCTTTTTTATCTATAAAATTTATGAAAACTCCAGGAAAGCTCCCTTGAGTCATCGGGCAGATTCTCACTTGTTTGGGTATAATTGTGGACTACACCTTACCATCAGCCTTCTCTTGTAATGGGTTATATAAGGGCTCATCTAGCACCAAGAAAATAAAGGTTACCCCTTACCAAATGAGTACTTATTTCCATCGGTAAGGCCTTCCTAGAATTCCTACAGGGGAGTGCTCCAAGAGCCATGTTTGAGCACTCCTTAAAAAGCTTACAGCACTCTCGTTCCCATACCAGTTCCATACTTTTTCTCATTGCATGTCATTGCAGGGAAGCATCCCAGCGGGAAATTAGATAATGCTTCCGGTAGAAAGGTATAGGGTAAGCCTTCCTTGAAAGTAATCTGTAATGCAAAAGTAAGCAGTAGGCAACAAACTTGAGGTCTGCTTCTGCTTAAGGCAAGGGTAAGCTGAAAGTAAGCAATTGCCCTCTGCCTAACCTTACCAGTAATGTAGAGGTAAGCAAAGCTAGTGCATATTTTTGCCTTACCAGTAATGCAGTGGTAAGATAAAGCTGGCTTATACCTTACCTCCCTAGGACATCAATGTAAAAAAGAAATGAAGTGGGTTTCCTAAAGTAATGCTTCCACGGATTACCAGGAGTACTTACAGAACGCAACTTGAAGCCTTATTTTTCCCGCTGGGATACGTTTTTAAGCTCCTCAAAAGCATTCTACGAGCATTATAAAAAAGCTTTTTAAAACAGAAATATTCATGGGCGCCTGTGGCTATGTGATCTTTTTCAATTGCCTTTTTCTTTCCAAGCCCGGGAGTGGCTTTACCAAAGCAGTCCCCCAACTAAATTTAAACCACTTCCAAAGCTGCTTGTCCTTCTCCTCAGTAAAGCTTCCTTAAGAGTGCTCCAAATAAGCTCCCCTGTGCATCGATCAAAATTTTTCGCACTGGTTGACTATGTATGAAAAAGTATTGGGGTAGGAATGACAGATCATTACTATGATTCTTACAAAAAACATACAGGAGTTTCAAAACGGTGTCATGTTTCGACATCCTAGGACGCCTTTTGAATGAACTAAAAATATTTTCTTCCCCGAAATTGTTTTTTCCACCGTCTCAACGGTATGGGTGTCTTTTTCTATTATTAGAATAGATCGAACTATCACTCCTGAACATTTAAGCTTTATTAAAATGAATAAAAATTTTAATTCTTACCACGTTTTCAAAAATTTAAGGTTTCTCACCTCACTGCATGTCATTAGCCAGACCGGACATTCCTTCTTCGGGACGACCTAACTAACATTTTTGCATGTTTCTCGCTGCATAAAAATGGGTATGTTGCCACTAGCTCTTAACTATCAAGAAATCTAAAAATTTCGCATCAGCAGTTAATGATTTAAATGCTTCCTTTCCTTTGTTATTATTATTGCTCATTTATTAAAACAACTATTCATAATATTGAACATTCATCATACTGTGAAGTTGTTCGTGTGTATCTAAAGGGTCAAACACACAACCCGACTCGTTTTCTTCTAAACGTGAACAATATTGCCCCAATTTATACACTCAATGTAACACTCGAACGCCACCTTTCAAACAAGTTTTCAATATTATAGAAAACTGCTTAACATCTAAAATATTGATTTCTAACTAAGTTTCCTTAAGCCAAATTTTCAATTTAAAAATCCTGTAATTTTGCCAAAAAAATTTCATTTAACTTTTCGCGACATTCCACAATAATAAATATTTTTATTACAGAAAATTCCTCAGTGGCAATAACTCTAAGAAAAGACATAACTTCCACGTCATGTCCTCATATTCAAGGAATGCATCCTATTTATATAATTCAGTGGACTTCTCAAACTCCTCCACGAATCTCCATATCATGTTCGTCGGAACACATGAGTTCATTCATCATCGAAATTTTTCTAAACTCTAAGAAGGGTCCGTCGTCAGTATTCTATTAAGCATATCCATCTCATGAGAAAAGAAAAACAATACCAAGTTGTGCATACAACCCATCTGGAGGGTGACATGTGTTCAATGCATTTGTCGTAGTCTGGTAAATACTGTCTCCTCTTGTTTAGCTAAGACCAATGTTTTTTATGGAGACATAAAAATAAGTCACGTAGGGTAACTTCTCGCCTAAAGCAATGTAAACAAACTCCTAACGAGATTCGAGCACTTCCAATACGCAACGAATCCCTCTGGAATTTTATTTTCGTAATCGACCAAAGTTAATCCATTCATAATCCCTTGTGGGAGCTGATATAGTTTTGCCTACTTCTTTGGTCCTAAGGTAAACATTTTAAAGTCACTAGGATTAAGTCTACATCTAGACTTTAATCCCGAATGGTAGAAAATCTTTTAATAGCTTTCTCGGAAAGCATGCCTCAGAGTAGCCTCTTTAACTAATTAGATAAGCAAAGTAAAGACTTGTCTGCAAGATTAAACGCATGTTAGATTTTATTCTAATTGCCGTTTTAACCTACAAACGGCTCCCTATTGGAAATAAAAACAATTTCATCAGGGTTTCCGGATTTACACTATGCAAATGAGACGACTTTTGCTGGGCTAGATACGGGGTGAGCCCAAAATTTAATGGAAATGATAAGTTTGATTAGGGAGGCGTTATTTTTAAATATACATAGCAAATAACAATGAAGAAAGTGGATAAATTTTAACATCCTCAAAAATTCTAGCTACAAAAAATGGCTAAAGTTATACGATGATTAATTATTTAATCATTGATTAGAATTAATGACGGTAAAATGTGCGCAGTACATACACAGCTTTTTAAGTTACATCAAAACTCAGCGATTCTATTATGGCTAAATTTTTGTTAACCTCGATTAAGAACAAACTTGGCATATAGTTTTTTAGCTTTTACTTTAGGTAGGGAAACGCCATGCTGGCAGACTCCTCTGGCGAAGATCTTGAGTTTCTTTTGAATACCAACTTCCCGTGTTACGAAGAAGTTATTGCAGACAGGTGCCCAAGGTGGCAGGCAGCGATAGCGTTATAATGGGAGGAAGTCTACCAATCCGTCACTGCCAGAGGTGCGTTGTATGGGGAGCAGCTTCTTCTCGTAAATCGCCAGGCATGGATAACATGATGCCAATTATGCTCCAGAAGACGCATGCCGTTAATGGTTCATGGTTTTTTTTAATCTATAAGGATTGCCTACACTACAACTATGTGCGCGCTACTGGAAGGGGATAAGAATTATCTCTATTCCGAAGGTAGGTAGACGTGGACGCGAAACGGCTACGAAAGGAAACGGTTACTACATTTTCCATCCTCTGTTTTGTAGGTCCTAAAACCATACCAGACCTATTCAACTGAAGCTCTAGGTCAGTTCCCGCGCATTTCATGTGAAAATTTATCTTGCTGAAGCTTGAAAAGTGAGGGAAATATTATGAAAAAATCAAAACTTAAAAAAACAACCATGTATGTTCCAATTGTTTTCACACAAAAAACTGACAAACGTTTTTGATATTTGAAAGGAGCGCCCCACGCTTTTATTTAACGAATGTGTGAGTCCTTTTCGATTTTGATGTTCAAATCTTTTCTGAGTGATCTTTTATATTTTGTGACTTTGCAAACACTAAATGTGCGAAATGTCTCTCGTCTGTGGAAGCACTGGAGTCACGCGATGCTTATTTTTGATTATTTTTGTTTTTGTTAAGTAATTGTCTGATTATCTCTATTTCAGTTTGATTTCTAGTTTTAGTTTTTTTTTTTTTTATTTTTATTTGTATATACATTTATTTTTATATTAATTTCTTTTTTTTTTTTTAAACTATAATGTCTCCATTTTTTTCTCAATTTGTATTCATGCTTTAACCTTGCTCTTTGTTTTTCCTCGATTTTTAAAACTTTTCGCTTCTCTTGGCAGTGCTCATTGACCGAGCTAATCCGTCTTCTTAGATGACACATAGTTTTAGCTGTGGGGTCCGGGTGAGAACGCTGGTAAAAATCCTTAGTTCGCGGCACAAAGGTTTCAATACCTGTATGCTGAATGCGCGAAGCATCCGCCCTAAAATATGTGAGTTGAACGAGATATTTATTAATTCTGGGGTTCACGCTTTATTTATTTGCGAAAGTTGGCTCAAGAATTCCATTCCTTCCTCCATTGTATCCATTGATGGTTACAAATTATTTCGCAATGACCTTCAAGGTCGTGTTGGTGGGGGTGTTGCTATTTATGTACATGAACATTTAAATGCTAAAGTTGTAGGCTCTTCGAAACTGCCGGGAATTGAATTTATCTGTGTGGAAATTTCTACCTCTATTGACAAACTTCTTCTTGTCTGCGTGTATTCACCACCAGGCATATTTAATCCTGCTAACGCTAAAGAACTTAGTAAGACTCTAGAGAGCTTATCCAGTGTTTATAAAAATATATTGGTCGGTGGGGACTTTAACGTTAATTTATTACACGAGTCTACCCTTCAAAATTTATTTTTAAACATGATGAACTCACTTGGTTTGGATTCTGTTAATGTTCTTCCCACATATTTTAAATGTAGGTCACCCTCCTTACTCGACGTGTTCTTTACCAATGATATTAATTCTATCTTATTTCAGAACCAAATCTCTCCCCCCAGTTATCTGGATCATGACATTTTGTTCTTATGTCATAGTTTTAGCGTAGATCATCCACGTACGACAACCCGTACTTATCGGGATTTCTCCAATATTGACCTGACTCGTCTTATTCATAGGTGCGATTGTCTACCATGGGCTAACATCTACACTATGACTGACATCGATGACATCGAGTTGCTGAATTTGATAGGCTATTTCATGAACTTTATGAGGAGTTTGTGCCCTTGAAAAGTAAAACTGTTTCAGCTAAATCTAAACCGTGGTTTACTGCGGAAATAAAATCGCTTATAGTCGAAAGGGAGTTTCTATACCATTGGTTCCTTAAAGTGAAAAGCGATACCGCTAAAAGATCCTTTAAACGCATTAGGAATTTAGTTGTTGCAAAAATTAAGGAAGCCAAACGACATTTTTACTCACGTAAACTTGATCCCTCACTTCCTTTGAAAACAGTCTGGAACAACTTGCGCCAATTGGGTATTCATTCTAAGAATGAATCAGTAACACACAATATTTGTCCTGACACTCTTAATCGATATTTCATATCTCTACAGTAAAAAGCCAGAAGTGCTTAAGTGCAAATTTGACGATTTTGAGTTTATTGCATTTTTGTATTCAGTATTTTATTCTTAATCATTGGTATAATTCTTGTCTTAAACTGAGCTGTGGTTGCTGAGCTATTGGAGCGACAAAAGTGGTTTTGTGCACAATTCTGTATCTAAAAGAATCTTTGAAGGCGATTATCTCGAAACACATATTTTGCACTTAGACACTTCTGGCTGTGTACTGTAGATCTAACCAAGTTGCGGACCAGGCTATTTCCTCGCTTACAGCTTCTTCCGATAGCTTCTGCTTTCGTTGTGTTGACTCTCTCGAGGTAATTAATGCTCTGAAGTCAATCAAATCCAATGCGACTGGTAGTGATAATATTTCGCCTAAGTTTCTAAAAATGCTAATACCTCGTCTATTGCCTATTTTAACTCACATTCTAAACTCCTGCCTCACGGTATCTAAGTTTCCCTCGACCTGGAAGCATGCCTTAATCATACCCATTCCCAAGTGCCCTTCCCCTACAAGTCCCTCCGATTTTCGACCTATCAGTATTCTTCCATTTCTGGCAAAAGTCCTGGAAAAGCTGATAGCTACTCAAATAATTGCGTATTGTGAGCGTCACAACCTTATAAATATATGGCAATCTGGCTTTCGCAAACACCATAGCTGCGAAACTGCGCTTCTTAAAGTCACGACCGATATTCGCAACTCCCTCGATAAACATAACATTTGCTGTCTATTGCTGCTTGACTTCTCAAAGGCCTTCGATAGCGTCAATCACTTCCTGCTTCTGCGAAAATTGGCCTCACAAGCAAACTTTTCTCTTTCTGCTCTTAAGCTTATGAAAAGTTTCTTATCTAATCGCTTTCAAAAGGTTAAACTAGGTGGCTCTAGTTCTTCAAGTGCCGAACTCCACGCTGGCGTCCCCCAAGGCTCCATTCTTGGGCCTCTTTTATTCAGTATGTTTATTAACGATCTTCCCTTAGTGGTAAAATATTGTAACATTCATATGTATGCTGATGATGTGCAGCTTTATCTCGATGCACCAAGAGATCAAATTCATATGTGTGTGGAAAACCTCGCCGCTGACTTGCGTCATGTATTCAAATGGTCGACATTAAACTTGCTGCAACTAAATCCTTCGAAGTCCCAATTCCCAATGTATGTTTTTCTCTCACTCTGCTATTGATCGTCCTGACTTGTCGGCTATCGCGCTAAACTCGGTTCCTATTGTTTGTGTTGATAAAGCTAAAAATCTCGGGGTCGTACTGAATAGCAGCATGACATGCTGCGATCACATCAAGTTCATTGTTGGTAAAACCTACGGCCTCCTGTCGAAGCTTCGCTACCATTGTGGCTTACTGAAAAGGTCTGTGCGCATGAATCTGCTAAAAGCCTTGCTACTACCTCTTCTAATGCATGGCCTTTCCATCTTTCCCTCTCTCGATTCTGCTTGTGCGCATAAGCTTCAAATAGCGTTTAATGATTGTGTACGTTTTGTCCATAAGTTACGTCGTTTCGACCACATTTCACCTCACTTGAACTCTGTTTTGGGCTGCTCTTTAAGTGACTATCGGGAGTATAGGCTCCTGCGACTTTTTCACGATATCCTTCACGAGCGCAAACCTCCTTACTTAAACCAGTTTATGCAGCTTTCGCAATCCCTCAGAAATAATAATTTAACAATCCCGCGCTTTCGCTCTTTAATCGGTCAGCGTTCTTTCTTTGTCTTCGTAGCTCAGCTGTGGAATTCTCTACCTGTATCTACGCCTATCGACTCAATGGGCATTTTCAAGAAGCGTCTTTTTGAATTTATTACTACTAGGGTAGATTGAGCATGAATATGAATGTACAACTTGCTATTTTCTTTTTTGTATCATTTTTTGTTTTTTCTTATATATTTGTATCTTATTTATTTTTTTTTTTTTCTATTTTGTTTCTGTTTTCATTTTCTTTTTTCTCTTTTTTTTCCTTTTGATGATTTTTTGCCTTATTTAGTTAGTTTTATTTTTAAGTTTTTGCTTTAAGTTACCTAAATTTATGTCCAATTTTATTAATTAATGTACTAATTTATAAGATTATAATCTTTGTACATGTTATTAAAATGAATAAATAATAATAATAATAATAATTACACACCACATTATTTTGTCCCATATATTACTATCTCGGATAAGAGAGGCAGTAGACCGAACGCTTAGTAGGAAGCAGGCCGCGTTCAGGAAGGGCCGTTCCTGCATAAACCATATTAACACCTTGAGAATCATCTTGAGGAGCAGTCTCCTGAATTTCGATCCCCCTTTACCTTGCTTTCGTAGACTATGAGAAAGAGAAGGAGACGTCTGTTCCAGAATAAATGAAGAACGAAGCGCATATGCATGCCTGCTCCGCATATGGAGATCAACGGAGATCTCAACTAACACCAAATTTCGGCTGTTCAAATCCAACGTTAAGGCAGTACTTTTATACGGTTGCGAAACATGGAAAGTCACCCAATTCATCACAGGGCGCCTACAAGTCTTCATCAACAGATGCCTGCGTCGTATCCTAAAAATCCGCTGGCAGGATAGAATTTCAAACGAAGAACTATGGCGCCGTGCCGGCCAAGAAAGGATAGACGACCAAATCAGACGAAGGAAGTGGAATTGGGTTGACGACACCTTGCGACGCGAAAACGAAAATCTAGCCAAACAGGCCGTTGACTGGAATCCGCAAGGATCCCGTCGAGTCGGAAGATCTAGAACAACGTGGAGGAGGACCCTACTAGCAGAGGCCGTCACAACTGGAAGATCCTGGTCAGAGCTGAGAGCAACTGTTTCCGCCCTATGTCCCATGAGGGATTAAAGAAGCGTAAAGAAGAAAGAAGAAGATTTTTTCGTTAACTCCAATATCACAGTTAACCAGTCCTTTTGACACGTCGATGTTTGACCAGAGCATAACTTTTGGATCTATGAAAATTTTAAACTCTTTCTTGCTGGGGGTCCAGTTTTGTTTATTTCTATGTTCCTTGTTGAGTCCACAATCTGATCTTGAGCTCTTATTGTAAAAATTTGTGTGTTTTTGTTAGCATAATATTTCAATACTAAATCGTTGTGGTCATTAACTTGTTAACTTGTAACCGGTACGAAAATCGAAATCGAAAATTTCGAGGTATTTTCATCTTTGAAGATCCCAGGAGCATTTTAAGCAAAAAATTGGGAAGAAGTGTGTGTGTGCGTACGGATGTGGTCATTTTTTCCTGCACGATATCGCGCGAACCAAAAAAGATATCGACTTAGTTTACGTGCCGTTCGAAGAGTATTAACCAAAATATGATCTGAAAAGATTTTCATAAAATTCGGTCGAACCGCTTTTTTTTTGTTTAAACGACGTTTATGATTTTTGTACCTGCACGATACCGCGCGAACTAAAAACTATATCGACTTCATTGAGGTGCCGAAAAAAGAATATTAACGAAGAAATGCTCTAAAAAAAATTTCATAATATTCGGTCGGGCCTTTTTTGTTTAAATAGAAAAACTCGGCTAATTGTCAGAAAGACCTGAAATTGGCAAGTTTTGCTAATCCTTACTAATATTATAAATGCGAAAGTAACTCTGTCTGTCTGTCTGTCTGTCTGTTACGCTTTCACGCCTAAACCACTAAACCGATTTTGATGAAATTTGCTGCAGACATAGTTTAGACCTTGGAGACGGACATAGGCTACTTTTTATGGAGAAAAAAAGCGTTGAAGGGGGTGAAATGGGGTTCAATAAGTTGTAAGGGGATTTTTTATCTTTACTTTTTTTTCTATTGTATAAAAAGTAACTGACTGACAGACAACGCACAACCTAAACCGCTGGAGCTAAAGGGCTGAAATTTTGACAGTGCATCCCTATAATGGCGTGGACATTCGCTAAGAAGCGAATTTTCGAAATTCATCCCCTAAGGGTGTGAAATGGGGTTTACCCAAACCGCTGGAGCTATAGGGCTGAAATTTTGACAGTGCATCCCTATAATGGCGTGGACATCCACTATAAAGCGATTTTTCGAAATTCATCCCTTAAGGGGGTGAATTGGGGTTTATCCAAACCGCTGGAGCTATAGGGTTGAAATTTTAACAGTGGATCCCTATAATGACGTGGACATCCACTAAAGAGCGATTTTTCGAAATTCATCCCCTAAGGGTGTGAAATGGGGTTTTTACAAACCGCTAAAGCTATAGGGCTGAAATTTGGACAGTGCATCCCTATAATGGAGTGGACATCCACTATAAAGCGATTTTTCGAAATTCATCCCTTAAGGGGATGAAATAGGGTTTATCCAAACCGCTGGAGCTATAGGGTTGAAATTTTAACAGTGCATCCCTATAATGACGTGGACATCCACTATAAAGCGATTTTTCGAAATTCATCTCTTAAGGGGGTGAAATAGGGTTTATCCAAACCGCTGGAGCTATAGGGTTGAAATTTTAACAGTTGATCCCTATAATGACGTGGACATACACTAAAGAGCGATTTTTCTAAATTCATCCCCTAAGGGCGTGAAATGGGGTTTTTACAAACCGCTAAAGCTATAGGGCTGAAATTTTGACAGTGCATCCCTATAATGACGTTTACATCCACTAAAGAGCGATTTTTCGAAATTCATCCCCTAAGGGTGTGAAATAGGGTTTGTACAAACCGCTAAAGCTATAGGGCTGAAATTTGGACAGTGCATCCCTATAATGGAGTGGACATCCACTATAAAGCGATTTTTCGAAATTCATCCCTTAAGGGGATGAAATAGGGTTTATCCAAACCGCTGGAGCTATAGGGTTGAAATTTTAACAGTGCATCCCTATAATGACGTGGACATCCACTATAAAGCGATTTTTCGAAATTCATCTCTTAAGGGGGTGAAATAGGGTTTATCCAAACCGCTGGAGCTATAGGGATGAAATTTTAACAGTGCATCCCTATAATGACGTGGACATCCACTAAAGAGTGATTTTTCGAAATTCATCCCCTATGAGTGTGAAATGGGGTTTTTACAAACCGCTAAAGCTATAAGGCTGAAATTTTGACAGTGCATCCCTATAATGGCGTGGACATCCACTAAGAAGTGATTTTTCGAAATTCATTCCCTAAAGGGGTGAAATGGGGTTTACCCACACCGCTGGAGCTATAGGGCTGAAATTTTGACAGTGCATCCCTATAATGGCGTGAACATCCACTAAGAAGCGATTTTTCAAAATTCATCCCCTAAGGGGGTGAAACGGGGTTTATCCAAACCGCTAAAGTTATAGGGCTGAAATTTTAACAGTGCATCCCTATAATGTCGTGGACATCCACTATAAGGCGATTTTTCGAAATTTATCCCCTAAGGGGGTTAAATGGGGTTTACCCAAACCGCTGGAGCTATAGGGCTGAAATTTTGACAGTGCATCCCTATAATGGCGTGAACATCCACTAAGAAGCGATTTTTCAAAATTCATCCCCTAAGGGGCTGAAACGGGGTTTATCCAAACCGCTAAAGTTATAGGGCTGGAATTTGAACAGTGCATCCCTATAATGGAGTGGACATCCACTATAAGGCGATTTTTCGAAATTTATCCCCTAAGAGGGTGAAATGGGGTTTACCCAAACCGCTGGAGCTATAGAGCTGAAATTTTGAACAGTTCATCCCCTTAATGACGTGGACATCCATTAAGAACCGATTTTTCGAAATTAATCCCCTAAAGGTATTAAATGGGGTTAAGCCAAACCGCTGAAGCTAAACGTCTGAAATTTTGACAGTGCATATCTATAATGAAGTGGACATTTACTAAGAAGCGATTTTTCGAAATTCATCCCCTAAAGGGGTGAAATGGGGTTACCAAACTACTGGAGCTACAGGGTTGAAATTTGGACAGTGCATCCCTATAATGACGTGGACATCCACTAAGAGGCGATTACTCGAAATGTCCACGTAAATAGGCGAACAAACTTCACGAACGTTCGTCAAACCCTAAAATGTCACTTTTCTTGATGACATATACATGCCAATCTCTGCTTCAAAACTTGCAGATTTGTTGAGCAGAGGTGATATTCGCAGCAATTTGTTTACCATATTTATTAAAAAATGCACTATAATAAACCCTTTTTATGGATAATAACAGCTGACTTTTTTGTTGGTTTTTTTAAGAAAAACATTGCACATAATAAACAGTTTTTAAAGGCGTTGCAAGGCACGCGGGTTTTATGCTAGTATTATTATAATTCCTAACATATTTTTGGTGCCGAAACTCGGGAATAACCTGCAAAGAAACCGGGGGAAAACCTAAGGGGAAGGAGTCAGACGGAAGTCATTTTGTCCTTCGAAAATAGAAGCGTGCCCGCATATTAAAGTACATATAGCCCAATAATCAATCAATTGACTACCTTTAAAATTGTTTAAAATTCAATAAATTTTCTACACAATGGCGGAGATTCCCCTGTTGAACAATCAGCGAGAGCGCATAAAGGACTCAGTAACACGAATCTTAAGGTTCGCTGATGGCGTAGCTGATACCACGAGCGTTGAGGATATATCAACCAGATTAGAGAATTTGGAAGAGCATTGGCAGTCCTTCATAAACATAGACGCATTGGTGCTTCAGGAAATTGCTTTAGAGTACGATGAATTCGAAGCCAAATATTTTAATGCCAAGGTGAAATTATGCCGAGCAATAAATCAACGAAATGCATCAACGCCTTCAGGTGGTGGTGTATCCGCAACTACCGAACAATTGAATTCAACGATGAGTCAGCTATTCGAGCAACAACGAAGTGTTTTGGATGGCATGTCTCAGCACGCACCTAGTCCTCTCGAAGTAAAATTCCCGCAGATAAATATTTCCAGGTTCAACGGGACTATAAGGATTGGCCCTCTTTCAAAAATTTGTTCACCTCATCCGTGCTTCAAAGAGGTTCGCTGTCAAACGTTCACACGTTTCAACATTTAAAAAGCGCTCTTAAGGATGTTGCCACATCACTCATTAAGCACATTACAATCACCAATGACAATTACATAGAAGCTTGGAACAAACTTATGGAAAGGTATGACAAGAAAAAACAAGTTTTAACATCGTACATAAAGTCTTTCATGAATCAAGCAACAATATCACAAGGCTCATCTTCTTCATTACGAAGAATTACGGACAATTCAGATAAATTGATTCAGGGTATTAAATCACTTGGTACAGAGGCCACAAGTAGAGATCCTTGGCTGGTCCACATTTTAGTAACTAAATACGATGGAGATACTCACCAGGCCTGGGCGGAAGAAACAGCGACGACTGACATGCCATCGTTCGAGCAACTAATCGCATTCTTGAATAAACGCTGTGACGCTCTAGAAACAATTGATTCCTCCTCTCGGAATTTGATCGTTAAAAGTGTGCGCAATCATCTGTCAAAACTGTGCCACAATGTCCGAAATGTACGAAACAACATCATCTTTTCCACTGTCCAGACTTTAAGACCATGAATATCCCATCAAGACGAATCTTTTTTAGCCAAAACAATCTTTGTTTCTCAACTGTCTCAGCCATGGTCATACCGCACAGAGATGTAAGTCCAAATTCAGATGCCATTTTTGCAACAAAGCTCATCACTCGTCCTTGCAGGAACAAGAGAGCCCGAATACACACCAATTCAATTCACCGCATCCAATCCACGATAACTCCTCAATAATTATCAGATCGCATACACTTGGAATCCACCGCACAAACTCGTCAATTCTCACGAAGGACCAACAAGCCCTCAAACCAGCAACTGGAAACTCAAATCTCATCGCCTTCGTATCTACGATATCACCAACCGTAAAGTCATCATTGCTTCCAACAGCGCTGGTCCACGTTCTTGACGCAACTGGGTCATTTCAGAAATGCCGCGTTCTCTGGTTCCACAGCATCTTTTATCCGCGAAGACTTCATTCAACAGCTTGGGCACAAAAGGGAGAGGAATAGAATGAAAGTCTCAGGTATAGGGCATATCAGGATTCACCAGGGGAAGAGAAAATCTAGTTCTATGCTCTAGATTTGACTGTGCGCAACACATATCTGTCACTGCTCTCATATTACCGAGATTAACCACCAGATGTCTATTAACTGGCTTCATCATAAATGATTGGATTTTCCTTGAGAGTTACGACCTAGCTGACCCGCAATTCAATATTCCGCATAAAATTGACGTGTTGTTAGGTGTAGACCATGCCTTGCAAATTCTGCGAGAGGGACGGCGTCTATAACCATCAGGGATACCTGTAATGCAAAACACCATATTTGGATAAATTATAGCTAGAAACTTCACTGCCTCCCTGGAGCCATCAGAGCTCACGGTTTTGCATGCTGACGTCGGCAAGATTGATAAAACTTTACGAAGCTTTTGGGAGATTGAAGATCTCCCACAACAACCAGCACTTCTCTCTGAAGAAGAACACTATTGCGAGACCCTGTTTAAAAATACATGTCGCGTTGATGAACAACAGTTGATGAACAGGAAGGTATGTTTTTCGTCTTCCATTCAAACAAGAATCAGTACCATTGGGAAACACTGAAGTCATGGCTAGTGCCAGATTACGTTCGCTATAACGACGTCTTAATTCAAGTCATACACTGCGAGCGGAGTATCAAGAGCTATGTACATCATTTGAACCAGCTGCACAATCAGTTCTCAATTCTACATCTGAGCACGCTTACCAACCGCATCACGCAGTAATTAAACCATCAAGCACCACTACAAAACTCCGCGTGGTTTTTGACGGTTCCGCCACGTCCTCATCCGGTTTTTCACTTAACCAAAAATTGTGTGTGGGGCCGAAGATACAGCGAGACTTGTACACTATTTTGCTATCTTTTAGAACCTACAAGGTAGCAGTTACTGCTGACATCGAGAAGATGTTTAGGCAGATCTTGGTAGCGGAGAGCGACAGGAATTATCAACGAATTTAATGGAGATATGGGCCTGAAGAAAATATGGAGCATCTCTGGTTGAAAACAGTAACTTATGGGACGGCATCAGCACCCTTTTTGGCAACCAGAGCCTTGCAGCAGCTGAGTATCGAATTTGCACACGAGTTTCCTCTTACGGAGAACGCTTTAAAGCATTCATTCTTTGTAGACGATTTGATGAACGGAGCAGACGATGAAACAACGGCAGTGAACCTCTATCTTCAACTTACAATGCTCTTGAAAAAGAGAGGATTCACACTAAGGAAGTGGGCATCAAAATCTCAAACTTTTCTGCAGAGCATACCCTCATCACACACTTCAACAACAAGGTCCTGGGATTATTTTGGAAGGCTTTAGAGGATTCATTTATTTTTGATGTAAATTTACCAAAGGAAATGCTTCCTTCTAAAAGAGAAATTCTTTTAGAGTCAAGTCGGATCTTCGAACCTCTTGGACTCATTTCTACAATTACCATTGGATTCAAAATTCTTCTGCAACAGATTTGGATAAAAAATTATGACTGGGACGAACCAATTCAAGATGAGTTAGCAGTAAAATGGAATACAGTCGTTGGCAACCTGTTATATATTAATCTTATATAACCTTGTTATATACTTTTGTTAAAATAGGCAAACAAGATAGTAATCTTAATTATTAAAACAAACTTTCACACACTTTTTAATTTTTTTATTATTTATATTTATGGATGTAAATTTGTTCTTAAAAAAAACACACTGGAGTTTTTATATATAATATTATATAATATTGTTTTCACATTTATATTTATTTTTGTTTAATTTTAAATAATATTTTTTTAGTTTTTCACGAAATGTATAAACTCCAAATTTTTAAGAGTGCGACAGATTGGTTGACACTATTCTCTTTTTTTTGAATTATTATTTTATCCCGACACGCCGTTTGAAATTTTTATTTTAAATTGTACTTTTAAAGTTAATTTTTTCACTTAGCACTGGCAACCGCCACGGTGCCGGAGCAACCGCCACGGTGCCAGCGCAACCACCACCGACCGCGTTTTTCTTTTTTTCAAACTTTTATTTTTTAATTCTCTATATTCGTGTGTGCCGTGTTCGAACTTAAAATCCAGACTTCTTCTATCTTTTTAAAAATTGTTTCACTACCCTAAAAATTGTGCATCTAATTGCAAGGTTGCACTTTACGTGTAAAAATTGACGGTTGTCACGTTTTGATTTCCCATATTTTAGTTGCAGTGTTTGCGAAAATTATCACGTCGCTGGAAAATCTCAAGTTGCTTTTGTCTTCGGCGTTTCCCGTGAAGGGAAGTATCTTATTACAACTTGGATTTTGTCGTGAGATAATTTTGTTAAAATTTTCCGTTTAGGACTTTTGATTATTATTTTTTTTTTATTGAATTTAAAAATTTTTCCGTTAAGGATTTCCAATTTATGGGATATTTGGGAATGTCAAGTTTTTATATATAACATTCCTTCCCCCCTGGAGCAAGAGAATCGCTACGGAGTAGAGCGATTCTCGTACTCGAAGGATGAGGGGGTGGTGAGGGTAGGTCGAAAGTTGCGTGGTATCTCTTCGAATAGTTTGAAGCAGGTTTTTTTTTTTTGCTCAATATCCTTATAGTCCGGAAATGTTATTTCTCAATTTTTGAAGAGAATCGAGTTCCATTTCTTGCATAAATTAGATTTTGTCCGTTTTCACTTGGGTATACCATGCGGGATTGCACCATTTTTGGGTATACTTTGGAGCCTTGCTTTAAAGGACGATGAGGTATGGGCGTTCGTGAGACTGACTGGTTCAGAGCCTGACGGATACCCGCATGCGTCGTTAGCTTTGGTTAGAGGCTTAAGGTTGTTGTTAGGGACTATTTTAATAGTAGTGTAGCTTTTTGTTGGTCGAGTATGACAGTTACACGTTACTACGGATCCGGTTTTGCCTGCCGGTCGTAGACTCGTCGCTGTCTCGTTCGACAGATGGCCGTGGACTAAGATTTGCAGGGCTGGGATAAGAAGTATAGGAAGGTAGCCATTTGTTTGGACGAGTGTTATTGTTAGACTCGTCAGGACTACTGGGTGATTTTGGGTATAGAGGAGATACTGTACGTTTTTCGGAAGGTAAGAGGACGTAAGAGGATGCTCGATGCTGAGTACCTCTTCTAGTTGTTTGAAGCGGGTTTCACGCTCAAGGTTCGGATCTTCAGGGTCCGGGAATATGTATCGTAGGTGACGGATGGAATCGCTTTCCTTTTCATTCTTTCCCAACTTCACTTTTGCCCTTTTTCCCTGGGGTATACCTTGCGGGATTGCACCATTATTGGGTATACTTTGGAGTCTTGCGTTAGATGACGATGGGGTACTGGCGTTCCTGAGACCGTCTGGTTCAGAGCCTGTAAGATACTCACATACGTCATTAGCATTCGTTGGAGACTTAGGGTTGTTGTTAGAGGCTAGGTGAATAGTCGTGTAGTCTTTGATTGGGGCGAGCGTAAGGGATAGGCTCGTCAGGACTACTGGTTGGGTGTTAACGTTGATGAGACCAACATACACTGTTTTTGTTCCAGTTGGCAAGAGGGAATTGGCGAGGAATACTCCTTCGCTCGGCTCGTAAGATTCACAGAGCATTTCCTCCTCTAATCTTAGGGGAATGGGGACCACCATTTAAGACCGGCTTGGTAGGCGAATGGATTTCTCCAATGCCACGTTATATTTGCCTGAATTGGCCTCATAGTCGTTGGAGTTGTTTTCCAACCTTGAACCATCTGGAGATAGGCAGCTGGTATTCCTCTCTGAGGCTACCTGGGAGACACCACCGGGGTTTATCTCGGCTACTACGAGTTGAGATTCCCTAGTTTGGGTTTGCTCCTGCTGCTCTCTAGTGTTTGACTTGGCAGACCCATTGCGTAATGGAATTGCAATTTCTACTGGGTTGATTTCCGTGCGAGGAAATCGCAGTGTTTGGTTTGGACCTTCGACGTTACAGTTTTTGGAAAGAAAGTCGTTTCCTAACAGACCATCGTTAGGGATTTCTTGTGTATTTTGCACAATTTGGAAGGTGCATGGGAGGGGGGTGTTTAGAATGATGTTCCCCTGACAGCTCCCTAATGTTTTTCCTTGGCCGTATGGCGTTTGTAGTGTGCATTTTTTAGTGGGATCTGGTAAGTTGGGATCCTTTAGTTTTTTATGTTTTAATATACTGACCTCAGCGCCGGTGTCCACTGCTAGGTCGGCTTTGCCGTTAAGGCTTATGTCTAGAGGAAGGGTGACGAGTGGAACACTTGGTTCGGGCGCGTGATGACCCCCTTTAGTAGTAATTTTGTTTTGAATTTTTTATCAGATCGGGGTTTTTGGTCCGACTGCAGGGAGTTTCCCTTGGCTGGTTATTGGACCCATTATTTGGGGGTCGGTTGTTGGAATAACGGCTATTGCCCTGATTGGGAGTCGTTGGTCAGGGTAATGGTAGTTATCTATAGGTGAGAGGCGTTTGATCTGAGCAACGTTTGTTACCTTGGATTTAAGATAGTTTGTTGGGGTTGCGATTATTATTATTGCACGAGGGGACCTGATTTGTTAAAAGCCATTGTTATTGAAATGTGGCCTAAATGACTCTGCTGGTTGACGGCAGGCCCTCGTATCGTACGAGTTAGTTCTACAAATTATGAAGAAAGGTGTATTTTTACGGTTTAGGCTATCAATTGTAGTGGCGTCCTTTGAAGCCTTGCGTTGGAGGCAATGGGGTACTGGCGGATACTCCCTGCGTCCTTAGCATTTTTTGATATAAGAGAAATATAAGAATAGAGGGAAGTAATTGAAATTGGGGTTTTTTTTTTTGTGAAATCCATGGCATCTGTTTCATCTCGCTGTAATCGAGAAGATTGAGCCAAGTTGTGGTAGATGTTTATCAAAACATTTTTGATTTCCTAGGGACATCGTCTTACTGCTTCCATATTATTTGACTGCAAGAAACGACTTTGAAATTAAAAACAAAGTCGGCTTGTATCAAAGGAAAAATTAATATATTTACTTTGTCTAGGATTTACTTTCACAAAAATGTATAAAAATATTACCATATCTAACCGTTTTATATAAATAGTTAAACGAATACACATTGCTTCAAGGGTGCGTGTTTTAAAGGACGTTAAATGTAAATAACCTTAAAGTTAAAAATAAGAAAATGGTATGAAATTATTATAAGAAAAGGATGTAAAAAGAGCTGTATTAGGGATCATTCGGGTACTATCAAAGGATCCTTTAATTGTAAATTAGAACTAACTCTAAAGTACATATATTTCTAAATAGAATTGGAAAAAAGAGTACGGGTGACGTTAAAAATCTCGTAAAAAATCTGCATTTATTTGCAAAAAAAGAGGCGGTTGATGGTGGCGATTGGTGGTGGCTGCTGTGTTTTCATTGTGCTTACTATTTTCTTTTATATTTAAAAAAAATGGTCCAAAAACAAAATATAAATTACACCTTTTTTTTTTTAAAACGCGATTTTGTAATTTAAAAAGGTATACTGCTTTTTAATTCAATAATTACTTTTTGCTTTATGTTTAATGTCATAGCAATCTTGATTCTTACTTTTAGTTTTTTGTCAAGTAAAGACATTTACTTTTATTCTCATAACAGACAGGATGAGGTTTGTTTAAAAAAAAATGTTTGACAATGTACAACAAAAATTTAAGAAAGATGTTTGGTTAACAACAAGATAATGATTTTGTTGTAGTTGTTGTTTTTTTTTTTTTTTGATTATATACTAAGTAAAATATTTTGATTATACCTAAGTAAATTTTAACACTATTAACACAATATAAAATTCAGTATGCAAGTAGCAAATTTGAGTAAAATGTAAAGTCGATTATTTTTTTTTTAAACTACAATTTAGAAGAGAAAAACACTTTATATACTTTCTATAATAATGGCAAAAGATAGTAAGTAAATTAGAGGTAAATTGTTGGATATAGAATATGCATGTTAGATTATGCATTGTTTTTTATTATTAAATTTACACTAAATATTTTTTATATTCATTTATTTATTTATTTATTTTGAATGGATTGAAGTGTTATTTATTACTATTATTATTATAATTATTAGTAAACACTCCGGTGAAAATGTTATAAGGTCGTTTAAAATTGCTGTTTAATTTCAGTTATTTATTAATAGTGCCTATAATTGCATTTCGATTTATTAGCACAAAAGGGCAATGTTCAATTATTATTTCTCATTTTAGCACTGGAAACTTCTACTTTATTAATTTTTTTTTGCCTTTGTTTTATTCTCAATCCATTTATAAAACTACGAATAAGTAAATTATAATTAATAGATATTTCCGCATGAGTCCACGCACATTATTTCTAAAATAAATGTACTTACTAACATTACTTTCTAGCGTTAGATTTCTAGTTTTTTTTTTTTATTTATTTATCATAGAATTTAAAATAATATTGATAATTTGAAAGTTAAAGAGAAATGTATTATATATAAGAAGTAGGTACTAAAATATAATTAAAAAAAATTAAGATTTTACATACAATAATTCTGTGCAAACGTTTTAATTGCGTCCACCGCTTGTATGAATTGATTTGTTGGAGTCTTCGATGATGCATTGTCGGAACACATGAATTGAAGGGCCAAAAATATTTTCATATCCCACGTTGGAGGAGCGTGTTTGGATTGATCGTCCCCTTGTTGGCTCTCAGGCATAGAGCGTTACCTGGGCAGGGATGAAGCCCACTAAAAGTCCCTCGATGAAATTAATTGGGGGTGAATGCGTGCTCGCCTGGAGCAGAGGCACCGTGGTTGTACACCCCCGAGCGAGGATTCGTGGAGGATCTGGGATATTTTATGCGCTGTAGTGGCAGACGCTAACACTGCCCCCAAGTCAGGCTCAGCCTTGGGTTGGAGGTCAAGGAGCCTAGACCAGCAGTATTAACGTTTTTACTATTTGCGCACCCAGATCCTACCGGCTGCGCCAAAATGTTATATATTAATCTTATATAACCTTGTTATATACTTTTGTTAAAATAGGCAAACAAGATAGTAATCTTAATTATTAAAACAAACTTTCACACACTTTTTAATTTTTTTATTATTTATATTTATGGATGTAAATTTGTTCTTAAAAAAAACACACTGGAGTTTTTATATATAATATTATATAATATTGTTTTCACATTTATATTTATTTTTGTTTAATTTTAAATAATATTTTTTTAGTTTTTCACGAAATGTATAAACTCCAAATTTTTAAGAGTGCGACAGATTGGTTGACACTATTCTCTTTTTTTTGAATTATTATTTTATCCCGACACGCCGTTTGAAATTTTTATTTTAAATTGTACTTTTAAAGTTAATTTTTTCACTTAGCACTGGCAACCGCCACGGTGCCGGAGCAACCGCCACGGTGCCAGCGCAACCACCACCGACCGCGTTTTTCTTTTTTTCAAACTTTTATTTTTTAATTCTCTATATTCGTGTGTGCCGTGTTCGAACTTAAAATCCAGACTTCTTCTATCTTTTTAAAAATTGTTTCACTACCCTAAAAATTGTGCATCTAATTGCAAGGTTGCACTTTACGTGTAAAAATTGACGGTTGTCACGTTTTGATTTCCCATATTTTAGTTGCAGTGTTTGCGAAAATTATCACGTCGCTGGAAAATCTCAAGTTGCTTTTGTCTTCGGCGTTTCCCGTGAAGGGAAGTATCTTATTACAACTTGGATTTTGTCGTGAGATAATTTTGTTAAAATTTTCCGTTTAGGACTTTTGATTATTATTTTTTTTTTATTGAATTTAAAAATTTTTCCGTTAAGGATTTCCAATTTATGGGATATTTGGGAATGTCAAGTTTTTATATATAACAACCTGTCAATCTTAATTAATAAAAACGCTTCGTATTCCTCGATGGTTGAACACAAGAATGAATAACTTTGAACTTCATGGCTTCTACGATGCCTCAGAAGCAGCTTACGCAGCCGTCATCTATGGTCGATCCACGTCCTCCAGTGGAGAGTCGACCACGTTAATGACGTCAAAAACTAAGGTGGCTCCCATTAAACAACTCTCTATTCCTTGATTGGAACTAAGTGATGCTTTATTGTTGACTAAATTAATAAGCTCAGTCAGAACAGCAATTCAAGCTGACGTTGCATGTTTTGCCTGGCCAGACTCCACGGTGGTATTACATTGGCTCTCTTCGTACCCAAGTAAATGGAAATGCTGCATTGGAAACCGGGCATCGGAGATTTTTTCTACCCTTCCGAGATGTTCTTGGCATCATGTATTCCCAAAAGAGAACCAGTGGCGGTTCGTAAGGTTCAGAATAAGGGAAGCAATGCTCAAAGCGAACGATAAAAGTAAAAGTATCGAAGGCTTTATTAACTAAAAAAACTGAAAAATAACATAGTGGATTCAGATAAGCAAACATATGGAATTGTGTCCAATCTAAAAAAAAATGTTTGGAACATCTATACAAAATGGACATTTTCTACCTCTAGCAACCGCCGCAATGTAAGTTATCTGCCATTTTGTGAAAATTCCATCATTTGGGTCGTTCTTTCTAAATATAGATGCATACACCGCGGAATGTGTAGATCAGTAAAATGGAAAATATAGAGGCCGTTCGTTATGATTCTGGCTATCAGCGGTTACAATATTAAATTTTTATCTGTACACCTAACGTCAAAAAAACTTAAAAAAACTGCTAAATTAGCTTCTTTGCATTTTTTCAGTTCACTTACACAATAACTGGTTACAATTTCAGGTCAAAAAATCTTATTCAAGTACTAAAAATTGACTTCAAATTTGAAAACTAATTGCCCTTTAATTTTTGTGCATCGCATGAGGTTTTTCCTTTTTTTAATATGCAGTTTCTTTTATGATGGTAGACAAGAAAAATTATTTAAACTTAACAAAAGTGAAAAAATCGAATTCAAAGTCGTGAATTTTTGCATTTTGTCGAAATAGTTTCACTGCTAGCAGGCGTTTTGCGCCTTTTTTTTAAATTCGGTTGAAAATTAAAGCGTCCAAAGAAAAGTTGTTAAACCATAATAAGCCAAAATCTAAAAAAGATAGTAAAAATAAATCCCTATTATAATCTTCGCCTACCAGCATTACATTCTTCTTGCAAAAAAGCACTTCAGGCAACCCGTACTCAAAAATGCATTTCATAAAAATATTCTCAATCCTTTAAATCATCATTAAAGAGAATCATAAAAATTTAATGGAAGCTACAAAGTTATCAGCTTATATTCAATAAACACCGCCTGCCACCCCACTTGAATAAATAATTGACGAAGACAAACTTCACATATCCTCGATCTCTTTTTTCTTGACTCAATCTACAAACGAAAACGCAAATTTAGGAAGAGTCAAAAACAAAAATACGAAGCAAAATTTTAAGAGAAAATTGAATATTGCTCGAAGCCAGAACAGATTACCAGAAAAAGAAACCAAGAAAACAAAGAGAATATGGTGGATACGAAAATTTCTCTATCTTCGACTTCTCAATTCTCGCTGTTCGGTTCCGAAGAAGCTGCGCTTAGCTCAGCTTCTGAGGATGCTGTATTAACGCAAACCTTTGCGTGAGTGTGGGTCCAATTACATTGAATGTGTTGGAGTTTTCACGTTGATTTTCTGTGGCAAAGAAGCTGGATATATTACAGCTTCCCCATGCTGTGTAAGGCCTCGACCACGATAAGAGCGGCGCCAGGAAAATTTAACGTCTCGAATTAGCGAAGAGAGGTACTTGAGTATTGTCACTATGCCGCTCGCCGCTCATATCGTTCGAGGCCTAACACAGCAATGGGAAGCTGTAATATTTCCAGCTTTAGTGTTTCCAGAGGGGAAAATATGTTAAGATTTTTGTTGTGATTAATCTTGATATAAATTTAAATTTATTATTATGTATTTATATAAATTTATTTTTATGAAGTTGCCTATTTGGTCAAGGGAAGCAGTGCTTCCTTTACTTCCAAAGAGGAACCGCCACTGAAGAGAACCCTGCAGACTTAGCGTCACGTGGAGTCTCCCCAGCAGAACTAGTAAGCTCGACTTTGTGGTGGAATGGACCGTCTTGGCTTCAAACTAAGTGGAGAGAGTCATGAATATTGTTACGTTTTTACGGCTTAACGGATTCGTAGGATTAATTAAGGAATACACTTTTTAATTATCCACACAATAATTTATTTATTACAAAACGAAACACAATTCAATTACAAACACAATTCTTACAGTTCACTATAATCACTTTAAATTTAATAACTCGCACTACTAAACTCTATCTATCGCTTTATAGTTCACTTTTAAATCACCACTTTCCACTGTTTTCACTTTAGAACACTTTTATCGCCTTTCAAATCAAAACTGACTCTCTCAGCGCCTGCAAGCCGCTTTTTATATCCAAGCTCCACCTTTATTTAACTTCTGGAACCTTCTCGAGTCCTTTTTCTCGAGCCTAGTGGTATGTTCTTTTCTTTTCGTCCAGAAGCTTGAAGTTGTCTTCACTTATCGCTCGTTCCAATTTTAGTTTAGTACATTGATTATCTATAAGTAGATGCGTAATCATGGGACCTGCGACGATGGCGGGTGTTCATGTTTGGCGGCGCTGGCGTCTGTTTTCTTTTTGCGGTTTGGTCTTTCGGTAAAACTTGCAAGATTTGGAAGTTTTGGTTTGGAGTTTCGATAATACATAATAAAAAAGCTGAGGGTTATCGATGATGTAAATAAAGTGTACATAAGAAGGTATTTTCTTGGAACGTTAAAATGAAGTTGAACTTATTTTGGCTGGGGTGCGGTGCCGTATACAAATTTGAGATATCGAATCTCATGATTTTTTGGGTCGCTGATTATGAAAATCAGCAGGAAATTTTAGGACTGCAATAAAATATATTTGTCACCCTTAAAAATGTAAAATACACCCCTTTTTAAGGATAAGGATAATTATAATAATCAAATTAAATGTCCTCTTTTCTATATTTATTTGCGAAGGTGGTTGATTTATATATAAAACTACCTTTTAATTGAAGTAATATTTTAAAAATAAAGAAGCAGCAGCTTTTTTCTACGTTTTGGTTAATTGCTGCTGCTACCGGATTGCAGGTTGGCTGCTTGGTATTGTTAAGAAGAAATAAATAATTTTCAACCACCTCAAGATAACAGGTTGTATTTGAAAAATGATTCAAATATTTTTATGTGTTTAAATTTTATTTTTGATGAAATAATAACAAAAAAAAAATGGAAAATTTATTATAACCTCCTTTTCAATGCGGTGAATCCACCCTTGAATCAAACCAAAATCAAAAAAAAACTTGAAAAAAGTTGCACGATTTTTAAACAAATTTCCCAAAGTAACCCTTGTACTACTAGTTCATTATGTCGTTTTATGTCATGCTTCAATGTCTTGCAGTAAGATTAGTACAAGTAGTCCATTCAAAACGCGGAGGAGGGTTGTTCCAAAATAACACCGTTAAGAAAATCGAACCCTAAAACTTTTTGGGGTCGCTGATCACGAAAATCGGGGTTCCACGGCCCTAAAATATGGGCGTCACCCTTAAAAATGCAAAAAACACCCCTTTTTAGGGGTTTTTTCGCGATTATTTCAATAATAATGAAAACAAATGCAATGAAATACACTTTTTTTAATATTTATTTGCGAAGGTGGTTTATTTATACTAAATGAAGGCGAACTTTATGATAAGGGGTAGTCCTAAAGGGTTGAAACCACCCCTAAATCGGCTAAAAATAGAAAAACATGTAAACATTTTTTTTTAAGTTTAAGCCTCAAATTCGATTGTGGGCGTACTGTCAGGCAAAAATAAATAATTTTAACCCTTAAGGGGTTAAAACTACCCATACAATTATAAAAATCAACTTTATATAAAAAAAAATTGCATTTGCATTTTTTTCAATTATAATTTTAATGTAGGAGTAATTTTACCCCCTTAAGGGTTGAAAATAATAAATTTTTGGCTGATAATACCTATTGAACCAAATAATACCTATTGAAGCAAATTTTTTTGTATAAAGTTGATTTTTATAATTGTAGGGTAGTTTTAACCCCTTAAGGGTTGAAAATTATTTATTTTTTCCTGACAGTACGCCCACAATCGAATTTGAGGCATAAAATTATAAAAAAATATGTTTACAAGTTTTTATATTTTTAGCCGATTTAGGGGTGGTTTCAATCTTTAGGACTACCCCTTATCATAAAGTTCACCTTCATTCCTTAGAAGCAAGTGTGATATGTTGCATGACTTATTTTGCAATTCTTGTGTCCATATTATTGTTATCTGTGAAACCTGGCTTAATGACAGTATCAACTCGAAGCTTGTAGCTATTCCTGGCTATAACATCTTTAGGAATGATCGTGTAGGGCGTACAGGCGGTGGCGTTGCAATTCATCATAGCATAAGATCTTCAGTTATAATCTCTGCCACGTGCTGTCAAAGTGCCCAATACTTGGCTGTCGAATTAAATACTGGTGTAGAAAAGGCAGTTGTAATTGGTATTTATCGTCCACCTAGTATTTTTAGTCTTGATAATGTTAATGAGCTCAATATCGCCCTTTCAACGCTCACCAGAAAGTACCGCCATGTCATTGCCTGTGGTGATTTTAATATTGATGCTTTAAAATCAAGTACATCTCTAAGTAATTTTAATTATCTTTGCCAACTGCTTAATTTTGGAATCGTCAATAGCTTACCTACGTACTTTAATGCAACGGTTCCATCACAGTTGGATTATCTTCTGGTCGATGACATTCAGAAAATCTTGTTTCATAACCAAATTAGTCCACCCAGTAATTTTGATCATGATTTTCTTTTTTTGTCCTACAAAATACACCTTCGGCCTGTTTCTCAGTTCCAGACGATATCATTCCGTGACTTCAAACGAATCAATCTCCAGCAACTTGAGATTGCGTGTCGCGAGTTATCTTGGGATCCTGTCTACTCAAGTGATAATATAAATGAAAAACTTCAAGCGTTTTATGACTCTATTAGACCCTTATATGAAATGTTTGTTCCTCTTAGGTTAATCAGGGTTTATCCACGACGGTGTCCTTGGCTTACTCGTGAAGTGCATATCTCAATAGCTGAAAGAGACTTCCTGTATCATCGGTATAAAAAGACGCGTAATGAGGAAGTGCGAAAGTTGTACAAACGAGCACGCAATAGGACAGTATCGTTAATTCGTTCAGCTAAACGCTCCTATTGTAGTAACCTGCTCGATACAAGTTTACCTCCGAAGAAGCTATGGAGTAATCTCCGTAATCTTGGAGCATTTGGTCAAGATTACCTAAAAGCAGAGTTAGATCCTGATGTCCTGAATACATTCTTTTCTTCCACCTCCGATGCAGTCTGTAATTTACCTTCTTTCGACTTAAATTTTTCTTCTGATGGCTTTGTATTTCGCTGCATTGGCGAGAATGAACTTCTTTCTACACTATACTCAATAAAATCGGAGGCGGTTGGCTCTGATGATTTTCCACCTAAATTTTTAAAAATCATCGCACCGTTTGTATCAAATGTGCTCACGCATATATTTAACTACTGTCTTACGTGTTCCCAATTTCCAACACAATGGAAGCTAGCGTTGGTGGTACCTATTCCAAAAACAATTTCCCCTTTGCAACCCTCTGATTTCCGTCCAATTAGTCTTCTATGTTTTTTGTCGAAAGTATTTGAAAAAGTAATTTTTAAGCAACTTATTTCGCATATTGAAGAAAACTGTTTTCTTTCTGAATGGCAATCTGGCTTTAGATCTGGACATAGCTGTGAAACTGCACTACTAAAAGTCTCTTCTGATATCTATGATGCCTTGGATAACCGTAAAGTAACTTTCTTGACTTTACTCGACTTCTCGAAGGCATTTGATTCGGTTGATCATGCAAAGCTCTTACAAAAATTAGGTAGTAATTTCGGTCTTGGTTCTACTGCTATGAAACTGATTCTAAGCTACTTGTCTGGTCGTTCTCAAATAGTTAAAATCCAGAATAAATTTTCTGAGCCCATACTTCTACGCTGCGGAGTGCCACAAGGCTCTATTCTAGGTCCCTTGCTGTTTAGCATTTATATTAATGACCTTCCTCTTGTAATTAAAAACACATCTATACACTTATATGCTGATGATGTGCAAATCTACATAAGTATGCCCATCGATTCAACCGCTGAGTGTATTCGTAAACTTAACGATGATTTGAGGAGTATTTCTGATTGGACTGTTACCAATAAATTGCCCCTAAATCCTAGGAAGTCTTCATGTCTGGTGGTTAGTAAGACTCCCATTGTATTAAGCAGACTCGCACCAATTATAATAAATGATGTCATGTTGCCTTATGTCGAATCAGTCAGAAACCTAGGTGTTGTGTTTAACTCTAAATTTAGTTGTTGTAGTCACACGAGCAGAGTTCTTCAAAAAGTCTATGGATGCTTACGTCAACTATGGGTAAGTGCTAGCCTTCTCACACCTGGTTTGCGTAAAATGCTTGTGATTGCTCTAATTATGCCCCACTTGAGGTATGGTAGTCTAATTTTCCCCAAACTTGATTCGGTATGTATGAGAAAAATGGAAGTTGCATTTAACGATTGCTTCGTTTTGTCTATAGGCTAAGACGGCATGATCATATTACACCACACGCCTCCAGCTTATTGGGTCTTACTTTTGTAAACTATCGCTCGTACCTCGAATTAAAATTTATCTTTAAGCTTATGAATAAAATGTGTCCACGTTATTTGTTTGAGAAACTACGCTTCTTACAATCCAATAGGCAGGTGCAATTATTGATCCCTAGGGGTAACTCGTCATGTGGTGATCGTTCTTACTTTGTCCAAGTCGCGCGTAAATGGAATGCTTTGCCCTGTGGTATTCGGAGTGCGACATCTAGCCGAACTTTCAGCAAGCTTTTAAAAGACCACTATAGTTAATTCTTTCTTTCTTTCCTGTCACTCTTTCTCTTTCTTCTTCTTTCTTTCTTTCTTCTCCTCTCATTTTTTTTTTCTCTTTTATCAATTAATCAAATATTTGTTACTTCCTTTGCTTTTATGTACAGTCAAGATGTTTAATCTTTGTGCTAAACCAATAAATATATATTATTATATCTGTGGTTTTTTTAACTAACTGCTTATCTGCAAAATTTGTGATTTTGAGTTATTTATACTAAAGTATTCAGAATTAAAATGTACACAAAACCTTATAATTGTTGCAATTGAATTTACTATTATTAACAAAGTTTTTTTTGCTGATATCATCTTATCTCGTTTATAATTGCCTTGAAATAACGATACAAATTTCAATCTCCTGTAAAATTACAATTTTGCAGATAAGCAGTTAGTTAAAAAAACCACAGATATATTATTATTATTATTTAGTACAAATAAACCACCTTCGCAAATAAATATTAAAAAAGTGTATTTCATTGCATTAGTTTTCATTATTATTGAAATAATCGCGAAAAACCCCCATGTTTTCGGACCGCGGGACCCCGATTTTCGTGATCAGCGACCCCAAATACCTTTAGGGTTCGATTTTCTTAACGGTGTTATTTTGGAACACCCAAACGCGCGTTTTGAATGGACTAAAGGGTGGAATAAGTTAACCGTTATGAGCGTTGGGAGGGGGGAATTGACGAGGAATTCTGCGTTTGAATTCTTGGATGTTGTAGGAGCTCGGAAATACTAACTGATTATTCAAGAATCAAGTTGTTCTTTTTAGAAACGAATTACTATTTTGTAGAGTTCCCGAAAAGAGGGCTGCAGGTGGAAGGAGTGAGACGAGTTATCTAATTTGGTGCTGCGGGAATAAGATTGCCGTGCAGGCAGGAGAGCGTTTATTTCGATGGTACTGAGATAGTGGCGATAGAATGGGCGATAGAGTGGACCAAGATTTATTAATGGTCAATTCGCCTTCGACGATAACTTCGGAAGTTTACGGAATAAAACTGATAAAAGTGTTTAAATATTCTACGTTTTTTACAAATAAGGCCTTTGATTTGTTACATATAGGGTGTTAGTAATACTCTACTTACAAATTTTATAGCGCCAAACTATTAGGAGTCCTAGCATACATGACAGACCCTGTACAAGCAGTTGCGGAAAAATTGTAAAGATGAGAGGATGAATATTAACAAAACCAGTTAATACTAAGTAAAACCGGTTTATAGTACACTTCAGCCCGTCCCTGTTATGCTGTCTGTAAATTTTGGAAAGAAGGATTCAATTGTTTTACAGTTCCAGGATGATATATTTATGTGGATCTATCATTATAGCCAAGGTCCTAAATCCAAAGCAATGCCTGAATGCGAAAGGATCTTTTTGATTGAAAGCCGTGAATTATGCCTACTGGGGACACCACGATATAAAAAAACGCGGCCTGTACTCGACCTCTTAGGTGGTGTGGAAGAGAGTGCACAAGACTTATTATATTTATAAAGCACTTACAATTCCTGGTGCGTTATAAATTTTAAAATATTCTTTTGGAGTAAAGCGCGACAGGTTTTACATAAAGAAAGATTTTACTTTTCCCATATCATTAAACATCAAATCTTAATGATGAGGCAAAATACTTCATTGCCTGGGATACTATATCGAGCCCTTCCCGCCGTTTTATCGTAAGCGACATTTTTTCAAAAATTCGTTTTTTACCGCAAACGACGTTAATTTAACCTTCGAAACATACCACCAATTTTGACATTAATCGGATAATAAACTAGCCTAACTAATAAAATAATTAGCCTAACTAATTTCAGCCCATTACAAATAAAAGATACAAAAATAAGTAAGAAAAACCTTCTCCTGTAAAATTTACTTTTTGTCGGTTACGATAAAACGGCGGGAAGGGCTCGATATGATGAAAACCTCTTCCATATGTAATTTTAAACTTTTTACTGAAATTTTCTCAGGCTCAACTTTTGGTCGAAAATAGAAAAATTTTTATATTCTGCACAAAGCAGAAATTAAAATTTGCGGCACCGTATCCACCTGCAAACAAAAAAGTATGATTTCATAAAAAAAAAAAAAAAATAAAAATCTTTCACGACTAAATTTTTCCCTAAACCTGAAAAATCGTTTTTAAACAACACAACACCAAAAATTCCGAAAATTTTGTCTCAAAGAACGGCAGGCGCAATCGCAAGTATCCCAATTCATGTGATTGCTATATACATGAATTTAAAAGTTCAATGTACATAAGCAGCGAAACCGATAGACAGCTTTTATATATTTCGAAAGCTCTTGAGTCTCAGTTTTAACATGGATTTTTGAAATCAGTGTAAGTAAGGCCATCTATGTCCAAAGTCCGCAAACAAGGTTACCTATCTACTTATAGATAATCAATGTTTAGTGCATAAATCATTAGTTCAGACATCAACCAGAGTTGTTATCGACAATCGTTGATTATGCTTTTTCACAAACAGATGGCGCATAAATCATCACAATATGATTTACAGATCCACAGACGTCGCCAATCAAAGAAATGCGAAGCCGCTTTTTGGCAACATACACAACCGTGACTGTTGAATCAAACGAAACGCTTGACAAGCTATTCAGCAGGAGCAGCTCCTCTCTTATAAAAATACTTAGCATTGTCGCAAGATGTCTACTATTCTCTGTTCTATGTAACAAGTCAAACTAGCTCTTGCTCTCCAATCATTGGTTATCAACAGAAGGATTAGAAACAGCACGGAGGAATATGACATGAATTTTGAGAGCGGCTTCTGCATTGCGAGAATATGACATGAATGCTGAGTACAGCTTCTGCATTGCAACATTGAAACCCAATCCCTTCCACCCAGCGCGGGCTATTTTGCCTCGCACACATAAAATTATACGCTGCTAGGTAGCGGTGGGTAGGTGGAGCTAAACCAAAAGCTGCCAGCTGCATAGGCACAAGTGCCCAGAAACGGGTGCACAACAAAAATGCGCGTGTCACCATCGCAGCTGTCTGTTGCTGGACCTCCACTAAAAGTTGCCATGCTCTAGCCAGCTACATGGCTGCAATATTTAAATATTTTGCTTGGATTAATCGCTTTCGGCGACATGGAATACGTTTCGGCGTTTTGCCTATTTGGCTGGGCATCTGTACTCATTTTGGAGTGAGTGCATATAAAGGCGCGTCCACACCAAGGAAACATTGCAAAAGAAACAAAACAGAAGCAGAGTTTTTTTACAAAATAAATGTTTTCCAAAGTTTTTAAAACTGTTTAATAAATGTTTTGAATATGTTTGAAAAACGTTTTTGAAACATTTGAAGAACAATTGTTCAAGAAATGAGGAAACGAATTTATTTCTGATTTGTTTCAATGTTGTAAAATGTATTCGCCTGATCACGCGGCACTATTTTCTGCTTGTTACGTAGTAATGAACATTTCTGCTAAAAAAATAAAAAGAGAAGATTAACTGCTCTACTCAAAATGTTAATATGTTCTATGCAGGAGCATTCCTTGCATAATGCAGCTTGCTGTCTTCGGCGTTCGGACTGTTGCCTCTCTTATCCTAGATAGTAATATAAGAGACAAAGTTTTGCCCACAGTAGATAATAAACAGATACCCCCTTGCCACACTGTTCGCCTCTTTTGGATTTTGACTATGATACCTTCCATCCAATCCTCCGAAAAGTTACAGGTGTTCCATGCTATTCCCAGGATTGGATGTATCACATCTTCTATTAGGCTTAAGTCGGATTCCAGCAATTCTGGCTGGATGCCATCTTTTCCAGCACCTATATCATTAGCCATTGCATGATTTGCGGTTGCTATTTTTGTCTTAGATGGTGCACAGAGTGGTGGTTCTTATTTGCTGTGCATTATTAAGTTTTCATATAAAAATGAGGCACTCAGAACGCACTCTTTAGGACATGCTTTTTAGTAGAATGCTTTCTTCTTTTTACAATTGAAAAAAACTTCAATTTATAATTATGTACAATCAATAAATAAACCCAAGTTCAATGTGATTTTTCTAAAATGAATAACAATTCTCTCACTTATACCCTGAGCTTTGGCTTAATTAGCCAAATTTTGTCCCTCAGTTCAAGTCAATTTCGAACCAAGTTTAACCCTTGAACCACTACTGTGAAACCGGGCATAAGTGACCTTAAGATCGATGCTCTTAGCGGCTTTAGAAATTATAATTCGCGAATTTCTTCTAATGATTTTGAGTATTCTGTGAATCTAATAGGACCAAAACACAATAGAAACATTCATTGTTTCCCAATTCAAATGGAAAACAATGGGTAAACATTTCTGTTTCCAGAAACTTGAAAAATCACGTACACACCAAAGAAACAATGGCGGGTGTTTCTCAAATGTTTCAAAAATGTTTCTGAATTGTTTTTGAACATTTTAAAAATATTTAAAAAATGTGTCGGATACATGTTTGTTTCAAAAATGTTTATGTTTCATAAATGTTTCTTTGGTGTGGACTAAAGGCTACTTAAGGCGCAGCAATTAAATAAACTTTAACAGAATATTCATAAATAAAATATTTTGATCCTTATCGTCCTGTATCTTAATTGATTTGGAAATTTAGACTAGCCATAGAAGTTAACACTTCTAAAGTGTGGTCCTACGTACACTCGTTGTTTTTTAGTTGTAATTTGGGTAACTCTAGGGTACTTTCATTAGAGTCAACTGCTCTACCTACAGGTTCGCTTGTTGTGGTGACTGACTAGCCTTGCATCGTTCTGATTTTATTTAACCGGTGCTCCAGGCTGATGATTACACTGCTCGCTTTGTCCTCATACTGGATAATTAACTCCCATTCCTTCTGAGGGTCATCCATCTCCAATCTGGGTGCATTCATTACCTCAGTATTAATTCGGGATAGATTTTCGTTGGCGATTTTTAAACGCTTTATGAAAATGGCGAGCTCTTTCTTCCACTAAAATAAATTTATCAGCATTTTCTGCTCTAGGCTGAGCGTCTACCGTCGCTAAATACCCGACCGCCGCATTTACTAATTTGGTGAACTGACCGTGATAAACATCGCGATTCAAATCGGTCATATCGATTTTATGAAACTACGCTACTTTTTTATAATTTAAACCGCTAATGCACGTGTATGCCTTTATTTTGCTATTAACTGTTTTCTCCGTAGCTCCCGGGTTTCGGCACCAATGTCAAAAATAATTCAGAACAGGAAAAAACTGAATTCTGAATACTTATGTACATAAATTGAAGTTGACAATTTATTTATATTACAAAAAAAAATTAGTATGCGTAGAACCACACTTTAGAAGCGTTAACTTCTGTGGCTAGTCTAGATTTCGAAATCAATATTAATACAGGAGGATAAGGATCAATATATTTTATTTATGAATATTTTGTTGAAGTTTATTTAATTGTTACTTATATGCGCTTACTCCAAAATGTGTTGCAATGTTTTGGAAATTAAACTATCTGCCCTAAATTTATCACACAAAGATCGGACGATGGATGACTCGGGTAATGTAGGTTTTACTAAAAACTACATTATCCCAGTCATCCAGCGCCCAATCTGTGATAAGTTAAGGACAAACAATTTAATTTCCAAAACATTGCAGCACATTTTTGAGTGAGTGTATTTATACAGATCTCAGGTTGTTTTGCGTTCAAAACCAAACCAAAACAACCCAGAATTCACCACGTGGAGATGGTTGCACAGCGAGTTACACCCGCTTTTCTTCAATCGATCCAACGGGATCCGTTCCTGGCTTCTTGCAGCAAATGTGTCGCTCACTGAAAAGCGGTGCAGCTCCACACTTCACTGGTTGACCCGCTTTGGAGTCATACAAAACCAAAGCGACTCCAGATAGTGCACTTCTGGAGAATCTCCAACCTTACAGCGAAAGGTAGGAAAAAATTCGACTCCAAAGCGAATCAACCTCCAATATCCTAAAAATGCTGCTCGTTCTATTAAAATTGTTTTTTCGGGTACTTGGAAGAGACAAGCCCGATTATATTAGCCAGTGGCCAGTTACCGGTGGACACTGCTAGCAGGTAATGATCGCACTTCCATAAGTGCGAAAAAGTTGCCGCAGGTGCATGTTATGCTTATCCTATTCCGCTGATGGCTGACCACTATATAAATACCCATAAAGTCATCATTGCTTTACGTTTACAGTATATACATATATCGTATGTTTACTATATTTTTAAATTAAAAATCAGCATTAATGGTTATATCCTGAACAAGGTTTTGTTCATTTTCATCATTTACTAGCATGTTATCTCCATTAGTTGCTTGAGCAATTTGATGCGAAAATATGAAATAAATGTGTGTGAATTCTAGAAAAGACACTATATGCTTATCGTAACTAAAGGAACTAATAAAGATTTTATATTAGAAAATGTCCAAAAATCTTGTAAATACAACATCGGGGGGCCTCGGTAGTCTAGGGGTAAGGCGCCTGACTGCTATCCCAGAGGTCCCGGGTTCGAATCCCGGTCAGCCCCACGGTCCTTCGCCTTTTCGACTTTCCCACCCACATAACTTTCCTTCTTTCTTCCCCCCTCCTTACATTCCTGATTCCTCCTGTCATAGCCTTCGCTAGTCCTTCCCCGCTCCACCAAGAGCATGTCATCGATTGGCTGATGAGATTCAACTCGTTTCAGGAGGCATAACACTCCAGCGAGTTGTTTCTCAAATGCCCCGATGCCAGAGTCGCGAAGTGGTTGGAAGTTGGTGCAATAAAATATCGCGGCTAGGTTGTGGCAGCTCCTTGCTACTTCTATCTCCTTCTACTCTCTATCTTCCGGCTGGAGCTGCTGGTCGACATTCTATACGAAAAAAATAGATTGTCGAACAGTACAAAGGGGGTTTCCCTAAGCCTCTAGTCTATCACATAAAAAAATCCATCGTTGTTCCATACCTCGTCGTGCTCTGATCTTTATCATTTGACATTCCCAAATCTAGTTTTTAATTTTTTCAGAACATAGTATATAATATGCAGTACATTGTATATAGTACATAATACATAATATATAATACATAGTAAATAATATAACATACTACCCCAGATATGTAAGAAAAATACAGATGCCCAGTCGAATAGGCGAAACGCTGAAACGTATTCCATGTTGCCGAAAGCGATTAACCCAAGCAAACTATTTAAATATTACAGCCATGTAGCTGGCTAGAACATGGCAACTTTTAGTCGAGCTCCAGCAACAAATAGCAGTGATGGTGTGCGAGAGGATGAGAACGCCGTCTGCATTGCGAAAATATAAAATAAATGTGTGCGAAAATATGACATGAATTTTGAGAGCAGATTCTGAATTGCAGCATTGAAACGCAATCCCTTCCACTAAGCGCGGGCTATTTTGCTGTAGGTGGAGCTCAACCAAAAGTTGCCATGTTCTAGCCAGCTATATAGCCACAAGTGCCCAGAAAGGAGTGTGCAACAAAAGTGTGCGTGACGCGAATTTTTTGTTTTTACCCCTGGCGAAAAAGTACCAATTGTGCCTAAAGAAGTTAACACTTCAAAAAAATAGTAGTTTTAAATCGCGATTCCTTTTCTTGTGAACTTTTATACATTTCGTTCAGTGACTATTGAACTCGATTTATGCTGAATGATACGTGGCGATATCTGTATTTTCAACAAACAACGTAGAAACTAAATTCAATAATCTCGAAATACTTTGCAGAAAATATAAAAATTATATTAAGGATCTACACAGCTAGACCTACAACCACCCCCGAAGTAGTAAAATTACTAATGAAATCAATTTGCCAGAAAAGCAAAACTCGGAAGAATTATTACCTTCCAAGAAACATGTCAGGCTTTTCACCGCATTGCCAATGGGTTGTGTTCTTTTTAGGACCCCAGATGCATAGAAGCCGGGGCAACTCCGCAATCACTTCTCCGCATTGGTAATATGCTTTATATCCGTTACTACGGATTATAGTAATCCACAAAAGTGTCCTAATTGAAAAGGGCAACTTGTTACTCTTACGAGATCATAAAATTTGCTAACTGATAATCCTAGCATATGTAATTGATTGAATAGAACTTAATTGAAAAGGATGATAGAATTTTATCTGTAATTGCAACAATATGTAGTATGGCAAAATTGTCTTCGAGATCTTCAGATTGGAAACAGCAGAATAACATTTGTTTTTGAAGATGAACAATTACACTCTTTGTGGTATTTTCAGTCGAATAAGTCAGATTGTTTCATCAGAGAATTTATTGAATTTCCTGGTTTAATTCACGAAACAATTAATCCGGATTGAAAGCGTAACATTTAATTACATTATAACTTTAGCATAAAATCAGAATTGCTTTAGAATTTTATTTAATCTTAGCAAATCCTCTACATTAGCTCTAATAATATCGAAAGCCCTTCTTCCCGCAAAACACTTTGTTTTGTAATTGTGTTTTGGCCAAATCCCTTTCAGGCAAGTGGGTGAGCTATTATCGCAAGGCAATTATTCTCGATAAAGGGGAATAAACTTGTAGTCAGCCCTTATCCCTTGGGTTGAGGTATCATAAATCACTAGGGGCTGCATCTTAAGTATCTGACAATTATTATGAAGCGACATCGCTCACGGAAAATAATTTCGTGCGTAATTTCCTCTAAAATATTCCCTCTAAATAACTGGGCATTTATAATGAATCATTCCCAGAAGAAAATTGCGATAAAAAATGATTCGAAAAAATATTCTGATATCTCATTCGAAGGTCTCGCACACATGCTTTCCTCCTTTTAGCCTACCGCCTACCCCATAACGCACTACATTTTTATGTTATTGATATTCTCATTTCTTACCTTTTTATGTTTTGAAAAATATTTTTGTTGTGACACGTATAAGAGTAATTTTGTGTCAGAGAATTGTATCACATTTCATGACAAAAATGTCATTTTGAGTAATAAAAGACATTTTGAGATATAAAAGGCACAGAAATATGTTTCTTTTCTGAAATATTTTACCCTTTTAAGATTTACCCTACACGTACGCAACTAAAGGGTGGCTTTTGTGTAGTAAACTCTTTGATGCATTAAAAATAGAAATGCAATATATATCATTTCTTCGGTAATTTAGCGAATTACAAGGTAAAGTAGATTTGCTAAATCTTATTTACCTCTGAATGAAGCACAACAACAAGTAAGTAGAAAAGGTGGTTGATTTGGATTCATTTCATTGAAAGTTATATATAAACTATTATCGTTCAGCTTAATGAAGCGAGCTTTACTGAATGGAATTATATGCCGAAGGACGCAGGATTAAATTGTTAATGTTAATCAAATAAAAACTCTACACTTTCGTTATAAAATTTATTCTGAACCGATATATCTATATGTACATACATATGTATGCACATAATTGGAAAATTAAACAAGACCGAAAAATATTGTTTTTATAGCAAAGATTATTTAGTAGGCTAGTCTGTGGGAAAGAAAAAATGCTAAAAAATGAATTGGATGTATTTTAGGGGCAGTCGAACACTATAAGTTTGCCTAAAAATTGGTTGACCGCACATTTTTTTAATTAACTTATTGTTAATAAAATAGGAACTTCTTCTATATTTCTTTAAATATCTCCGTTCCTGCTATTACATACATATGTCTTGTGAAAGTTATTCGTTGAGAAATTCTCTAAAAAAATAAGCCCTTTTAGAAGTCGCTAGGTGAACGTGGGATCTTACAAATATGTACATAGCTTCCAAAGTTTTCAAATTACGTTATTTTCACTATTTTCAACCGACTTAAAAAAAGAGGAGGTTACTCAATTCGACGTGTAGGTATTTTGTGGTCTTGTTCACGCATAACTTTATAACCCAATAACTTTTTTGCTTTTTTTTGGTTCATTTGAAGGGGGAGCTTCCCACGGTGGTCCCGTTAAATTTTTTCTAAATAATGATAACGGAGTTCGAAGTTAAGCATAAAAAACTGTTAAAATTTGTTCAACCTATAGGCACCGAACAAATTACTTTATTGTTGTAAATCTGACAGCAGGCCGATGGGGGAGTGGGTAGAGCGTCGGATCCTCGATTCAGCGTAGTGTGGCGCTTGCAGGTTCGATCCCTGGTCGGGGCAGGCCGGTTGTATTTATTTTTCTCTTTTTCTTCTTTCTGAAATGATTTATGAACATATTGGTCAGCGGCCGATAGTACTTGACATAGCGCAAAGGGCTAGAGATATATCGATATATCTATATATCGACAAAATAATTATTTTTTAATTTCCTTCGGGGAATTTTGTTCCATATTAAACAAGTTTTCGAAGTGAATACGTCTGTAAATTTGCTTCCAGAACAAAAGCCGATGAGAACAAAATTATGGCGAAATTTGCAGCTCAAAAAACAATTGTTTATATCGAATAAAGAAATATACATACCATGACGTGGATGAAGAATCAAAGAATTTTATTGTTTACATTTAATTTCCCCGATATCAATGGCAACTTAACTTTTTATATGCCTTATATTATCTTGATCTGTATGTGTGTGTAGTGTAAACGAATCTTGCAACTTGATTTTGACCCAGTTCCATATAACCGATCAACTGCAAATTTTGCACATACGTATAGTTCGCATGACAATACAATCTGCAATCAAATTTTTCAATTGCGCTCCCCGACCCCAGACATGGGTATCAAATGAAAAGGTGTGACAAGTAGAATATACTTCGCTATGTGGCGTCTTTCAAAACCCAAAATGAGGCCAACACAAAATGGCGGCTTACCTTTTTCTTTACAACGCCCTTGGTATGGGTATCAAATGAAAGTGTATGACGAGTATAGCCCAGTAGGCTGTACGAATTTTGAATTAAAAAGCTACTTTACCGCCTTTATGAAAAGAAGTTAGGCATAGTAAAGAAGTTAGGCAATAGTATTAAAATTTGCAAGCCTTGAACCTTTCATTGGCAGCGAACAAATTGTTTTATTGTCACGGAATTAATACTATACAGGGTAAGTACTTTAACCAACGAGTGGGGAAAATTGGGAGCGATGCACAGGAGAGTTTATTTGGAGCACTCTCCCTTTACTGGAGTTTTCATAAATATTATACAACAAAAAAACCGGAAATTATCCTCATGACCATAAAATGTGACATTAGCACAACCAATAGCCCAGTTCTCTTTCGATGCGAAGGACAAGCAGCTTTTGGAAGTGGTTAGAATTCAGTTGGGAGACTGCGTTGGGGAACCAACTGTCGGGCTTGGCTAAAAAAGGCAAACAATTTTTTTTCCTTTTTAAAAAGGTTTTTGATAATGCTCCTAGGACGCATTTGAGGAGCGTAAAAACGTAGGCTCTCTGCAATGACAGGCAATATGAATGGACTAAAAAGCACGAAATAAAAAAAATATTTAAAACCGACTTCAGAAAAAAACCATTCCGGCGATGCACAAAAAAGGATGAAATAATTGTTTGTGATTCTTAACAACATCAATCCAATCAGAATGGATCTAGAAAGAAGAATCACTTTTGAAGACGGTGCCAGGTAGTAGTTGACTTTGATTGCACTAACTCTTGCTTCGGCAATTGTTTTCATTTTTTTTTTTTATGTGGTAGTGCTAAGCTCAGGAGTCACCCTTTTTACTACTAGTCCGTCATATCATTTGTCACGTCATGGTGCAATGTCTAGCAGTAATCTTAGTACAGGGGAGGGTTGGGGGGAATAGGTTAAGGATTATAAAGGTACGGGGGAGTATTGAGGATGGTAGTGATGAACCCTGCGTTTGAACTCTTGGATGTTGTAGGAGCTCGGAAATACCGACTGCGAGAGATTATTCCACAGTCGAGTTGTTCTATTAACAAACGAATTCATATCTTGTTGAGTGGGTGAAAGGGGGAGTTGCGGGTGGAGGGAATGGGACGAGTGGGCTAATCTGGTGTTGCGGGTATAAGATTGCCGTGGAGGCAGGAGAGCGTTTAACTCGGAGGAACAGTCACTATGATAGTAGCGATAAAATTTTATCAGTGCTGCTACATTCCTACGGTGGCTGTGGGGGTCAATGGTGGAGCAAGCGGTATCGTCAATAATTAACTTAAGGGCCCTTTTTTGGACTTTATCTAACCATGCTAAGGTTGTTATTGGAGCGCCGCCCCAAATGAGGGAGTTGTATTCGAGAAGAGGCCGAATGTAGGATTTATAAATAACAGCACGGGCCGATGATTGGAGGAGGAACCTGGACCTCTTAAGAAATCCCAAGCACTTGGATGCTTGTTTGGCGATTTGGAATATATGGTCATTCCATCGCAAGTCTTTGGCTAATGTCACGCCTAAGATGTGTAGGGATGGGTCGTCCTTTACTTCCACGTCATCCACTGTCAAGGATGGTGAGGTGTTGATCTTTTTCTTTGAAATAAGACAGTACTTGGTTTTGTCGGAGTTGAATTCGACACGATTCTTTTTTCCCCACTCTAGAAAAAGTTCAATGTCGTTATTAATATTGTTGAACATTAGTTCACGATCATCAAGACAGGATCTGGCATGTGTCTGTCTTGTATCGAAGCTGCACGAGTAACTTAGAGTACCGTCGTCAGCGAAGCTGAGAAGTGGATTGGAGGGAATAGAAAGTAGGTCATTTATAAAGATAAGAAATAGGGCCGGTGATAAAATTGACCCCTCGGGGACTCCTGCAGAGATGGGGTGAGATTGAGATTTGACGCCATCCAAAACTACCTTAATTGAACGGCCGGAAAGGAAACTCTCAACCCACTTATATAGAAGCGAGTCAATTCCAATAGCTTTGAGTTTAGCTAACAAGGCTGAGTGCCATACTCTATCAAAAGCCTTGGAGATATCTAGAGCAACCAGACTAGACTCACCGGATCCATGCAGACTACGGCTGAGGTGTTCGGTAAGGCAAACTAAAAGATCACCAATGGATCTTTTTGATCGGAAGCCGTATTGTTTGTCGTTTATAAGTTGGTTGGATTCTAGATATCCCATAAGCTTTTTGTTAGTTATCGTCTCCATGGTTTTGGAGAGGATAGAAGTGATTGCTATTGGGCAAGTTTCCAAGAATCTGCGTAAACTCCGGAAGAGTATGATAGGGCAAAAAGTTTGCGCAGAGGTTTAGCCAAAGGTGAGGCGCATTGTTTTCAGACGATAGGGGGTATATTATCGGGTCCAGTGGATTTGTTGACATCGAGTTCCTTGAGGCACCTGTACACCTCACGAGTCCTGAAGAAAATCCTGTCCATTAAATGAGCGCTGTGCTCGAGGACCGGGGGTAGCGTATCATTTGGGGCTAGAGAAGAATTTGAAGCACACAGAGATGCTAATAAATTAGCCTTGGATTTTCTGTCTGTTATCACCTTTCCATCGTGGATAAATGAAGGAGTTGTGGAGGTGGTGAAATTCTTCTTGATGGAACTTACCAAGGACCAGAAGTTTTTTCTACCAAAGGTTGCATTAAGGAGTTTACTTCTCAACTTGCTGTCAAATGAATTTTTGACATTCCTGATGGTGACTTTACAGGAGTTTCTTAGCTTTATATACTCTGCACGGAGCGTTTCACTCGGGAAGCTCTTTTAAGCTCGAAAGGCGGCTTCTTTATTTCTGATTGCATTCATACACTCCTGATTAAACCATCTGTTGGGCCTAGCCTTCACAGATTTAGTAGAATGAGGAATGAACCAATTCATTCCTGCCTGTATGATTCTAGTGATACTGATAGCGGCAGAGTTGACGTTTTTATTACGGAAACACTGGTTCCAGTCAGTAGATTGGAAAAAATTAGTAAGCCCCAGCCAATTGGCCTTCCCATAATGCCATACAGTTCTTCTGACTGGTTTGGGAGGGGTGGGAAATGAATGGGAAGCTAGCGCTAACTAAGCAGTGGTCCGAATTGCCGAGAGGTGAATCAACTGTGACGGTATATCCGTGGAGATATCTTCCTTGATCAGCAACATCAGGGACTCTTGTTAGATGATCCACAATTTGGTGCAAATTATTGATGTCTGCAAAGAGCTCGACGTCCTTGCCAGAAGCACTGGTGCCATTTGAGTAAGTCAAATCCCGAGATTTGCTCGGAAATAGTTTCAAATGATGAAGTGGAAGCTTCGTTACTTATGTTAGGGCTTCTGTATAGGAAGCAAAAGAATATGACGTGGTTTCGGATGATGATTTTAATTCAAAGTGAGTTAAAATCTGAAGAAATGCTTTTGAATATTTTATAATGAGCCACGTCATCCCTAACGTAGATGCCAATGCCCCTATGGGGAGAGAGATTATGCACTAAAGTGTACCCCGATATCTGATATTGACTTAAGTCATTATCGGGTGATATTTGGGTTTCACTAAGTGCTAGGATTGGGGGTTTAAGGTTTAATAAGTGGCACTCAACAAAAGAGAAGTTCGCATGAAGTCCACGAATGTTACAGAGGTCAATAACAAAGCTTGACTTGTAAAGGGTCCTCGGTTGCGCGGGTTCAATCGCCACATTCTTTTAGAGTTTGTTAGGCTTATGCCCTTAATATATCACCCACGTGTGTTAGCAACGTCTTCAATAGTGTTTCTTGTTCAATTCTTCACAACATAAGATAAATCTCCCTGGTTTATCTTTCATTTTTTCTTTTCCTTCTTCGTTCACCATATCACCTTAGGGCACGTTAATACTTTTTATTTCAGAAAAATAAAGCCGCATTAGGAAACCAGATGCAATTACATACACTCCTGGGCAATTACATATGTAGAAACAATCACATTCATTCAGCTCTAACAAGGGAACAACAAGAACTTATCAACAATTAACATCATCTTTGGATAACATGGACATTGAGTAGCATCATTTAATATCATTATCATTGATACTAATTTAACTTTAAGAAACCAAATTTTTCTTAAGAACATTCACTCAAAAATTCATACATTCACTCGAATAGATATTTACTCTGGTAGCACTTCTCACCTCAACACATGCACAATTAAAATTTTCATTCCCACTTGCATTATTCAAACAAAAATCACTTCAGTCATCCCGTTATATATTTCTATCCCCACTTGAATCGAATTCAAGTGAGTTAACAAAAATCGTTGCACCCATGAATCTTCCTCTCTTTGGATACCGGACGCTTCGAAGGTAAGTTGGCTTGAAATTTTATTTTCCTCCATTTTAAAGTTCTTGAGAATAGACCAAGAACTATTCCTAAATTTTTCCTTAGTTCTCGGAAATAGACCGAGAACTATTATTCCTAATTTTTCCTTAGTTCTCGGGAATAGACCGAGAACTATTACCAGCGAGCACTAATAACAGCTGATTTCAAGGGCAATGAAACATTTTTAAAAATTTGTTCTAGCTCATCACTCTTGTTATTAGTGCTCGCTGCTATTACTAATTTTCCTTAGTTCTCGGGAATATACCGAGAATTAATATTAACAACTTTCCTTTTCCCTGTTCATGGGAACAGACTATGAACAGTAATTTCTAATTCCTCTTTCCTTTGACCTTGATTTTAACAATCCCAAATTAAAGTTCAAGGCCAACTTTCTAGGTCAGGTGAGTACTTAATTACAACAATACCATATTTATATTTTCATAAATTTTTTTGCATTTTCTTCTCTAAATAATAATATTTGATATGGTGAACGATTTTCTTACGATTTTCTTGATTCGTTACAAATATATTATAATTTGTTTCTCTGCTTTGAACTTAAATTGATTTTAGTTATCAACGTGGATGAGGAATTTAATTAATTTGATATTTTAGTTTCGATCGTTGTTGAGGTGATCAAGTGGATTGTGTATTTTAGCTAACACCGTTGATGAGGGTGATTAATTATATATATTTTTTTGAGTGGATATAGTAAACTTTAACTCAAGCTTATAAACTAACCCTTTCTATAATTCTTATTTATTATTTTCTTTAATAACTGCAAAGCTCTTAAATGTTTAAAATTTCTTCAAATTTAATGACATTGATTAAGTGAATTATATTGATTATTTATATATTTTTATTTTGAATTGTGTACCTAAAATATAAAACTGAATTATTCAAATAAAAGTGAATTACATATAATTACAAAGTGAACTTTGCTCTTTTGTTCCTTTTTATCAGTGTGTGCTGTAACTGGAGGCCAAATGGTGTCAAATAATTTTCATTTGTTTTAAAGCAGTTTTTTCTTTGAACAAAAAACAATTCTTCTTTCTAGATCCATTCTGATTGGATTGATGTTGTTAAGAATTACAAACAATTATTTCATCTTTTCGGGAATGGTTTTTTTCTGAAGTCGGTTTTTAACATTTTTTTTTATTCGAAAACAATTGCACATAGAGGAGTGAAAATTCTTTAAAATGGTGTTTATGTAGTACCAGCATTGTCTTTTTTTATGTAAAAGAGTAGAGTCTCGGGAAAGGCCCTTTAAGACATGGTTAATGATGTCACGTATAAAAAGGTAGGTACGTGCATTAGTGATGAACAAAGATGGTCTTGGTTTTGCAGTCTTGTATTGTTCTTGCTCATTTAGCAAAAATAAGAACAAGACCAATACTTAGCTATGATCCGAAGATCAAGACCAAGACCAAGCGCAAGACTTAGCCATGTTCGCAAGACCAAGACTTAGGAATGCTCGCAAGACCAGTCTAATCTTGTTCTTACGTTTGTTCATCACTACAATGCAAACCCCAAAATATTTTTTCCGTGTGAATAGTGAAGCACACTACATACTCCATAAGCGTGTAAATTCGACTAATCTTGTTAAAATATTGCATTTGAGAGTTTTTTCGATCTGACAGCGATCGGTTCAGACGTTTTCTTGAAGTGCTCGTCCGCATCAGATATAACAGTACTGTGAAGTAGAAGTAAATCAACAAATAACCGTACTCAACTCGGAGCTGTTTAATTCTTGTTTTTCTGTGGCGTGCGACTGATTTTCGGACGCTGAAGAGAAGTGTATCAGTGGAAATGCCCGAAGGTGGGGGCACCCTTGGTCCCCAGCTCAAAAGAACTATTAGAAGAACCCAGACTTTATAAAGGAGATGAAGGATAGCCCTGATAACTGTGACTCAAAGGAAGCAGACGCGGCACAATCGGCTTTGGACTCTACAGGCAAAGAAAAAACTATTATTAGTAAAGATAAGTCGGTCAATTTGAATATTATTGATAATACTGATTCTCAAAACATTGTTAATGTTGAAATTCATAATTCCCAGGTTGTGGCGATTGCCACAGTCCAATTGATATGGACACAAATCGGGTGTGGAATCGGGAAGTGGCTGATTTTGTAGATAGAATAGATTTTGTAGATAGAATAGATTTTGTAGATAGAATAGTTAAAAGAGGTGCGACGGCTCCTGAGGATAACCCCAAAATGATCACTGAAAATAGGTTCAGTCCCCTTCAGACGGAAGAAGTTCAACTTCCCTCTACTGTCACACAATCGGAGTCAATTTCGACCCCAAACAAAATAAAATTAAATGGTGCCCTCCTATCTTTCTTTCGGGAGTTAAACGGTGTTATCATTTTGTAGGTCGCAGCAGAATAATGAAGTTAATTACCGAATTCAAAAGCTTAGTCACAATAAAGCTAAGTTCTTTGTGGATCAACCTACGATGCTTACCACCATTATAGAATTATTAAGGGAAATCAAGGTAGATGCGTTTACCTTCACGCCAAAACAGGCTAAAAGTGAAACATGGGTACTGAATGGGCTTACGGGGAACCTCATCGTTCGTGTTGAATTAGATGCTCGCAATAAATCATTAAAAATCTAGTGGGTTAAACCCATAGATTCAAAAAAAGCACACTTGAATTTTGTGGACAACTTTTTAATTAAATTAGAGCCTGGTTCCTCGGGAAAGGAGCTGTTGAAAATAAGAACTATTGCATATCACGTTATTAAATTCGAAAAACCAATGAAAAAAGAATTCATTCAGTGTTTAGGCCTTCGGGCACATAAGCGTGAATTGCGCAAATAATTGCAAATGCGTTAGGTGCGGGTCTATCTGTGGAGACTTAAGGCCCCCATACACGGTCAAATTAGTTGTACATCCAGAATTTCATCAAACCCATAAGCGCAACGAGTTTTGGTCGGCCGACCGGCCCACAATCAATAGTTTTGGTTGTACATCCACCCTTCGATGTACATCCAATTTGACCGTGTATGGGGGCCTTTATGTCCAAGGAAAGGGCAAAAGGAGAACACCAAAGCAAAATGTGCCAACTGCGGAGGGAAGCACCCGGCTAACTTCAGGGGCTGTCCCAATTTTATTGCCTACGGTAATAGAAGAAGGGAGAATATTCTGAATATTAGAAGGAAAAAAGAGGAAAGAAATGTGTTCACGACCAACCCTTCTTACCAATCTGTAAAGGCTGGCTTTTCATATGCCAATGTTGTCTCCGGTGGGCAAAATTCGAACTCTGCTTCGTTTGGAGATTTTGCTGAGGAATCAGCGAATCTGATTAATGCCCTTAGGGACGCAGTAAAGGAAATTACTGGCCTTCTGGCTGGTCTTCTACAAGCGGTTGGGAGGAAATAAGGCAGCGGCCTTTTATCTTCCCAAAAACCACCGTCATTACAAAACTAACCATTTTGAACTAACCATTTTGAACTGATGACGTTGATACGTGAATTCGCTTCGGTGGACATTTACATCCCGTGGAAAGTGAGTGAGGCCTGGGTCGACGAACTGGAGATATGGTACGGGGATATGATGGTTTCATCATCGGTGGAGACTTTAATGCTAGGTCCTCAATGGGGGGACTCCGAGACGTCTACGCAGGGTAGGGTTCTGTGTAGATGGTTTGAAACTCAAGCTGTACTCTGAGCTCGTATTTTCGGACACCCCCACGTTTCCAAGGGGATCCTCACATTTAGATTTCTAATAATGTTGAATGTAACACTTTTGCATATCCCTCCGACTACTATGGGGTGGCTCTTAGAATTAGCCTGGCGAATGAAGCTGGTGAAACGTGACCCAAAACTTGTCACCTCATTTGAAAATGTTGACTGGACTGTTTTTAACCAAGAGCTCCACAATAGCCTCTCGAGAGTCCAATCGCGATTGATAGAAGTTTAACGAATGAGGAAATTGAAATGCTGGCGGGCAAAATCCCGAGAATTATAATGGAAATCGTAAATGAGCATGTTGAACGCAAAACCCTCACCTTTAAATAAGGCTAGGCCCAAAACTAATGAAGGTTAGAAGAGGTTGGTTAAGGGCCCTTAAAAGAATTCTTTATAGTTCTGGGACCAGACAGGATGAGGAATACGTGGAACTCTCAATTAGAATAAAAGGCTTCGACAGACTGATCAGGGAAAGGATTAGGCTGGATGTGAATTAGTGGTACAGAAGGGAACTAAGGAAAATCAGGCCATCTCCACAGGCATTTAAAGACATCGACCGCCTGACAGGTAGAAAGCGCTTCAAGGCCAGTATCAGTAATTCCAACTTAACCCTTAATGGAAAAATTATAGTTAACCTGGAGTGAAAACTAAATGCTTTCAGGGATCACTACGAAAAAATCTTTCGGAAAGAGCCATACTTTTATGACCGCCAATGTGTATATGAGAATTGAAAGTAGACTTGATTTTCTAAGATGGCGGACCAAGGTCCATTTAGACGTTAAGAAATTTGTAAGCTCAGATATAATTCTTTAAATCAGCAATTTCCAACGTTTCAAGAACTATTTTAAAATTGTGAAGCTAATAAATTTTTTATTGAATTGAATTGAATTGCATTTGAGGAGCAAACCGTGTTAAAATAATGTGGATAACAAGCCATACGTGTCAAAATCACACACATGCAGCGTATAATATTTTTTACACGCTAAAAAAATGTTTTTTTTTAACTTGGTCAGAAATGTGTTAGTGCTTAAGGGTTGCTACCCAGTGGGAAATGGAGTGCTCCAAGCGCCATCTTTTAGCGCACTAAAAGGAGCTTACAGTGCTCCCGTTCGCATACCAGTTCCATCCCAGTGGGAAAAATTGGGAGCGCTGCACAGGGGAGTACCCTTGGAGCACTCTCATTAGCATACTCAATAGCACGGCTCTCGTTCGATACGGAGGGCAAGCAGCTTTGGAAGTGGATAGAAATTTAGTTGGGGGACTGCTTTGGTAAAGCCACCCTCGAGCTTGGAAAGAAAAATGTAATTGCAAAAGATAAACAAAATAAAAGCTTTTCGATACCGGATCACATACCCTGCGTCCATGAATATTTCTTTTTTAAAAAGCTTTTATAGTTATTTGAACTAGCTTCTCTTGAGCTTCTCTCAGGATTGCTTTGTCACCAGTTCTGATGCTAGCCAATTTCCCACCAGTGCTAAACGTATAACTATTTTGTAAGAAGTCAGTTTATTCCATCTTCGTTCATCATACTGGGAAGTTAATCGTGTGGACCGAAGGGGTCAAACCCACATCTCAACTAGTTTTAATTTTTCGTTTATTTAAGAATGGGTGCGAGACGAGGTGAGAATAGACTGAGATTAGAATCGCGAATCCAGAACCGAAAATGACTAAACCAAAGAATTTGGAGGGTCGATCAAATTATGATGAGTGGAGAGTAGAAGCGAAGGCCTATTTAGCAGTTAAACTGGAAATGTTTTGATTCGGTACCAAACGTGGAAAAGAATTTTTGCACTAAATCTACTGCTTTCACCATCGCTATATATTGTACATATACGGAAGATGTGAAAAATGCAAAAGACGCATGGGAAGCCATAAAAAATGCATTTGAAGACAGTGGTGTGGTCGTGGAGTTGATTTATTGAAACAACTGGTGAGTTTGAAGTGTGACTCAATGGAAGATTGGGAAGGAAAGCCGAATCTGATTGATTATTTTTCTCGTCGTTTGTTGAAACTAGTTGGGATGTGGGTTCGACCCTTTCGGTCCACACGATGAACTTCCCAGTATGATGGATGTTGAATATTATGATTGGATATTTTAATAATAAATGAACAATAGGCAATATAGAATATATGTATAATACCGAGAATTTGTCACAATTGTTTATCAATATTTTCGCTAAAATGTCAAACTAAATGTGCGCACTTACAAGATTAGGTATTAATGTGTTTCGGCACCTCAGTGAAGTCGATATAGTTTTTAGTTCACGCGGTATCGTGCAGGTACAAAAATCACTTAAGTCATTTTAACCAAAAAACCACTGGACCGAATATTATAAAAAATCTTTTCAGATTATATTGCCGCTAATACGCTTCGAACGGCACCTCAAGTAAGTCAATATCTTTCGTGGTTCGGGCGATATCGTGCAGGTACAAAAATCACTTACTTCGCTTAAACAAAAAAACGGCTGGACCGAATCTCATGAAAATCTTTTCAGATCATATTTCGGTTAATACGCTTGGAACGACACCTCAACGAAGTCGATATCAGTTTTGGTTCGCGCGATATCAGCGACCGCAACGATTGCAGTAAATAAGAATTTGTGGCATCGGCGATTAGGACACTCGTGCGACGAGAATTTACGAAGAGTAAGAGTTACAGCAGACGGTCAGCGGTGACTGGCGTTGAATTTGAAGATACAGCAAATGTGAGACTGCATCTAAGGCAAAAAGACAAAAGTATCATTCAGCAAGAGTGAGCATCGTCGGTGGGTTTACTGAACATAATACACAGCGATGTTGGATTCGTATCGTTCAATTCGTTTGTTAGTGCATAGTGTTTCACCACATTCACCGATGACTACAGTCGTAAAGTGTTTATATTCCCAATGAAACATAAAAACGAGGTATTTGATAATTTTGTTAAATTTAAAAATTTCGTTGATAAATCAAACAGACCGAACTATAAAGACTCTGAGAACGGACAATGGAACTGAGTATTGCAACAGTAAATTTGATTCCCTGGCAGAAAAATATGGTATTCTACATTAGAGGACCACACATCTGAACAAAATGGAGTAGCAGAAAGGATGAACCGGACCATTACGGAAAAAGTTCGTTGCATGCGTTGAAAGTGAGTCGAAATTTTTGGGCAGAGGCAGCAATGACAGTAGTGTATTTGATAAATCGAAGAACATCACACCTGAAGAACTTTGGTCAAATACCAAACCGAATCTGTCATCTGTGTTTGGTTGCAAGCCCGTGGCCTACATACCGAAAGTGCAACGAAAGAAATTGGCTGACAAATCCAACAACTGCATATTCATGGGATACAAACAAAAGGGTTTCGACTATACAATCCAAAGACCAGAAAGGTGATGTTAGCAGAGATGTGTTCATTGAGCCAGAAATAAAGGAAGAAGTAATTGCACTCAAAAACAGTAATAACCGTTCTGTTTCCTCTTCAGGAGAGCCACACAAAAGTGTAAATAAAGATTATTACTTGACTAGTCATGACACGAGTGATAGTGATTCGGACGATGGAAATTGAATCCAATGAGGCTTCTTCATCGCAACCACAATTCAGTGAGGCTATTTCGATTGAAAAGAAGCAAGATTGTGCAAGCACTACTACAACTCCTGATTTTTGCGCTCTGACCGTCGAATCAAATGCCACAAACAGCAATACAAACAAATGGTGAAATGATTATTGCCAGGAAACATTCATATTGGAATCGAAGCCGCAAACAATGTAGAAACGACACACAACGAATCCAGTGAAGCATTGGATAGTTTCAATAGTGAGAATTCGATGTATTCGTCGTTCGAGGAAACCGAAACCGACTTCGATGCTGCTGCAAGGGAAATATCCACCATTGCCCTTCCATTCGATCGGACGAAAAGCAATCGACAACAAATGGGTATTCAAAGTCAAGAGGAGTGCTAACGGGGATCACGAACGCTACAAGGCCAGACTCGTCCTAAAGGGATATTTCCAAGTGAAAGGCTCGATACTCAACAATTCGATATTTATTGGCTAAGGCGGTCAAATACATGCAAATTCATCAAATGGATGCAGTGACTGCATTCCTTCAAGGTGAGTTGACAGAGGAGATTTACATGCGTCAACTGGAGGGCATCGACCATGGTTCGGGCAAGGTCCGTGTGGCTCCTGGGCCAACATGTAATTAAAGTTATTAATTAAAAAACACACGATTTATACAATTCATTCGTTTATTAACGTGGGAATTGGCGAAGCACACTCGAGAACGGGTTATAGCGTAATGATCATGGCGTACTGGTGATCGTGAGACGCTTTATCCGGAAGTCGCCACAGTCTATAGGTTGAAGCGAGCATTGTAGGGACTGAAACAATCTAGCCTTATATGGAATAATAAGCTGAATAATGGATTGGTGCAGAAAAAGAAATTCGCGAGATCAGCTGTCGATCAATGCATCTACTACAAGCATTCTCAGCAGAGTACAATCCTAGCAGTTTGGGTGGATGACATTATGATCTTTACGAGAAATTCAACAATGAGCACAAAACTTAAGAACGACCTGAGCGCTAGCTTCAAAATGTAGGACTTAGGTGAAGCCACGTCATTACTTGGGATGAGCACCACTCATCACAGTGATGGCTCCATTTCGATCGAGCAACGACATTACATTTCGACAGTCATTCAAAGATTCAAAATGGAGAACAGTAATCCAGTTAGCACACCTATGGACGTAAATCAACCATTGTCGAATGAAATGTGTCCGAAAACAGACGATCAACAACAGGCAATGGCGAATGTACCATATCAAGAGGCAACTGACTGCATCATGTATATTGCACAAATTAGCAGACCGGATATATGTTTTGCTGTCAGTGCACTGAGTGACTGTAATATGAATTACGGCTTTGTACATTGGGCAGCAGTGAAAAGGGTAATTCGTTATTTAAAAGGGACGATTGATAAGAAACTGACATTCCGTGCAGATGAAGGTGAAAACATGATTGGCTATTTTGACGCAGATTGGGCAGGCGATAAGGATGGATGCCGCTCCACCATCGGCTATGTATTCACAGCACAGGGTGCTGCAATATCGTGGGCCACACGTCTTCCATTAACAATTGCATTGTTATCGACAGAAGCCGAATTCATGTCAATGGTAGCCGCCATACAGGAGGCACTTTGATTGAAACGGTTCGAATGTGAATTGTTTCTCATAGCACCAAAAGAGAAAGTTTTGTTTTGCGATAACCAAAGAGCACTGCATCTAGCGAAAAATAAAAATTATCAATCGCGTACGAAGCACATTGATGAACGCAAATACTTCATACAACATCATCTGTACAATGATATTGGTGGCAGCGGAGATAATGAAATTAAAATAATAATGAAATACAAATCAACAGACGAAATGTTTGCCGACATATTAACCAAATCTGTACATCATTTAAAATTAAACAAATTTGTGCCATTTTTTGGATTAAGCGGCGTAGATCCAACTAACGGGGGGCAAACGGCTAACAAAGACCTCGGAAAGTGGTGGTACCCGATTTGCCACCTCTGCCAACACCCGAGAAAAGTCACTGCAGATGAAGACTTAGCAGACCTGTTAGCAAGTCCTAATCCCACCTTCCCGCAGTGCCCCCTGGGGTCCTTCTTCGGAAGGAGCTAACGGGAGACGGGCGAGTGGCGAGCTCTCTGCGCCACAAAACAGAGCTTTAAGTCGGTTGGGCTGAGGGTTAGCTACCCGCTCCCATATAAAATACCATTGCTACGAATCGGCAAACAATGCCTCGGAACCGGATGGACAACACGACGACGACCTTTGCTTTTCGAACAAGGACACGAATCGGACCATGGAATGTGAGAACACTGCTGGCTGAGGGACGGCTGGATGAAGTCTGTAATACTCACCAAAGAAGTCAGGTCGAGCTTCATTAGCTGGTCACCAGTTTCTGAGAGGGTTATTACCGTGCGCCTGCGTACCAGACTAAGAAGTACTACGGTAGTCCAATGCTATGCTCCAACTAAAGACGCTGAAGATGACATCAAAGACGAGTTCTATTTGCGGCTGAATGAGGGTTTTCGCTCTATTCCAAGGGGAGACATCATTGTATTAATGGGTGACTTAAACGCACAGATCTGCCGGGCAACACCGGCCTTGAACAAACAATTGGGAATAAAGGTCTAAGCCAAGTTACCAATAACAATGGTGAGCTTTTCGTTGACTTCTGTAGCTCCCACCAACTCATGGTAGGTGGAACTTACTTTTGTCTCAAGAAAATACACAAAGAGACCTGGGTATCGCCCGATGGTAGAACGAGAAATCAGATAGATCACGTGGCCGTCAGCCGCAAATGGAAAACTATCCTTGAGGATGTCAGGAGTTTCAGGGGAGCAGGCACTGGAAGCGACCACCATTTGGTAGTAGCAACTATTCGCCTTAAAATCGCCGCAATCAGAAACGTAAAACGCGATGCTATAAACCGTAGACGGTTCAACGTAGATATTATGCGGGAGAGCGTTAAAAAGCGGGAATTTGCTGGAAACCTACAACGAAATATTAAACCAGCAAATCGTTTCTGACGACGCAAATATTGAAGTACTGTGGAGTAGGACAAAGGGCGCAATATTGACGGCACCGGAAACGAGCATCGGTTATGTCCAAATGAAACCAGCAACACTGGATCTCGGACACAACCTGGCAAAAAATATAACGCAGGAGAGCCCTAAAAAATAACGTAAACTCTACAAGCGACCCCGAAAGACGTTACCAACTCGAACGGGAATACTCTCAATTACACCGGGAGGTAAAGAGGAGTGTCCGGCGTGATAAAAGGCAGCAGATAATAAAGCTAGCAGAAAAAGCGGAAAACGCGGCAAACACAGGCAAACACAGGGGGCCTCGGTAGCCTAGGGAGTAAGGCGCCTGGCTACTATCCCAGAGGTCCCGGGTTCGATTCCCGGCGGTGCCACGGTCCTAGCCTTTCCCAATTTCCCACCCACATAACTTTCCTTCTTTCTTCTTCCCTCTTTACATTCCTGATCCCTCCTGTCATAGCCTTCCTTAGCCCTTCCCCGCCCCACCAAAAAGCGCATGTCATCGGTTGGTTGATGAGATTCAACTCGTTTCAGGAGGCATAACACTCCAGCGAGTTGTTTCTCGATGCCCCGGTGACAAAGTCGCCAGTAATGGTTGGGAGTAGGTGGACTAAAAAAATATCGCGGGTAGGTTGTGACAGTTCCTTTCTTCCCCGACTAGAGCTGCTGTTCGACATTGCACTCTATATGAAGAAAATAGACTGTCGACACAGTATAAAGGGCGTTTCCTGTGACTCTAGTCTTTCACATAAAAAAAAAAAAAAAAAAAAAAAAAACAGTAAGGTGCTGAACCAAATTACTAAACAGCTCACGGGAAAGCACTTTACTAAAAGGCATGCCGTTAAGAGTGCGGATGGAAGGCTGCTGTGCAGCGACGAGAAGCAACTCCAAAGATGGAGAGATTACTTGTTCGTCGCCCTGAATGGTTCATTTACACAGGAACCTCAGGAAACCACCAACAATGCACAGCCAATAAGAATCACCACCCGGGCCCCATCTAAGACGGAAATAGTAACCGCAATTCATGCGATGGCCAATGGTAAAGCAGCTGGACAAGATGACATCCCGCCAGAATTGTTGAAAGCCGATTCAAGTCTCATAGCAGATGCGCTTCAGTCAATCCTGGAAATAGCATGGAACACCTGTACCTTTTCGGAGGATTGGACGGAAGGTATCATAGTCAAAATACCAAAAAAAGGGGGACCTAACAATATGCGACAACTGGAAAGGCATCTGTTTACTATCTACAGTGGGCAAAATGTTGTCCCATATATTACAATCTAGGATAAGTGAGGCAGTAGACCGAACGCTTAGGTGGCAGCAGGCCGGATTCAGGAAGGGCCGCTCATGTATTGATCATATCAACACCTTACGAATAATAGTGGAGCAGTCTACTGAATTCCGTTCCCCCCTTTACCTTTCTTTCGAGAGAAAGCCTTCGACTCGGTCAACAGGAGCGTTATATGGCAGGCACTACGGCGGCGTGGACTGCCTGTGTTCGTAGAACAAGGGTGAACACGCAAAAAATGGAACAACGACCGCCCGTCGCAATCGATAACACTTATCAACACGCGGCGATCGTTCAGCTGGTATGTCAACGTCTAAAAACGCGTCAACGTGGTTCAACGGCGCCTCTGGCCCAAATCTGCTGACGATGCAACAGGGGTCATCGCCACCACCTGCAGGGGACACTACCTGGGCTCTTCAATGCGACCAGACCAGGAGTTGGAAAACCGTCACCGACAAGAATACACCACCGCCGCGAATTAATTAATGTAACTGTGAGAACAAAAATAAAATAAAATATTGTAAGTGTTCAAGTTTCTAGTGTTTTCATATTGAAGAATTTTTAGCTATCAAATCATGGTCCTTCGAGCCGGATTCACGGAATAACGAGGTGAATCAGTGATATTAAGTACTTTAAAAAGGGTGAACAAAAAAACCGATCGAAAAACAAGAACCCAGAACAGTGTAAAGTGTATTAAGGCAAAGATTAGTGATTGTTATTTTTTGTGCTTAGTGAAGGTGTACAGAAGCAATTCCAGAAATCACCACGCCACTCCCTTCGTTGCCCAACCAATACAGACTCTGAAGGTAAGAACACAATTTTATTTTTACTTCCCTGAAAATGAGTGAAGACCCGAAAGAAACCGAGATGGAAGAGCTCATCATCGATCAGGAGGAGCTCTTAATAAAAATGAAAAAATTCATGGAGAATTACCGTAAGAATGGCTCTGTTAGAAAGACTTTGCCAAACTTACAAAGAAGACTGGACACCATGCAGATCTATTGGGAGGAATTCAGGGCCAACGACAAAAATCTATCTCGACAAAAAACACAAAAATCGTTAAAGTTAGACTATTTCGCGAAAGATAGATACACCGACGCAGAGGAGTTTTATATAACGTCGGTTTCCGAGATCGAGTCATACAGACTGACAAAATTTCCACTTCCCCAGACCGTTGTAGAACAGACTACAACCCCTAACTCAGAGGAAAATAACAGACCCTCTAATAGTTTGCCAAACCCCGAGATCCGACTGCCTAAAATAGAATTGCCGAAGTTTTCTGGAGACTATTCTGCCTGGCCCTCATATCATGACATCTTCAGAACTCTTGTGCACAACAGTCGGCTAAATAATGTAGAAAAACTGCATTACCTTCAGACGAGCCTTTGCGGAGATGCACTCAAGCTCGTAGGGCACTTCCAGAAAACCGAGGCAAATTATGAAACAGCATGGTCTGTGTTAGTGAGTAGATACGACAACAAACGCGTTCTTGTTAACACATACCTTAAGAAGTTATTCTCCATCTCTAATATTACGATAGATTCAGCCGAAAATAACCGCAGATTAATAGACGAGATTGAAGAGTGCACTCAATCATTATCAAACCTTAAAATAGATACGGCCAACTGGGATCCCATTTTAATCTACTTAATTGTGAAGAAACTCCATCCCGATACTCATACACTGTGGGAGCAATCATTGAAGAGTCAAATAGAGATACCAACCTTTACAGAATTAAAGAACTTCCTAGAATCAAGATTCAGAACGCTGGAAGCAATCGGCGCAAAACAACCTACACGTTCCACCCAACAACGAGATTTGTCGTCCACTTCCAAGCCACGGCAATCATATGTCACTACTACAGAAAATGCCTGCATCATTTGTAATGAGCGCATGTCCCAAGAAAATGCTCAAAACTCATCAACGCTAACCCCACCACCAGATTAGATTTAGTAAAACGAAAGGGTCTTTGTGGGAACTGTTTAGGCTACCGTCATAAGGCCAATGGCTGCCCAAGCACATAAGGGTGCTTGAAGTGTGGACGTCATCATCACACACTCTTACACAATTCTACTTTCACTAAATCAGAGCCCATCGAAAATGCCAAACTAAGGCAAACAAATCCAAAGGATACAACATTCAACTCCAATAAACAAGAGGAAAGGGCGTCGTCTTATTCTTGTCATGGTACACGAAAGCAAGTTCTTCTTGCAACAGCTTTAGTAAGTGCGGAGACTTCGACAGGATCGCACACACTAAGGGTGCTAATAGACCAAGGATCCCAAGCGAACTTTATCACAGACTCTGTGGTCCAACGCCTACGATTGAAAAGAGAACGCAGTGACTTTACAATAATAGGAATCGGGTGTGTAGAAGCAGGCAAGGCTCTTGATGCGGTGTCGCTCACAATACAGTCTCGTACCCGAAAGGTAACCATTCCAATAGATGAAGCATTCGTTCTTAAATCGGACGGATGTTCTTCCTTCCACCAAGCCTAAAATTCCTCAATGTGCCCACTTGGAAGACCTATCGTTGGCCGACCCACAGTACCATCAACCTTCAAGGGTTGATATGGTGCTAGCAGCAGACATATATGGTGATATAATTCTAGAAGGCATTCGTCGCGGTGCACATACAGAAGCAGTGGCACAGAACACACAACTTGGCTGGATCGTATTCGGCAGAGCATCACCAGCCATTGCACGTCCTTGCTATCAAAGAATCGCTACTCTCTGCGCAACCATTGACGTCGATAAAGAACTGCGGAAATTCTGGGAAATCGAGGAGGTTCAAACTAGTAGCAGTTCTCAAACTCAGGAACAGATAGATTGCGAAACGCATTTCGCACAATCAACAGAGCGAGAAGAAGATGGAAGGTACGTAGTAGCCATCCCTTTCAAAGAACCAGAACCATCTTCACTATTAGGAAATTCTAGAAACCTTGCATTAGCCCGATTCCGACAACTAGAAAGAAGGTTCGACCGCAATCAGGAATTAAAGGAAGAGTATGTCAAGTGCATCGAGGAATACATAAAACTGGGACATTTAGAATTAGTGCCCGCAGCGGAAAAGGAAATCGATAACGCATTTTATCTTCCACACCATGCCGTTATAAAGGAAGACAGCACTACGACGAAATTGCGAGTAGTGTTTGATGCATCGTTAAAAACCAACACCGGAACTTCCTTAAACGACCTTAAGATGATTGGCCAAATCATTCAAGATGATATGACTCAGATTTTACTCAGATGGCGCAGGCATAAAATTGGATTTTCGGCAGACCAAGAGACAGAGAGTACCACAGAATTCTATGGAGGAATTCTTCCGACGATCCAATCTTAGACTACAGATTGACCACAGTGACATTCGGAACTGCTAGCGCCCCCTATCTTGCAACGCGGACTTCACAGCAAATAGCAAGAGATGAAGGTGACAGATCTCCAATTGCTCGAGAAATAATCCTAAAGGACTTTTATGTGGATAACGTACTTTCAGGAGCGGATACACCAAAAGAAGCAATAACTATTCAAGAAGCACTCATTGAAATTTTGCAATTAGGTGGAATGCCATTGAAAAAATGGGTTTCCAACGACGCAGCGCTCATCGATCATTTACCCCAAGACTACAAAGAAGTGCCAATAGAAGTCAAAATCAATGTGGAGAAAGCAGTTAAAACATTAGGAATCTATTGGCACCCCATATCATCGGATACCTTTTCATACAAGGTTAACCTATCAACAGACCAGCCAACGTCCACAAAGAGAGCTGTCCTATCACAAGTAGCTAAATTGTACGATCCCCTAGGTTGGGTAGCACCCATAGTAGTTACAGGCAAAATTCTCATGCAAACCCTCTGGGTACATGGATTGGAATGGGACAACACACTACCAAAAAATCTCGAGGAACAATGGAAAGCTTTTAAGCAATCACTTAATCACTTAGAACAAATCAAAATACCAAGATGGCTGGGGGTGACGAAATCATTTCACGGTCAGAAGATCGAGATTCATGGATTTTGCGACGCCTCGCTCAAAGCTTATGCTGCAGTTGTGTACCTAAAGTCTACAAATGAGAATTACACAAAAATTAGCCTGCTCACCGCAAAAACCAGAGTTGCACCAATTAAACTTGTATCTTTGCCACGGTTAGAAATTTGCGGCGCAGTGCTCCTGGCTCGTCTTATCAATCAAGTGAAGGCATCTCTACAATTTGGAGATATCACTGTTTGCACTTGGACAGACTCAGAAATTGTACTAGCTTGGTTAAGAGGACAGCCCAACGCATGAAAAGCATTTGTCGCTCACAGAGCAACTGAAATTCACGCCATTTTAGGAAGCTGTACCTGGAGGCATGTGAAATCAAAAGATAATCCCGCAGATTGCGCCAGCCGCGGAATTTCGGCAGAAGAACTACTAAATCATCCTCTATGGTGGACGGGTCCAGAATTGCTGACACTTCCGGCCGACCAATGGCCACAAGAAAGGATATTAAAGGAGACCACACAAGAAATGCGAAATATCACTATGCACGTAGCAGTAGATCCCACAGACTCTATTTTCACGCGATTCTCTTCATTCACCCATCTGATAAGAACTTTCGCATACATACTCAGATTCATTGCTAATCTCAAAAACTGAATGTCTCCAGATAAAGCACCAGATGAAAAAACGTTATGGCTTTCTTCAAATGAAATTAGGGTAGCGCTTAATAAAGTATTACTCATCGCACAAGCAGACACATTTTCCCGAGAACTCACCTGCCTAAGGAAAAATAAAGAATGCATTAGAGAAAGCAGATTATTAGACTTGAACCCATTCATTGGCAGCGACGGGCTTATGAGAGTGAGAGGAAGGATTTCCAAATCGTCTCTTCCATTCGAATCAAAACACCCAGTGATATTGGACAACACACATCACTTATCGCGATTGATCGCCGACTATTACCACAAAGCCACCCAACATGGAGGAGTACAATTAACGTGTGCAGCGATACAAAGAAAATATTGGATTCTGCGTATGAGAAGTGTAGTTAGAGCAACAATTTTTAAGTGCGTCATTTGCCATCGCCAAAAGGGACAATCATGCCAACAGCTGATGGGAGAACTACCAAGCCCCCGAGTAAACATTTCAGAACCGTTTGCTCACACGGGAGTAGATTATTGTGGGCCATATGAAATACGTATCAAACAGGGACGAAAAATTTATTTATTTATTTATTTATTTATTATTCGCCAAACAAGGCACACTTAAACTAGGTATACATATATGTACTTAGATTAAACATATGTATCTTTTATAATATAATATAATATTACTATAACTACCGATAGCTACTAAAAACCTACTATTGTCAGAAGGGGTTATGTTAGTAGGGATTTGAGTATTTTTTTATAGGATGCCTTGTTGAGGGAAGAGGAGAAAGAGGAGCTATGGCTATTAAAAACCATACAGCATCTGTTGACGGGCTCGTTCCTTGCGTAATCGGTGCGGTGTGGATATTCCCTAAGTAGTTTAGTGCGTCGTGTGTGTCGAACTACATCATTGAATTTGATTCTGTCCGACAGAAACTGCACTTTAAGCTTTCCACTTAGGACGTCAAAGGCAACGCAAGATATGAGCAGTTTCCTCCTGCTAGACAACGGCATGAGATCAAGCACTTTGAGCCTGTCCAAATAGTGCGGCAGGGTTTGGTAGTCATGGGGGTTGTGTAGATGTCTCAGGGCAAAAAGAAGAAATCTCTTTTGAATGGATTCGATCCTCCTACTGCTCACTTGGAATATAGGATCCCAGATAGGACACGCATATTCCAGGATAGGGCGGACCAAAGAACAGAAGAGTGTTTTTGTGACCCATACATTACCAAATTCTTTGGCTCTCCTCTTAATGAAACCAAGAAGTTTGTTGGCTCTGGCAGTTATATTATCGTAGTGCAGGTTGAAATTGAGTTTTTTGTCTAGGACGACGCCTAGATCTACGATATGATCAACCTGATTCAACATTATGCCATTGAGATAATAGTTATGGGTCTGTGTGTTTTTTAAGCGGGAGAAGGTAATTGCATGACATTTGCTGGTGTTAAGTTGCAGTTTGTTCATGGTGCACCAGTCGTGTAGGGCATTGAGCTTTGTCTGCAAGAAGGTAGCATCAGTTTGGGTCTTAATGACACTATAAATTTTGAGATCATCCGCGTAAAAGAGATGTGGAATATTTGCTAATTTATCGGAAAGATCGGAGATGAAAATATTGAAGAGAAGGGGACCGAGATGACTGCCCTGAGGAACGCCAGAGGTTACTTCGATTTCATTAGATAGAAATCCTTGGAATCTGATAACTTGTGTTCTTCCATTCAGATATGATTTTAACCATTCCAGGGCAGAACCTGATATACCAAACTTTAATAGTTTTGCGATTAGGATGGCGTGGTCCACTCGATCGAAGGCCTTGCTGAAATCAGTGTACACAGCATCCAATTGATGGCCGCTCTCCATACCGCATAGCAATTCGGAAATAAGGACCATAAGGTTAGAAGTTGTTGAACGTCCTTTCCGAAACCCATGTTGTTGTTCGTTTAGGTATGGATCGATGAGAGGCACAATCCTGTCATGAACAAGTTTTTCAAAAAGCTTAGGAATTGATGATAAAATGGCAATGCCCCTATAGTTGTCTACCGAGTGCTTGTCACCGGATTTATAGATTGGCGTTAGGTAGGATTTCTTCCACAGCTTGGGAAACTTACCTAACGATAAAGATTTGTTAAAGATGAGATAAAGAGGAAACGCGATATGTTGCGAGCAGCGCTGCAGGAAAATAGGAGGGAGATTGTCGGGACCATTACCTTTTTTGATATCAAGATTGTTCAGACCCGCTATGATCTCATCAACAGAAAGGGATATACCATTTAAAAGGGAAGTGTGAGTGTGCGAGTCAGTTACATCGTGTGCTGCGCTGGACAAGGGGCTATAAATTTCAGCAAACCTATCAGCAAACATGCTACAAATTACTTGGGGGCACGAGGTGTGGGCTTTACCATCCGTCATTGTTGTTGGGTAGCCTGAAGTCTTCCGTTTAATGTTAACGTAATCAAAGAATTTTTTAGGATCACTTATGATACTATCACCAACAGAATTAATATATGCAGAGTAGGCCTCGCGAGACCTAACAGCAAATTCTGAGGCTAGTCTAATGTACTCGGAATTCAATCTCTCGTTTACATATGTGTTATTTTTGATCATGTTGTATAATTTATTTCTTTGATTACGTAGGAATCTAGTATCTCTATCCAGCCATGGCTCCGACACAATCACATTAACCAAAGGATATGTTTCGCTTTTTGTTTGTTTAGCCACAAAAGCTATTCATCTAGAACTCGTGAGCGACCTAAGCACTTCGGCATTCCTTGCAGCCTTCAGAAGATTTTGCAGCAGAAGGGGAACGCCTTCGGACATTTATAGCGACAATGGCACAAATTTTGTGGGGGCAAAAACAGTAATCGAACGAGATTGGAAGAGGTGTATGTCCCAGGTACAAGCCGAAATCGCAGAAGTTTTAGCAACCGACCTAATTACATGGCATTTTATACCACCATCTGCACCACACTTTGGTGGGTTGTGGGAAGCAGGGGTGAAGAGCTTCAAATACCATTTCAAGAGAATAAGTGGATGTAGAACTTGGACATTTGAAGAGATGTGCACAATTTTGTGCCAAATCGAAGCTACGCTGAACTCGAGGCCGCTGTGCCCATTGAGATCAGATACCACCGACTTAGACTATTTAACACCAGCAAAAATCCTGAGTGGAAGATCAATTTTTACTCCCCCGGAGCCTTCACTTTTAGACATGAACGAGAATCGACTAGATCGATGGCAACGAGTGCAACGATTTCATCAACAATTTTGGATAAAATGGCAAACAGAATATTTGCACCGTCTGCAACAGAGGCCGAAATGGCGAACACCGGCAGAACACTTGAAGGTAGATGATGTAGTAATATTAAAGGAAGACAAGCTACCACCCAGCAAATGGCTTTTAGGACGAATAGTGGAGCTGCACCCAGGGAAAGACCTTACGAGAGTGGTTACCGTGAAAAGCAAGGATAAATTGTTCAAGAGACCCATTACTAAACTCTGCAGGTTACCATATGAAAACCACGACTCTATCAATCACAACCCCTGTCACAGAAATAAGGACGTAAACACGGGCTTTACTGAAAGTACATCAGAGACATCAGATAGAAAGGAGGAGGGCCAAAACGCTACTCGACGCACATTAAGATCCTCTTCTCTACTCACCACGTTATTAACTTGTGTTATGGTATTCTCATTAACCATAAAGAACTCCGTCGCTTATTCCGTATCAAACCCAGATCCCGGCTTATATGTTGAACATCTAGGTGAGGCACAACTGCGACGTGGAACGTTGCGGCTGGACCTTTGCCACAAGGCCCATTTTCAAACCGACATAGAACGAGTTAACGGAGTCATGACCAGCATGGACCAGATGTGCGAGAGAGCTAAACAATTTACTGCTGATGCTCACTGCGGTATGTTGTTGGAGTACATCAGCGAAAAGAAAGATAAGCTTCTAAACACAATTGATGTGCTTACCAGAAAAGAACTTACACGAAGAAAAAGAGGCTTATTCGGGCAGTTGTTGCAATCCGTATTTGGGGTTAATGACGAGGCATATAGAGACATTAAGAATTTAGACTTAAATCAGAAACAACTCATCCAGGAACTAGGAAACCAACATGTACTTCTCCTATCTATGACGCACCACATAAATATCTCTGAAACAAGAATCACGAACAAAGTTAATACGCTCACCTCAAAGATCAACAAAGTCATGGATACATTAAATGATATGGGAGCCCTGGCATGCTGCCATTGACGGCAATCGAATCAACATTCATATATTCGCAGCATACCATTCAGCACTAAACCTATTAGATGACCTGACCGACTATTATAACAAGGTAGTAACAGGATTACTAGGGCACGGGCCAGTAACCGATTTCATCTCTCCCTCACAACTAGCCACTGTCATTCAACAGGCATCTCATAACCTACCTACCACTCTAGAAATAAAAAGACAGCACACAGGACATGTAGAAGTAATGCTAAACGAATCCATGATCTGTGCATACGACTACTTAAATATTTTAGAACCAGTCCCATTCAAATTGGTGAAGGTCACCCCAATCCCTCGGAGAATGGAAGGGTCAACCTATCTCAACCCTGTGGCGACAAAAAACTTTCTTGCAGTAGATTTCGACTCGCAGAAATACTTCGAACTCACAGAATCCGAGTTCCGTGCATGTGATCAATTAGGAAGCATGCAATACTTATGCTCACCCACCGTACTAAACAACCTGGAAACCAATTCCAATTGCGTCGTTGATGCGGTAATTCGTCGAAAAGCAACGAAGGCATGTGAATTTAGTCAAGTGATCTTGCCAAAAAACAGTTGGAAACGCCTCATAAAATCAAACACTTGGCTCTTCCTCTTAGATACTCCGGTGGTAGCATCCATACGATGCAACCGTACACGGGAGGAGACTACACTTCAAGGGGTAGGCATAATCAACATCGATCGTGGATGAACACTGCAAACAAAGACAATCTCACTTAAATCAAACCTAGACGAAGTCATTCCAGTTGAAGCAACCCATCATTATCCCGTAAATTATTCGATTCAAGAACTTAAACCTTTCACCGTAGGTCCAAAAAATACCATGGACGAAGAGCCGGTGTTAAGGCCGGTAGACTCTCTTGAAGATATATCAAAACTGGAAATCCCTCTGTATACTGGAACAACAGTTGGCCACCACGCAATTTCAATCAACGTTGCAGTGGTCTGCGCGTTATTAATTAGCTTCGCAATTTACAGACGATAGGCCTACTGCAAATGGTGGCCCAACCGTCTGACAAGATCCAGAGGAGCAGATTCCAATGCATCAGACAAACAAGAGGAGCAAGAAGGATATGCTACCATCTCTTCAGCTCGAGCTCCACAAGGATCAGGGGAGCTTCCCCTCTCTACCATGGAACGCAAATGGACGCAGAAGACTGGCGATAATTCCCAGTCAGAATAAACAGTCAACTTTCCAACTGACCTAGACCTAAGCACAAAACGAAACATCTCCCTTTATCCACAAATTTCAATCCTCTCTTAATCCAAACCATTCCTACATTTCGGAAGGCGAGTAGGTGCGCCATAAAACACCCAGTTCCAGAGTCAACCAACTGTGTGCTTGGAGGAAATGCCGCCATGGTAAGGTTGACTACTAACCTATATTTCCAGAAACACGATTGTCCTTGCTTGGCCCGGGAGCATGTTCGGAGAACAAGGGTGAACACGCAAAAAATGGAACAACGACCGCACGTCGCAATCGATAATACTTATCAACACGCGGCGATCGTTCACCTGGTATGTCAACGTCTAAAAACGCTGACGATCAGCTGGGTCAACGTGGTTCAACGGCGCCTCTGGCCCAAATCTGCTGACGGTGCAACAGGGGTCATCGCCACCACCTGCAGGGGACACTACCTGGGCTCATTAATGAGACCAGACCAGGAGTTGGAAAACCGTCACCGGCAAGAATACACCACCGCCCCGCGAATTAATTAATGTAACTGTGAGAACAAAAATAAAATAAAATATTGTAAGTGTTCAAGTTTCTAGTGTTATCATATTGAAGATTTTTTAGCTATCAAATCAGCCTGATAAAATAATAGAATTGATAAAAGCCCTATATAACAATTCCAAATGCAGAGTTCTCCATAATGGAAAATTGTCCGACAGCTTCGAAGTGAGCTCAGGAGTACGACAAGGATGCCTACTCTCACCTTTACTATTTCTTATAGTAATAAATGACATCCTTGTCGGCGCTCTAGATAGTAGAACAGGCGGCATACAATGGGGATTGTTAGACCGCCTTAAGGATCTCGACTACGCAGATAATATCTGTTTGCTGGCCCACAGACACCAGGACCTCAAAAACATGTTTAACAATTTGGCAACAGAAAGTAGTCCAGCACTGCAAACAAATATTTTTCGAAGAAAAAGTAACAGAAAATTGGTGTTATTTTGATAAGTGCCAATTTTTTTCATTTTTGCAACTAAACATCAAATTCTTTCTACTATAATACAAGTAAACATCTGATATTCACAATGGTGTAAAGCTGCAAAAATTCCTAATCCAATAAGGTCAAGATCAATATCCTACTACAATTATTTTAGAAGTTATAGCAATTTGTTTGAAAGTGTTATTAAAAAAATAATCATTTAGTACAAAATATATTTTTGACAAAAAGTGGGGGTAGAATTCAACCAAAAGATATAGCTGGGAAATTCGTGATCCAATGAGTACAATTATTTTAGAAGTTATAGCGGTTTGTTTGAAAGTGTTTTTTAAAAAAATTATTATTAGCTAAAAATTTATTATTGAAAAGGGGGGTCATCCAAAATATATAGTTTCTACGCGAAAAATACTTAAAATAACACGAATTTTAAGAATTCTTTGCGATCAATTTGACCCACCTTATGTATGAATAGTACATAAATCTTTAAAAAATTAATGGTCTTGGATGTGAAGTATCACGTCCGTATTTTAACGTGACAACGTCTATTAATTTGAACGTGACAACGTCTGTTATTACGTTTTGTATTATTTTCTCAATTAATAAATTATATATTTCGAAGCAAATTTTTTTTTTGTGTGCGGGACATTTTCACACGCGCGCCCTATCTTAAACCGATTTAATAGACGTTGTCACGTCAATAAGGTGAATGAATGTATTTGTCCCGTGTAGAGGATAAATTAACAAAAATTTTGAGCCATTAACCACCTCCCTAACATGTATGGGGGCGGAGATATGATTTTTTTTGTGTGTGGGACATTGTGCGGGACATTTTTACACGCGCGTCCTATCTTAAACCGATTTAATAGACGTTGTCACGTCAAAAATTCAACTGGTAGTTTTCCAGCGGAATTCCCTTTATTTTGTCACAAATCATTTCCCAAAAGTCCATGAAGCCAACTGGCCGCCTAATCAAGTTATGGAGGTCAAAGGTCACGCAAATCAATTTTGCAAAATGCACTAAAACTACAAACTACTAAAAGATACATTGTTATTCTCAAACTAATTTGGAATTGATCCTACGAGATTTTACTGTAGTTTGTTTCAGTTGATAGTAACTAATAGTCGTGCAAATAAAATCCTGAATAAGTTTAATTATATGTAGTTATTTACCAATAAATTGCGAACCGAAAATTTATTTATAAACCTAATACGCTAAATCCTCTTCGTTCTTATTAAATATGCAATATGCTATACTAAAAGGTACACTCTTGTAAATGGATAATTCATTTTCATTCAAACCCAGTTTCAAGAATTTGAAAATCAATTAACAGAACCAGAATGGAACACATAAGTACTTTAGGAGCCAATAATTACAATTTATCGGTAAATGCAGTTAAGTAATCGTTACCGGCAATCTCTAGTATGGACACTCTTTGAATGTTTACCTTAACTGCATTGAATACTGAGAGACTCGTCTCTTAGAATTTGGTTAATCCTGCATGCATATCAAACAAGGAAATAGCAAAGAAGCAACCTAGCAGTACACTTCAAGTGCCCGTTTGATGGATCGAAAATCCCTTGGTGTTATTAATTCGTGAAAACAGGTTACAGTTATTGTTGTTATTGCATTGATAAAGGCAGATAGGAGAAGGTGCAACCGACTAAGGTATGTAACAATTCAGAAAGCGCTTAGGAATAAAGATGTTTAAATTAAATGAATGTTGCCAAGAGTTTTGAGAAGTTTCAACAAAAGACTTTTGAAGCTCTGCCTGGATCCAGGACAGGAGTTATTCAAAGATAGGATATTTTTTGAAATTGCGTAAACGTATGGGCTTCAAATCGACTAACTCTATAAAACAAAAAGTGGAGAAAAGTGATTAAATAACATACATTATTTTCAAAAATGTGTTATTGTAAATGCACCTCTGGTCTAACTATAAATAGATATTCAGACCTATTCTGAACTGCTTGAATTACTATTCCTGTGGAGAGAAAACTGCAGCGGAGTATTTAAGGCTATAATGAACTTCGCTGGAATTAGCCGAATGAATACCCCGATGAGAAATGTTTTCGTTCTAAAATAGGCAAAAATTTGAACGCAATGCAATGAGGCTTTAAATATATACCCAACAAAATAAATGATTCTTTCTTTCTAATTCATTAGAAAAAAAAAAAAAAAAAAAAAACAATTTGCAACGCATTTTAAAACTAGTTGGGATGTGGGTTTGCTCCCTTCGATCCACGCGATCAAATTCCCAGTATGATGAAAGTAGACGGAATAAATTGACTTTTTACAAAATAGTAATGTGTTAAGCACTAGTGGAAAATTGACTAGTATCAGAGCTGGTGACAAAGTAATCCTGAAATAAGCTAGTTCAAATAACTAAAATAGTGGTAAATCCACAAGGTTTTTCTAGAGAATTTGTTTTCCTGAACGTTAGCAGACAAACATTTCCTTCTTACTTCGTTCGCTACACTACAGCGGGTGTTCGAATTCGTATTTAGCGTGTTGAAGCGCCGCTGATAAATTGCGAACGACTCTATTTGGAAATTCCAAAGCTTTCCAGAGATATTAGCAATAATCAATGTAAAGAACTTGTCAGACTTGACCAAAAAGAACAAATTTTTCGGTAACTACTGAAAATCCCGGGATAAGCCACAAATTCTTGAAACTGTAGGAGGTACAAAATAATTCCCCGTCAAAAAAGTGTTCATCCCAGGTTTGAAAAATTCTGATGTTTGTAAAGGGTTAACGGAATTTTTGCGCGATTTTAAAGGGTGTCGGATTTTGACAAGCGATGGTTTGTTGGAAAGCTATCGCTGTGCAGAACCCGAACCCTGAAAGAGCACTTCGTTTAGATAGGGTCTCATTCCATCGAGTGTATTAGATATTAGGAAAAAATATCAATTTAAGGTCTTTCTGACAGCCGAAGTTTTTCCAATTAACCCTTAATTACTCGCATGGGGTCAATTCACTTTCGTAAGGTAAAAAAAATACTTGTATTACTTGGAATATCACCACACCCTCAGTAGCTTCCTAACACTTGACAAAGAAGATGTTTCAGTAGGCATCACAATTCGAAAGTGTTAAGACGCGTCGCTACTCTTATTAGCCGTGACCCTATGCGAGTAATTACGTAACCTTTTTCGAGCAAAGTAAATACCATATATTCTGCATTTTTTAATTTAGTTTTGTATAAATTTATAGCATTTTCAATTTCTGTGTAAGTATAACTTTGAAATAATTTGTTTATATGTGTTAGTAGATATTTACACAAAATTTACTTTTTACATATATAAATTTTTTATTTAGTTTCTCATTAAATTATCATGGATGATGAGCGTACTTTGCAATAGTTGATGGAAGATTATGATGAAGAACAACCTGTTGGCGGATCAGACTCGGAGTGTGGAGAAGATGATGTCATTCAAAGTGATTCTGATAGTGCAAGCGAAATTAGCGGGTCTTCCCAACATTCAGACGAGTCGTCGGACAGTAATGTTTCTTCGGAGCAAGGTGACAGTTTTTTTTTGGTCCCGACATAATGGTAGGAATGGTCCCAAACAAAAATGGATGAAAACTCCTCCATTGAGCGCTGTCAGAACACATGCACACAACATAGTTTCGGAATTTCCGGGTGTCAAGCAACCAGCAAAATCGGCAAAGGGCCCAATGGAATGCTTCAGTTCATTTTTTACGGATAATATTTTGAACTTGATTGTGACAAACACGAACAAATACATTGGAATAATCAGGGGCAATTTTCAAAGAGAACGAGACGCCAAAGATAAAGACTTTGAAGAAATAAAAGCGTTCTTGGGTTTGTTGATTATGTCCGGAATGTTGAGAGCTTCTCATCTGAACTTTATACACTTATGGGCTACTGATGGTAGTGGAGTTGAAATGTTTCGCCTGACAATGAATTATCAACGTTTTCTATTTTTGTTACGATCCCTCCGATTCGACGATAAAACAACCCGATCTGAGCGTCAAAGGGTCATCGGTAGTCTAGGGGTAAGGCGCCTGACTACTATCCCCAGAGGTCCCGGGTTCGATTCCCGGTGGTGCCACGGTCCTAGCCTTTCCCAATTTCCCGCCTACATAACTTTCCTTCTTTCTTCTCCCCTCTTTACATTCCTGATTCCTTCTGTCATAGCCTTCCTTAGCCCTTCCCCGCTCCACCAAAGCGCATGTCATCGGTTGGTTGATGAGATTCAACTCGTTTCAGGAGGCATAACACTCCAGCGAGTTGTTTCTCGATGCCCCGATTTCAAAGTCGCGATAGTAATGGTTGGGAGTAAGTAGGTGGACTAAAAACAATATCGAGGGAAGGTTGTGGCAGTTCCTTCCTCCCCGACTAGAGCTGCTGTTCGACATTGCACTCTATAAGAAGAAAATAGATTGTCAACAGTATAAAGGGCCTTTCCTGTGACTCTAGTCTTTCACATAAAAAAAAAAAAAAAAAAAAAAAAACAATTGATAATTTAGCAGCAATACGAGAACTTTACGACATGTTGCAAGCAAAATTTCAAGAAGTTTATTCTCCAGGCAAAAATGTGACGATTGACGAACAATTGATTTGATTGTCTTTCGTGGTCGTTTCAAAGGCAAAGTGTACATGCCCAACAAGCCTAATAAATATGGTATAAAAAACCAAGCGTTTGTGGATTCAAAAACTTTTTATTTACTAGCTTTTGAAGTATACTCTGGCAAACAGCCAGAAGGACCTTACCAGGTCTCGAACAGTCCTAACGACATAGTGAAACGACTTGTACAGACGATAAAAGAAAGTGGCCGAAATGTTACGACTGATAATTGGTACACTAGGGTACCACTTGCAAAGGAATTGTTGGACCCACCCTATAAACTCACCCTTGTTGGAACACTAAAGAAAAATAAACCGGATATCCCTCAGATTTTTTTGCCCAACAAGTCCAGAGTATCACGCAGTTCCATCTTTGGGTTTCAAAAAGAAATTACTTTAGTTTCCTATGTTCCGCGGCCAAACAAAGGTGTAGTATTGCTATCTACTATGCACCATGGTGCTGATATCGACCCAACATCAGGTGACCAGCAGAAACCCGAAATAATTACATACTACAACCGTACAAAAGGAGGAGTTGATGCTAATGATCAATTATGTGGGACTTACAATGTAGGAAGGAGAACCAAACGATGGCCTTTAGCTGTTTTCTTTCACCTTTTGAATGTCACATGCATAAATGCATTCATTGTGTATAAAGCAAACACAGAAAAATTGCGTACTCATGTGAGACGTCATTTCTTGCGACAACTTGCTGCAGAACTTGTTGAACGCTATCAAAAGCAACGTGCCAACATCAACGCAACCCCAAAAATAATAAGAAAACGTCTTTTGGAGGTACATGATGTAGAGCAGTGGTTCTTAACCTTTTTATACTCGCGGCCCACCAAATATTTCAAAATTTGTTTGTGACCCCTATTTTTTTAATAATAATTTATATTTATTAATTTTATTTTTTTATGTAATAAATACAAAAATGGCTTGCCTATTAATGCCTTGTCTATTTATATAACATTCAAACTTCACAATTAATCAAAACTCATGAATTTTTGGCGGCCCCCGGCAAAACTTCTTACGGCCCTCTAGAGGGCCGCGGCCCACCGGTTAAGAATCACTGATGTAGAGAATCGCGTTGTCCCATCTACTGCAAAGCGTGGGCGTGTAGTAATTGTCCAAGAAAGAGTGATCGAAAAATTGCGTCTAAGTGCTTTAAATGCAACAGTTTTGTATGTGGCGAACACTCCTTAATATATTGTCAAATTTTTAATTTTGATTTTGAACCTTTTAATTTTGAACCTTGATATCAGAGCGTACAAAATATGTGACTGTTTATAGAATTGATTCATTTAATTTTTTTTTTCTATTTATGAAGATTATAATTTAAGTTGTTACTTTGTTTTTTAATATAAATAAATTACTTTCATATTATAAATGTGTTATTGTTTCATTTACATAGTATCATAAAAAAAATATTCCTATAAACTGGGGTCTTTCAAGACCACATGCGAGCAGTTACGTAATTCCTTTCGTGCGAGTAATTAAGGGTTAAACAAGAAAAAGGCCCGACCGAATGTTATGACATTTTTTCCAGGGCATTTTTTCGTTGAGATTCTTCTTTTAGAACCTGAAAGAAGTCGATATAGTTTTCATTCGCGCGGTATCGAACAGGTACAAAAATCACGAATGTCGTTTAAACAAAAAAACAGTTCGACTGAATTTTATGGAGATCTTTTCAGATCATATTTTCGTTATTATTCTTCGGACTGTACCTCAACTAAGTTGATATCTTTTATTTCATGCACGATATCGGTTAGGTACAAAAATCACTTATGTCGTTTCAACCAAAATACGGCTCAACCGAATATTATAAAAATCGAGGCGACCGGAGAAGAATAGAAATTCAATTCTTTCGACCTGTGCAGGCATGTAGACTGAGCGAATGTATGAGTCAATCCGGTAGACCTGTACAGTTTTTAGGTTAGTTGTGGCTAGCTAGAATAGTACAATGGTCCTAGCAAAGTGACCGGGGTGTTTTGAACCCAATATCTTACCAAAAGAAAGAAGGGATATTCTACTTCCATATATGGTTTCAAGCTGCTTTAGAAAATATGTACGTAATAGTACTTTGTAAACTTTGTCAACAATGTCCTTGGTCTGCATTTTTCGTAGTTCATCCTTTCTTCCTTCCTATGGTGCTACAGCACATATGGAGCTCTGACTTCATCTAAAGATTTCCTCCAGTTTGTATGATTTTTAGTGACTTATTTCCAGTTACGGTTTCGTAGTAGGTACTATACGTCTGTTCATCTCTTTCTCGGTCTACCTGCTGGTCTATCACATAGCATATCCTAAAATACTAGTTTATTTGGTATCCTCGTCTGCTCCATTCTTGTCCAGCATACCTTATTATATTAATGTAGATGGCTAATTCAGTTTCGTTCTTGATATGCTCGAATCTGCCCTTATACCCTATTTGGAAGATGAAATTGGTGACCAGGCAGTCGTCTTTCAACAAGATAATGCGCCAATCCACGTCTCTCTTCATTCGCGGCAGTGGTTTAGTGATCGGGAAGGGTCTTTGATGCGATGCCCAGTATTAAGACCCGGTCCAAATCTTATGGAGAACCTCCGGGGGATCATGGGGAGGTGTGTTTAAGTCAACGGACATCAGTTCAATGACGCCATCACATTAAAAAGAGTTATTTTGGACACGTGGGCTAACATTGGCCAGGATCTTATCGGTAGCATGTTAAGATCAATACCCAACCGAATTTTTGCAAAAATCTAAAGCCACGGACGATTTACAAAATATTCGAGTTGCTGTAAAGAAAATTTTCCCTATAAACCATTGTTTTTCCTTTATTTTGTAAAGTGCAAAATGAATTTCGCTGTAGTTTTTCTACTTTTTATGGTTAAATACAAGTAAAATAAATTTTGTACTGAGATAAACAAATAATTATATTCGTTTTTTATAATAAACATTAAAAAGTTCAATAAAAATTCCAGGACGTCGAAAACATGAAAAATATGGGTGCGCACAAACGAATTTCGCTGACTGTATATTTGATACAAATCGTCATTATATCTACTTCTCCGCCTACCACGTTAACAGCCTACTAAGTATCTTATGATTCATCTGACATTGTCCGATATATCATTACCGTAGTAGAGTAGAGAGCGTCGGCCGCTTTTATATTTACTTATGTAGGGTATGAAAGACTGATAATTAAATTAAAGGAGTTAGAACCCGAACGAAATCTGGAGTTAAAATAATTAATAATTTAAGAACAACAATATCAAATTTATATTTTTTACTATTGTAAATATTGTTGCATATTTATAATTTGACACCTGCATGCGGCGGATATCCGCCAGACCGAATTTATAGATTTTATGGAAATTTGCGGGTGCAAATGGACACCGTGCACGCGCAACCAATGCCCGCGCAAATCAATTGTCAATTGTGCTAATCAAGCGAATTTATGTTTAAGAATCTTTGCACCTAGATGTAAGTTATAAT